>CM028359.1:92550845-92923551 GCA_016618105.1 Dendrobium huoshanense
GATGGAAGGGTTCAATGTAAAGTGGGGGCCTAGGTTATTAGTGTGTTTTGGAGGTTAACTAGGGTCTAACAGCTGTGACACAATCCTGAAAATATGAATTTTCTGATAAGTCCAAGGTGGGAAATTTAATGTCGAAGTTTTCACATGTCTTCTGGGATCTATCCTAGCTCCTAAAAACTTCTAAGCTATTATCACGGTCTAGGAAGAGCTGTCTTCCTGAGGAGTATTGAGTGATCCTTATATTAGTCACTACGTTGTAGGAGTTAGGGGAGTGTGTAGTGGATGTTAATAAGCCTAATAACACCCTCGGGATAATAAATGCATGAGTCAGTAATAAATAAACACACAGTGTCCTTAGTCTAGGAGAACCTAAACTAAGTGGTGGTAGTGCGACGACCATACATGCATCTAAGGAAAAATAAAAGTAAAGACACCTAAAGAAAGGATTAGTGAATAATTGGGACTCAACCATTCACTAACCACTCTGTCCCATGATCTGATTCTGCTCTTCACACATAAGATCCATGTCTAAAATTCATGAACAAGTCATCCCAAGGTTAAGAGATTTATATATAAGGAGTAGTTTTTCAAAGTAGTTTAAAAATAACTTAGTATGATATATAAATTTTGGAAATTATAGAAGAATACTTAAAAATAGGTTGGATTATAGTAAATAGGTAATGGTAAGCGACTTGCTGACCACTCAAATCGAGACTTCGAAACGATTTGAAAGTAGATTGTTATTGAAAATAGCTATTTCCAATTAAATAAGTAATATTAAAATATCATCAAGACTACTCAAACAGAAAACTGCCAAACAGTCAAACTAGGGGCTGAAAATGGTTCAAAATTAAGCTCGTCTTTTGCTAAAAGAACGAGGGGTTAACGTCAAAATCCGACTTGAAATGGCGAAGATACGAATTTCCGAAGTTTTATATAATAAATAGTAATTTTTAAATTGTGTAAATTTACTGTTTTTGTAATAACAGCAAACTCAGAAACATGCTTTTTATCTGAAAATAGTTTCAAAATATGCAGAATTCAGAGTACATCCAAAAAACAAGGTGCTGTACGTCGACAGCGGACTTAAAACGACAAAGTTATGAATTTCGAAGTTTAAGTATAATAAAAATAATATTTGAGAATAATCCAGTCTGCTGTTTTGAAAATAAGTACAAAAGCTAAAATATTTGTGCAGTGCAGACTCCAGGATGTGCGGAATCAGAATACGATCAAAACAAGACGTTGTGCGCTAAAATCGGGTTAAAAACGAGAAAGTTATCAATTAGAAGTTTTAAAGTAATAAAAAATATTGAAATGTTTAAAATAACAAATACTTAAATAATAATAATAATAATAATAATATTAAATAAATAATGAAAGATAGGTTCTAGAATCTCTGAAATTTAAAATATACTAAATATACGTATATGCAAATATAAATATTATAATAACTTATTATTAGTAATATTTTAAACAATTTAACTAATTAAAGTAATTAAATAATGAAAATATATTTTTTATATTTAATAATATAACAATAACATATAATAATAATAATAATAATAAAACATAATTATGAATAACAGTAAAACAGTAAAACACTAATCTCAATAATAATATAATAATAAATTAATAATAATAATAAAATAATAAATAAATAATTAAAATAAAAGTTATTTTTTACTGTTTTTCAAATAACTTAAAATATACTTACATTTTTAAATAAAAATAATTTTAAAATAAAGAGCTCGGGAATACGAGCAATTCGATATTTGCACGTCAAAACGGACAAAAAACGGATTTTTGGCGGATTTTTGAATGAAAATAGGTTTAAAAAAAAAAATTTTATATTAAATACTACGGCGACACGTGGCAGGTCCTTACTTGACCGCGGAACCGCGGCCAATCATTGCCTGGCGGCGCGATGATTGCGCCGCCAGCAATGATTGGCGCAATCACTGCGCCAATCAGACCGTGGACCCGCGTCCACTTAGCCACGTCGGCGGAGCCTGGAGACGGCTCGATCGGCCGCTGTTAGAGATCGACGTCCCAGATCGAGCCGGACCGAGCCCAGAACCGCGGGATCAGGCGCTGCGGGCGGACAGAGCCGTGGATCCGCGCGGTTTCGACCGTTGATCACGAGATCAACGGCCAGATCCCCAGACGGTGCGCCAGGGTGAATCCGAGAGGTTGGGTGTCTTTCTTTGCCTCGTTCTCTCAAACACACGATGAAACTTAGTAAAATTTTAGATGCAGGTACTAGGTACGAAGAGCATTCATGGGTCCTAAGAACTCAACTAAATATGCTTGAATAAGAAGTTATTTAAGTCTAAGTGTCTTAGGCTAGGGTTTGCGATATACCTCAATCCACACGGTGGATTCGGGAGATCTTGGTCTTGTTGGACTCGGGGGATCCTCTAGAACAATCTCCTCTTGAACTCCAACTCCGAAACGGTCTCGATCGGACTGGATTCGTCGGGGAAGGGTTCAAAGGTTCGGTCTCGACGGGATCTCGCCGCGGCGAACTTCTGGCCGCTGGATTTGGTCGGAAAGGGGGAGGGAATGTGCAGGAGCTCTCACACCAAATTCCCAGAGGCTGGGGAAGTCTCTCGAAAAAGTAAGAGCAAAAAGATCCTTTCTAACCTAATTTTTCCCTATTTAAAGCTCTAATCATGCACCAAACGGTTGGGATCGAATCTCTAGGTAAGTAGGAGGGAAAACCATCATATTTGGCCGTGGTTTGAATTCTAAAACGCTCATAGGCTTTAATTCCATTAAATTAGGCTTTAAATTGACCTTAATTGGTCATATTTGACCTATTATGACTTGGGTTGACCAAGTCAAGTGTTGACTTGGTCAACTAGTCAATTAGGTCCAAGGGTGAATGGGATCAAGCCATGAATGAGTTTGAATTATTTGAATTCAATTTGAGGCCAGGGTTAAATGGTCAACCCCAGTTGACTTGATCAACTGAGTTGACCCAGGGTCCAAGTCAGGGTCTACAGACTCGACTCGACTCACTGAACCCGTGGGGGGAGTCTTGGGGTCTGATTTGGTCAATTTGACCAAGTCAACTCTCCAAGCCCGATTCGGACAAAATCGAGGTCAACAAACGGACCCCCAACAGGAGTGGCGAACAACTAGTGAACCGCTCGTGTTGGCGTTGACCGACTAAGCCACAAAAAAAGTAGAGTGAAAATCATGAGTGAAAGAATGTCAGAAATATAGTGGAAAAAGAAGGAGTTTCTTCTCCTGGCCTTGCCCCTAGTGGGGGCAGAGCCTAGGAAAGAAGAAAAAGAAGCAGCAGTGCGCAAGGAAAGTATCACCAAAATGATGAACTAGTAGTGTGGTCTTCTCCTGGCCTTACCCCTCGAAAAGGGTAGAGCCAAGGATGGAAATCAACGGTAAAGATCACCTAGAAATGTGAAAACAAAGTAAGGGGATTCTCCCATAGCCTTGCCTGTAGCGAGGGCAGAGCAGAAAGGAGAATCAAAAGTGAAGATCACCACTGAGGTGAAAAAGGGTGGGGGATTCTCTTCTGGCCTCCTCACTCCGTAGCAGGAGTGGAGCCAAGAGAAGAATCAAAAGTAAGGTAGTGAGAGTAGACCGACTATTGAGCTGACCATATCGGGTCAGCAGAATAGAAGGTGAAAGGATCCCATATCCTTCCTGCCCATCTCGTAGCAGTGACTGGGATGACTCAGTATCTGCTTGACCACATCAAGTCAGCAAACCACAAGAATCACGAAGCCTGGTGTCGGCCAACCGAACAAAACACCAGGGAAAAGTGGCGAGGAGTTCCTAGCAGGTGCTCTGCCAGGCCCTCTCTACCAAGTAAACCAACTCCCTGTCTGTTCATTTCAAACAACAGGATAGAAGGTGAAAAGATCCCATCTCCTCCTGCCTATTTCAGGACAGTGGATTGGGGTGACTCAGTATTTGCCCGACCTACTCAAGGCGGCAAATAAAGGGAGTCACGAAGTCTGGTGCCTGTTTGATCAGAACAGGACACCCAGAGAAGAAGGCGAGGAGTTCCTGGCAGGTGCTCTGTCAGGCCCTCTCTACCAAGTAAAACCAGCTACCCGCATGACTGTATCTAGTCAGCGGGGTGGAAAGTGAAAAGGATCCTGCCCCTCCTGATCCTTTCGGAACAGTGGATTGGGGTGACTCGATACTTCTGCCTGACCTCAGCAAAAGTAAAGAAGACACGAAATGGAAGCCTGCGTAGTCTTTTACAGGACATTCGAGTAAAAGGGTGTTGAGGAATTGCGCCTCCCAGGGACTCTGTCGGGCTCACTCAACGGTAAAGTAAAACCAACTACCAGGCTGACCGCATCTGGACAGCGGGTAGAGGGTGAAAGGATCCCGCCCCTCCTGCTCCTTTCGGAACAGTGGATTGGGGTGGCCACTACTTCTGCCTGACCTCAGCAAGAAGCTCGTGAACCACGAAATGGAAGCCTGCTTAGTCTTTTACAGGACATCCGAAGTAAAGGGTTGTTGAGGAATTGCGCCTCCCAGGGACTCTGTCGGGCTCACTCAACGGTAAAGTAAAACCAACTACCAGGCTGACCGCATCTGGACAGCGGGTAGAGGGTGTGGGGAAAGGATCCCGCCCCTCCTGCTCCTTTCGGAACAGTGGATTGGGGTGGGCCACTACTTCTGCCTGACCTCAGCAAGAAGCTCATGAACCACGAAATGGAAGCCTGCTTAGTCTTTTACAGGACATCCGAAGTAAAGGGTTGTTGAGGAATTGCGCCTCCCAGGGACTCTGTCGGGCTCACTCAACGGTAAAGTAAAACCAACTACCAGGCTGGCCGCATCTGGACAGCGGGTAGAGGGTGAAAGGATCCCGCCCCTCCTGCTCCTTTCGGAACAGTGGATTGGGGTGGCCACTACTTCTGCCTGACCTCAGCAAGAAGCTCATGAACCACGAAATGGAAGCCTGCTTAGTCTTTTACAGGACATCCGAGGTAAAAAGAAAGAAACGTTGAGGAATTGCGCCTCCCAGGGACTCTGTCGGGCTCACTCAACGGGTAAGCTTCGACATCTGCTGTAGCCAGTGCGGTCTTGCAGATGAAGAAGGGCTCAATACCCACCCAGTCATTTCAACTGAGTGAATAAAGAGTCGGGCTCTGATGCCTGCCTGATCAGGACAGTGCAAACTAGAGCGTGGCGAGGAGTACCTGCCAGGTGCTCTGTCAGGTCCTCTCTACCAGGTAAACTCAACTATCTGTCTGTTCATTTCAAACAGCAGAATAGAAGGTCAAAAGTCACCTCGACATCAGCCCAACACGCATCTGTGTAGGGATGTGAGGGAAGAAGAGGTAAGTAAATGGGACATTTTGAGGGCAGAACCTCCTAGGGAACCCTTTCTAGCAACCTGGTAACCACATGGTAGAGGACAAATCGTCGTGGCCATGAGTATCCAAATGCTGTCAGGATCTCCTAGAGAACCCTAACCCTAAACAAAGGGGGGAGAAGACATCAGAACGACATCCCTCCAGAAGGCTGGAAGAGAGATATACCCGCTGTAAAGTGTGTAAAGGGGCGATCTCATTCCAAAGGAGTAAAAAGAACTCGAGTAGCGAGGGGGCACCTCAACTACAGAAGGCAGGACTATGCCTGGTAAAAACAATCCTCAAAGAGGCTACAGTGGTGGACCCATACTAACTGATGGGGACCCTGCAAGAGGTAGAAACAAGATCAAAACATCCAAAGGACCTCTCCGGCAGCTAGGAGTCGAATCTCAATGGGAAAAGAAGTGGTAAATGTATCTGAAAGAGCTGACTCTCTACTAGAGGATCAAAACTCAAGGAAAAGGTGGTGGTAGCATCTAAGGTGTGATGCCCTATATCACCAGGTAAGAAAAAGAGCCAAAGTAGCGAGGGATCATCCTCTCTACCAAGGACAACAACTCTGAGTAAGTAAAATCTCACAGTAGTGACACCCACACAAACTAGTGGGACCCTGTGAAAAGTAAAAGTGACCTCGACACATCCATAGGACTGCTCTGTCAACTGAGTCTAGAGTATGAATGGTAACATGGGTCACGAAAAAGTAGTAAAAGAACCGATCTTCTGCTAAAAGATCAAAGTTTTCAAAGTGGTGATGTTAGTATCCTGGGCAAGGTATACTACACCACGAGGAGAAAAGTAGCTCTAGGTAGTGAAGGGGACACACCTACCACCTGAGTACGGTAATCACGTATAGAAGTGAAGTATTATCAGAAGGCTCACAGTGGTAGCACCTACCCTGATCGGGCAGGACTCTGTGGGGGAAAAAAGCAACAACACAACATCCATAGGGCTACTCTAGCAGCTAGGAGTAGAGTATGAATGTGGAGAGTAGGGGTGCCAAGCAACTCAGGAACTGGTCTTCTACTGGAAAATCAAAGCTCCTAAAGTCGTGGTGCTAACACCTGAGAACAGATGTACTACATCACAGCATAACTCTAAGATGACAAGGGAGCACTCCTGACACCTAGCACGATAATCATGAGTGAGATCTATGATCATCGGTGGGTCACAGTGGTAACACCTACCCTAACTGGGTAGGACCCTGTGAGAAGTGGAAAAACAACCCAAACAACACCCGTATGGCTACTCTAGCAGCTAAGAGTAGGGAACGAATGCTGAAAGTAAGTGAGTAAAGGAACTAGGGAGCTGATCTTCTACTGGAAAACCTGAGCTCCTGAGGATGTGATGTTAACACCTGAGAGAGGGTGTACTACATCACAGCTAAGGAAACAACTCTGAGGTGACAAGGGAGCACACCTGACACCTAATCTGATAATCATGAGTGAGATTTATGATTATCATAAGACCACAGTGGTAACACTCACCCTAATCAGGTAGGGCCCTGTGTGGAGTGAGGGTAACACTGCCACATTCATATGACTACTCTGGCAGCTCAGAGTAATTCATGAATGGGAGGTAGACTGCCAAAAGAGGGCAGTATGGGGCGATCTCTTCTCAGAAAGACCTAAGCCCAAAAGGTAGTGATGGTTACATCTCAAAACATAATGTATTACATCACTAACGGAGGAATGCATTCAAAATCATTTAAATTGATCGACCAACTAAGTGGGAACTCGACCTTGAGGAGATCGTCAAAACACTCTCAAGGGAGGAGAAAGAGAAATTTTTGGGGAATTTGAGCTCTTAAAGAGTTTTACCGGGTTCCTCCTGTGACAAGGGCAACCGGGTTTTTGTACTCCTAAGAGCTTCCCGTTTTTTTTTTTTTTTTTTTTTTTTTTTTTTTTTTTTTTTACCCTGATCATATTCGCCACATGAACAGAACTGGGAAATTTGTGCTTTTGGAGAGTTTTACCGGGTTCCTCCTGCAACAAGGGCAACCGGTTTTGCTCTACTAAGAGCTCCCCTCCTTTATCACACATGAATTTTTAAATTGGGGGTATTCGATGGTTTTGATAACCCAGACCACATTCATCTCCTGTGAATGAACTGGGGAGCACAATCGTATAGAGATTGATGTACAACTGAAATTATCATCAGGATAAAGGATCAACACTACCATATTTATCTAGCGTGGGATGGTGTGGACCCAGTATCCTGTCTCAAAAGAGTCTAAGCCAATGACTCTAACATCCTTTATCACATTCAACTCATATGAATGGACTAGGGGCTACATCTATCAGATCAGGGCTGATAGGAAAAGAGAAACTCAATTTGGGATAGTGAATCTCCATCACCATACATGACTGTCAGGGTGTGGTGTGGACCCAGTATCACATCTCAAAAATTAGACTCAAACTACTAGTTTTGATATCCCAGACCACACCTGGGGCGATAGGTGAAACTAGGGGACTAAGCCCTACAAAGGGGAGAACAGACTAAAAATTCTATGTGATAGCACCAATGTGATTGGTGCGCACAGACAGAAGTACAAAACATCCCTACGGCGTATTGGTGTATCACCTCTAAGGATAGCTTCATACTCTTATAAGCGACGTCGCGTGGTAGAGGACAAATCGTCGTGGCCACGCAGACTGCTGAAAAGTAAAAGAGATCCTTTTAGGAGTTACATATACAGAGGGATATTACAGGCGGTAGGGAGGCTCCCCTGTGAAGTACTAGACTCAGGCATAGTACTTTTTTAAGTACTGTCCGTTGATGACAGGCATCGGGTGAACGCCATTTGCATCAACAAGTAGGTAGGCACCACCTTCATAGACTTGCTCTACAGCGAAGGGGCCTTCCCAAACAGGCTCAAACTTACCACCTCGCCGACGGTGCGAGATGATAGGCCTACGCAAAACAAGAACTAACTCGCCTACTCGAAAGGCACGGGGTCTAACAAGGCGCTCGTAGTGCCGTACCATTCGAGCTTGACTTAGCTTAAGGTATTGATAAGCTCGTAAGCGAAGCTCATCTAAACCATCTAGCTCTTCCAACCTTAGTCGGGCATTATCTTCCTCAGATAGATTGTAACTAACTGCGACACGCAGTGAGGGGAGCTCGACCTCAAGTGGGAGGACAGCTTCAGCCCCAAAAGCTAAAGCATATGGGGTGGACTGGGTAGGAGTACGGTAGGTAGTCCTATACGCCCATAATGCTTCAGGTAACTTATCATGCCATTCTCTTTTATTTGCAACAAGGATTTTCCTTATCAGTTGCACAAGAGTCTTATTAAATGCCTCTGCCAAGCCATTGGCTTTAGGGTAGTAAATCGACGAGTATCGCCAATTAATATTATGGCGGCGGGCAAATCTGGCAATTTTGGTGCTTCTAAAGGACGGGCCGTTATCTGAGATTATACGGCGCGGAACACCAAAGCGATAAACAACGTTATCGCGAAAGAAGCGCATCACATCTTCTGATTTAACTTCCTTAAGTGGGACAGCTTCTGCCCACTTAGAGAAGTAATCAGTGGCGGCTAAAATGAACCTATGACCCTTAGAGGAAGGAGGGTCTATAGGACCCACCACATCCGTGCCCCAGCCTTCAAATGGCCAAGAAGAAACAGTAGGGTGCAACGGATTAGGGGGTTGGTGAATCACCGTGCCATGAATCTGGCACTGGTGGCATCTCTTAGCGTGCTCCATACAATCGTGGATCATAGTCGGCCAGTAGTAGCCAAGGCGTTTAATTCTGCCTTTCATTTTAGGTCCAGACTGATGGGCACCACAAAGCCCTTCATGTATCTCGCTCATGACTCTTTTAGCCTCTTCTTTACTGAGACATCTCAACCACATTTGGTCAAAAGAGCGTCGATACAGAGTTTCATTTACATAGGCGAATGATAAGGCTCTCTTTCTAATTTGAGCAGCGAGAGACTTATCATCCGGAAGCCTACTATGTTTCAAATACTCTATGAAGGGTTCTCTCCAATCTGACTCCTCATCAACAGCAAGGACTGTGAGGGTCTGATCAGAGGAGGACAGGTCTGCGGGGCACAGAGCTTGACGATACTGGACAATAATAGGCACTGGGTTTCCAGTATGGTCAGCTAATTCTTTTGCTAACTTGGCCAATGTATCTGCTTTTCCATTTTCAGATCTAGGGACCTTGGCCAAAGTTACTTCTGGTATCAAGCTCAGGAGCTCCATTGCTTTATTATGATATGGAATGAGCTCAGGCTTAAGTACTTTGTAGACTCCCGCTACTTGATTGATTATCAGTTGGGAGTCTCCAAAGATCTTCACCCGCGTAAGACTCATCTGAATGGCCAACTCTAACCCCAAAATCAGAGCTTCGTACTCAGCTTCATTATTAGTACGAGGTTCTGATAAACTATAGGAGTACCGTAGAGTATGACCATCAGGAGACACAAAAATCAGGCCTAATCCTACCCTAATTGTAGGAGTTTCATATGGACTTGAAGCTTTAACGGATGACGCACCGTCAAAGTAAAACTCCCAAGTAGGGGACTCCTGTTCATCCACACTCATAATGAATTCATCAGGTAGCTCATCGTTGAGTGGGGAATCAGCAGGTATCGGGTGATCGGCCAAAAAGTCAGCTAGAGCCTGTCCTTTGACGGCCCGTTGAGGAACAAAAGTAATATCAAATTGCAGTAGTATCATAGACCATCGTGCTAGACGACCTGAAAGGGTCGGACGGGTCATCAGGTACTGCAATGGGTTGACTCGAGAGATCAGATTGATCTTATGTGATAGCATATAATGCCTAAGCTTCTGTACCGCGAAGATTAAGGCTAAACATTGCTTTTCTATCGCTGGGTACTTAAGCTCTGCAGGTATTAGTCGCCTGCTAAGGTAGTACAAGGCATTCTCCTTGCCTTCCTCATTCTCTTGGGCCAACAATGCACCTAAAGACTCATCCAGGGCCGTAGTGTAGAGAATCAACGGCCTACCTGGGATAGGTGCAGCTAAAACAGGGGGGTTCATCAGGTAGCGCTTTATGCTCTCAAAGGCCTCCTGACAACTCTCATCCCAATGGAATCGGGCATTCTTCTTCACTAGTGCAGAGAAAGGATGACACCTACCAGAAAGATTGGAGATAAATCTCCGCAGGAAAGCTAGTTTACCCTGAAAGGATCTCAACTGGGTAAGACTCTTAGGAGGTTTTAAATCTACTATGGCCTTGATCATAGAGGGATCTATCTCAATGCCACGGTATCGAACTATGAATCCTAAGAACTTTCCTGCATTGACTCCAAATGCGCATTTTAAAGGATTCATCTTTAAATCAAATTTGCGCAGACGTTCAAAAACGATTCGCAGATCTTTGAGGTGATCTTCGCGGACCTTGCTTTTGACGACTAGATCATCCACATAGCACTCAACTTGCTCATGTATCATCTCATCAAAGATGACAGTCATGGCACGTTGATAGGTGGCTCCGGCATTCTTGAGACCGAAGGGCATCACCTTGTAACAAAAGACACCTATAGGTGTCCGAAAAGCGGTAAACTTCTCATCCTCAGGGTCCATCTTTATCTGATTGTAACCAGATGAACCATCCATGAATGAGAAGATGCTATGGGATGATGCTATATCCACCATAAGCTCTGGAATGGGGGTAGAGGAAAATCATCCTTAGGACATGCCTTGTTCAAATCACGGAAGTCGATACAGACTCGTATCTGTCCGCTCTTCTTCCGGACTAGAACAATGTTGGCAAGTCATGTTGGGTACTTCTCTTCCCTAATGAAACCAGCTTCTATAAGCTTCTTGGTTTCAGCGATCACCTGTTGTTCAATTTCCAACCTCATCCTACGAGGTGCTTGTTTAACAGGGACTGCGTCAGACTTAATGGCTAACTTATGGACTGCTACATCTGGATTTAGACCGGGCATCTCGGTGTAGTTCCAGGCAAAACAGTCTCTAAACTCTGATAGCAACTCGATGTATTCTTGAGCCTCTGACTCAGACAGTAGAGCACTATGAAAAATAGGCCTAGGATCTGATTCAGTGCCTAAGTTTACCTCACACAGTTCGTCCATGGCAGAAGTGACACCATCTTCAAACTCTTGTGGAGCCTCGAGTATTCTATCATTGTCACTATCTGGGTCTTCTTCGTCGGCAAGAGAAACAACCGGATAGACGTGGGAAACGACATGAATATTGGCATCACTGGACTGATTTAACCCCATATAACCTACGCCTCCTAGACCTTGGGGAAAATCAGTCCGCCAAACTCGTGCCTGCTGTAGAGCTTCTTCGTCGGGCCAGGTGGAACGAACGAGACCACGCTCAACAAAGCTCTCTACAGCAGGTGAAAAGTAACGAGGGGCACTCCTGACCTCTATATCCATAGCGGTCTCCTCTAAATCCTGTCTCACAGGACCCAGTGGTGCACCTATACTACGGGGTACAGAGGGACATTCCCTAGGTCGGGCTGGCCCAAATGAATCGTACAAGCGAGGTATGGGATTGTGGCTACCCCAAATTGTGTCAGTATCATCAACTACAGGAGTGCCAGAAGATCTCTGACTGGAATCCCCAACTCCTATCCCGCGTATCTGATGGGGGGAAGGTTGTCTGGTAGTAGTCTGACGTCGGAAGTCTTCTTCCTCGTCTGAGCTAATATCAATAACCAATCCACCTTCAGGTATCAAATGGCTACAAAGGGTAGGTAGTGAATCATAGCCTACGGAATAGGGAGGTGGTGAAGTGACTGGACGCTGAAGAATATCGATCACTTCATCGTCGGAAGAGTCGGACTCTACAGTCAAAGAAGAAGTGTAAAGGTTAGGTGGAGGAGGTGTACGAGTGTCGTGATTTCGCGGCTCGCGGATCGCAACTCTGCCTCTCCCTCTACCTCTACCTCTACCTCCCCTGCCTCTACTAGGGGGAACGTCGTGCCTCACTGCCAACTGAGAGGGCTCTCCATCAGAGTGGGTAGTGGGAACACCTAGCTCGATACCAACCTGTGATGGACCCTGTACTGACGATTGTATAGGACCCTGTGCAGGTGGCTGCGTAGGATCCTGTACAACAGTATTAGGTATCACTGGGGACTGAGCAGGTGGAGCTCTACGAGTCTTCCGAGGTACGTAGTACTCGGCATCGTCGTACATAGAGATCTCATGCACGGAAAAGGGCTGGGTATCTCCAGGAATGGTATACTCAACATCATTCCTCAAAAACTTCATACATTGGTGCAAGGTAGAGGGCACCATTCCATACTCATGGATCCAAGGCCTTCCTAAGAGAGCCTTGTATGAAGTATCAGCCTCAATCACATGAAACTTTGCCTCAGTTAGAAAATTTCCAAATTTTAGAGGCAGGGTAATAGACCCTAAAGCTCGCTGGCCTTGGTCATTGAAGCCTTTCAACATGATCTTGTCGGAAGTGAGCTTCAAATGACCTAGGGAGAGGCTCTTCAAAGTTTCATGGGTTAGTATGTTTACTGAAGCCCCTTGATCTATGAGGACCCTATTCAACTCATAATCATTGACTTCAGCAGTGACATACAAGGGACGATTGTGCTCAGTGGTCCCTAACAGAAGGTCACGACTAGAGAAAGTGATGCATGGCATGTTGTACAAATGCCATGCCCCATCATCAGGGTCAGAAGTAAAGAATGCCTGATAGGTTTCTGGTTCAAGTAGGGCTTTTACCAGTGTCTCTCTCAAGTCGGGTGACAACATCAAAGCATCATAGACACTAAGAAGGGAAGGAATTTTCCTTAGATGAGCCAACACATTGTAATCAACTTCCAGCTGAGGGCCTTTCCCTTTCTCCTTAGGCTGCTCCTGGGAGGAAGGGATAGGATCATCCTGCTGGGTAATGATATTCTTATCTTTTGTATTTTTAGCCAACCTGGGTGGAAGGACCTTCCCTGAACGCAGATGAACTTCCTGTATTGAGTCATCCTCAATAGGAGATTCTTCTGGTTCAGTGGTGGTGGCAAGTGTTGGTTCTAAGGAAATTAGTGAGAGTGGGTTCTCGAATTCATCCTCTGAATCCATGTAACATCCACCCTCTGGTATTGTAAAAACAGGTTCTTCATCAGACTCAAACTCATCATTAGAATCATCCATATTATAAGAAACATGTAGTACTGGTGAAGAGCGAGTGCTAGAAGAAGAAGAACTAGGAGTAACAGTAGAAGCGTAAGTAAAAGGTACAGAAGACCAAAAGTACTCAGAATCGTCTTCTATTTTTATTTCCTCATCAAAAGAAGGGAGAACAAAGTCCTTCAGCGTAAGTGCTGGAAGGAACCCTGTCTTCCCCTCTGCAGTTACAACATACTTTTCTTTTTCATATATCTTTTTATTACATCCAGAAGAAGAAAAAGTAGAAGAGGAAATGTGCTTATCTAGCACTACAACAGAAGAAGAAGAAGAGGAAGAAAGTGCTGAAGTGGTAACTGCAGCGGCAACTGTCGACTTGGCCTGAGGTGGCCTACTCTCAACTGCCTCTGAGCTCTGAACTGCTCTGTCTATCATCCTCCTGGTCTTCCTAGAAAGTGAGATCTGCCAATCATCATCAAAACCCGTGGGTAAACTGCTAGTAGTGCCTTGAGCATCACTCTGACAATCACTGGGGCTGGAGACTAGCTGAACTGTCTGAGGGGCCTTGCCCTTGGGCTGCACTAGATCACTGTCCTGAAGGCGTATCTGTCCTGTGATCATCAGTCTCTCTACTCTATCCTTGAAGACATAGCAGTCTTCCAACACATGTCCGACATGTCTGTGGTAAGGACAGTAAAGGGGGTGCTCAGCCTGACCCTCCTCCTCTGCTCTACTGCTCTCGGGGAATACCAACAGGTTGTTCTTAGTAAGGAATCTAAAAATTTTCTTCACACTCTCCCTCTTAAAGGGATATTCCTTCCTAAGCTTCTCCTGTAGGTACTGCTGACTCTCTGGAGTCCTGCGGGAGGTCCTGGGCTGTCCCCCTGGCTGGTCAACTGAGTAAGACCTACTGGCTGAGTGTGGCTGACTAGCTGGTCGTGGCTGCTGGGGTACTGAAGTGACTAAGGGCTTCTTGCCCTTATCTGATGGTCCCTGAGTACTGTGAACCTCTCCTCTCCTAGGTGGAGGTGCCCCTGAAAACTCCTGCCGCTGAGGTCTGCGCGAAGGCTGACTCTCAACCTTAGGAGGGACTGCAGCGGGTATGCTGTCCTGTAGGCTAGTGACCTTGGTGAGGAGCTTCTGAAAGGTTCTAATGGTGAAACCCTTCAGGTATGGTGCTATCGGACCATCTATGTTCTTCAAAAGGATCTCAACTGCATGCTGCTCCTGGAGCTGTGGCTCACACTGCAAACTGAGATTTCTCCATCTGACTATGTAATCTGTGAGACTCTCTCTGGGACGCTGCCTGGTCACCACTAGCTCTCCCACTGTAACTCTGTGCTCTGTGCTAACAAACCTCTGCACAAACAGCTGCTCCAACTCTGCAAAGGTCCTGACTGAGTCGTTGGGGAGGTCAGCGTACCAAGCAAACGCCACCCCCGCCAAGCTGCTGACGAACAACCTCAACATCAGTGGATCACTCCCTCCTATATTGCAACATATGGCTCGGTACTGAGCCACATGCTGCCTCGGGTTCCCAAACCCGTCAAAAACTCTGAACCTAGGAGGGATAAAACCAGAGGGGTAAGGCTCCTGCTCGTACTCTACAGGGTAAGGACGCCCCCTGCTAACTGACTCTCCAGTCTTCCTGGAGGAAATCGCCTGCTCTACCTTCTGGGCTATCAAATCCTGGATCTGACCTGCTGACATCTGAGCTGGCTGACTCTGAACTGAAGTAGTGTACGGAAGTACCGTGGGTGGTGCTGGGACTACTCTCTGGACCCTGTCCACTCCTACGGGGTCTACTGTAGCAGGTGGTACTACTGGCTGCTCTCTGGAGGTACTGGTAGCTGCTACACCTGTCACCTGAGGCATCGCCCCCAGAGCTGTCAACTGTGCTGTCATGGCTGCCATGGCTCTGGCCATCTCCGCCATCTGTGTCTGCAAGTGTAGAACGGTAGCATCCGTGTCAACTGATCTGGGAGACCCACCCACCTCGGGCTCTCCCTGCTCATCCTGGTCCTCGGGCTCTCTCTCATCCGAGTGACCTCGTCGGGTAACCACACATACCCGGTGAACTGGTATCTCCTCCTCCAACTCATCTGCTAGTGTGTCATCATTTTCCAAGAAATGTTGTTGGAGGGCTGCTATGTACGGACTCATAGGGGAACCAATCCTATGAGGGCTACGGACTGTCTCTATCTCATCCCTCTCTAGGGATCCCTCTGGAGTAGGTGCAATCTCCTCATCGCACATCATCGGGACTGCCTCTGCCCCGGAAGTAACTGCTACATCCATCAAATCATCTACATCGTCAGACTGCTCTGCATCTAACGGTGGTGCTGCCTCTACTGGCTCAACTGGGTCGACAGGGGTGTCCGCCTGCCGACGCCTCCAAACCCACCTCCTACGGTGGGGTGCTGCACGGGCAACTGGCTGCTCTGGGACTGCAACCTCTGAACTGACTTGAGGCTGGGCAAGCCTCTGCTGCTGTCTCCGTCCTCGACGACGTGGGCGTCGTCCTGCAGCAGGAGTAACCGCCGGGGGTCTGACTACTGGAACTGTGTCCGCAGGCTGCTGGGGTGTCTGACCCCTCTGCCAGCTGTAGAGTCTCCTCGTAGTCTGTCGTCGTAACTGGAAGGTAGCCCGAGAAATCTGACGGAGTAAGCCCTCCCGACTAACGGGCCCTCTGCCACGAGCTAAGCGGACGATGTTCCGAATCCTCTGAGTGAGGGCTCGGACACCAGCGTCCCTGGGTACCCTAGCTCGGGGTAGAGTAGTGACGACAGGAGGAGCCGCCGCTATGCGGGCAACGTCCTCCTCATCACCACTATGCGTCAGCGGGGAGAAGCGTCCTCCCTGAACTGCCTCCAACTCGGGGGCTACCACCACCTCTGGAGCAGGTGCAACAACAACTGGCCGTGGCCTCCGCTGCCTGGGAGCCACTCTCCTCTGACTCTGAACGATCTCATCGTGAACGATGGCATCGGCCATCCGCTGCCTCTCTGCCTCTGACGCAGCTAAACGAAGTCTCCTGTTCCTATTCCTCCTGGCCCTTCTCCCAAGGCCGGAGGTGGAAGAGGAAGGAACATCAGAACCGGGAACAGGAACAACGGGAACTGTCGGGGTCTGCCCAACATCCTCAGGGTGAGAAAGTCGGGCGAAAACAGAAACCCGACCAGTGGAAGGCGAAGGCACCTCGGTCTGGGCACCCCTCTTCCTGGTGGAAGTGGGAGGGGTGACCCGAACACGAGGTACTTCCGCTGGAACAACGGAAGTAACAGTAGTCGCAGGCTGCCGGCGCTGAGGGGCCGGAGTAACCTGTACTGTAGGAGCGGCAGGCACTGGACGCCGGACCGCTGGACGAACGGGGGGAACTACGACAGGCTGCCGGCGCTGAGGGGCCGGAGCAACCTGTGCAGTAGGAGCGACAGGCACTGGACGCCTGACCGCTGGAACAGGAAGTGGCCTAGGCACTGGTCGCCTAGCCACAGGGCGCACTGGCTGCGCAGGAACAGGAACAGGACGTGGTGCTCGGACTGGGCGCCGAGCAGCAGGACGTCCAAACGGGCGCATGACTGCGCGTCCTCTCCTCTGGGGAGGAGAGAATGCCGCAGCCTCCGCCGGGGTCGGTCCGCCAAGGGTGACGAAAGCCGAGTCAGTGAAGGAACCAAAAGTGATTCCTCCCACTGGCGGACTAGCGAGCAGGGACTCAGGGAGAGTCACCCGCGCGTCCGAACCAAAAGCGAAAGTAACGGAAGGTACGAAGGAAGCCATGGCACTGCTGCCAAGAAAAGAAATCGACAAGTTAGAAATCAGAAGTGAAAATAAGAAAGGATGAATGATTTGATAGGGATTTGATAAAGGTAGATAGGAATTGATAGGGAAAGGAATAGCCTGTAAGGCTAGAAAGAAGTAGAATAGGGGGAACCCTAGCTAAGGAAAAGAAATCCTAACTAAGGAAAGACCCTCACTAAGAGTGGGACGGACCTAATCTAAGGAGTATCAATCCCGGAGTACACACAAGAAAAGATAATATATGATCCAAAGATGGAGAGAGAAACTGGTCCCACCGTGGTCGCCAGAAACCTGTGGACCTCCGAAAGAGCACCGCGCGAACGGGTCGATTGGAAGGGACAGATTGGATCGCGCATACGACTGACCATTGAGGATAGAGGCTGACGCCAACACACCTCGATGGGTAGTAATATACATGACCAAATCACGGGTTTCCCCCATCCGATGAAAGAGCTCGAATGAGGTTTAGTAGATTGTGGGAACCAAGTTTCCCACGGGCGCAAGCCCCCGTGGTTAATTACATCCCAGGCCGGAGCCTGAGAAAACTCTCGATTAAGGATCATACATTATCCTCTCCTAAAGTGGGATCGGCACAAGGGTATAGACTAGGAAATCCTACTCAAAAGGAAGAAAGGTCCGAAGGGCTGAATCAACATGCGTGGCTCATACCAGCATTTGGAGGCTCTAGGGCACTAGAGAGAAACTGGAAAAAGTAAAATCAAGCACTCAATCACATGCGTGAGAGAAGGATGGAGGTGGCGTCATCCCGTGACGCGGATAAGTAGGATTTAGGGTCCCTGAAAAGAAGGAACCTACCTACTATTTAAGGCATACTACGAGACCGAATGTAGTAGCCTCAAATCCTAAATCTAGTTTGGACTTAGTGTTCGACACACACTAAGACCAGTGTCCTATCTAATGCAATGCAAAGATCTAGACTTATCCCGGCCTGGATTGGGGGAGCCAACTAACCACCTAATCGCTTCAAAACCATGCTATCAGGTCAATTATGAAAGATGGGTGGGAGGTACAGTTTATTGGAAAGAGGACCGACATCTAGAGAATTTCCTAAGTGGTCCTGAACTTATGTTGGGTGAATGCCCCTAGCTAATGCAATTAAATTTTAATTAGTTGATTACTAATGCAATGCATGCTAGTTGAAATGTCAGCTCATGAATGCTTTGGATTTTAAAAACAGGCTTAATATAAAATAATTTTTAGAAAAGACTGAGTCTCCCTAGGTCCGGCACTTCATCCTCATAGGCCAGATTATCCGGACTCTACCCGCAGGCAGGGAGATGTCTTATTAGAAGGAGAGAGGAGATGCAGTAATATGCATGCGACCCCGGACGGTTCCGGCAGTTCCTTAGGTTCGTTAAATTTCTATGTTATTTAAAACTTAAATATTAAATTTTGGTTATGAGTATAAAAGATTTTTCAGTCCTTAAAGAGCCTAATACGATCCAGGCAAAAACAAGAGCGGCATGCAAGAAAGAAACCTAGAAAAAGCAGGTAATTCTACTGCGCAATCAGGTAAACACATCAATATAAATCCAACTAATCAAGTAAATGTCCATAGGCCAACTGCCCTTTAATTACAACCCAGGGTATGCAGAAAAGTAAAGTGGCCGGGCACCACTGCCAACAACCCGGATTTCTAAGCCTATGACAGACGCCAACAACTTTGAGTGGGATATTGGGTCTTCAATCTTCAACATCTTCAATCTCCTGGGTATCCTCTCCTTGGACTCCTTGGATCACTCCTCCTTGGACTCCTTGGATCCGTCGTGGCTTGAATATCCAAACGAAGAGACAATTCACCCTAGTATGGGTGTATTGCCTTTTCTCTTTGGATATCTACAGCCATCCAGCTCGATCTTCCAAATGGAAGAAGACTCTCCCCTTAGGGATGCCTTCTTCTTTTAGAATCCAAACTGGATAAGAATATCCCAACTCGAAGTTGTTTTCACAACTCTTAACAATATTACAAATTTTTACATTAATTGAAAAGCAGAAAAGAAATCTAAAGAACCTGCAAGGTTATCCTAATAAAATCTCAAGCAGTTTATATAGAAATGAAAATGCTAACACCATTGACCCTGTGCCAAGCCATGCTCTTAATTTTGAGGGCTAAGCAGCTCCATCTGTAGCAGTTATAATAATTTAATAATTTTAGCCCTCATTTCATTTTAGGGGGAGCTGAGCAAGTGCCTGCATAAAACATTATTAGAAATCATGACATTGCTCCCCCTTTTTCATCAGCTTGAGCATGGCCACCTGCACGGAAGAACAGTATATATATGGCGCTCCTAACCTAGGGGTAAATCTAGCGCTCACATCCAGAGTGCAGAGAAAGTAAGCAAACACACCAATCATTTTTCAAACAGCATGCAATGAAAACCACGGAAAGCTCCGGCACACAGCAGGAAAATAAAACCCAGCGGCCTAACCTAGATCTAGAAGTGGTGCCCTAGCAAACCATTCTATGTGTGTGTAAGGCTAGTGTGGTTTGGATAAATCCTAATATGGGTAGTTAGTTAAAGTTGTCTAAAGTTCAAATCTGTTGAAGGCCAGAAAAGGAAATTTTTGTTGAAATTCAAATATTAGTGAATTGGAGTGCATTTTAGTTAATATAGTTTGTTGATCAATTTTAAGAACTTAGGGTGATGATACTTGAAGTTAAAGTTACATTAGCCAATTTTGGAAAGTCTCGGGTCCTCCTAGGAACTAGACTAAGGGTCCAAAAAGTCACTATAGGAAATAGTCTAATTCTGGGTCTCCTATCACCTTAGGAAAATATTAGACCTTAATACGAGTAGTTAGACAGGTAGTAGGTTGAAATCGGACTTCTCTGGGCAAAGTTATGGATTTTCTAAGTTTCGGGCCCTAAATGAACTAGGGTTGACCAAAAAGTTGACTTTCTAATCTAGGTCATTTTCTAGAAACATAAGATTCTCAATAAATACTAGGCCTTAATTGGAGTCTAATGCAAGTGAGTTTACCTAATTTGGAATTTTCTACAATTAGTTATGGATTTCCAAAGAAAAGGGAATTTAAGGGAATTTTCTAAATTAACTATGAAAGGGCCCTTTTTACTGTTTTGATCCAAACAAGCTCCAAACTGATTGGAATCACTCCCAAAGATCAGGGATGACCTAAGAAAGTGTTCCCAAGTGTTTGGAGAAAATTTGGAATTTTTAATAATTTTTAATGATTTATTAGGGGCAAAACAGTAATTTCTACCTATGGTCAAGTTAGGGGTCAACCTGAAGTCAAACTAGGGAGCCCTATTTATCTAAGGTCAAGGGTCATATTCTGGTCAATTCAAGGTATTATAGGTAATTTTCTGACCTAATATGTAATTATTGCAATTTTCTGAAGGTCTCGGGGCCTTAATTAGCAGGTTAATTAGGGTTAGTTAACTAAGGGGTCTAACAAGCCCTAAAAATTCCTAGAAAATTATGAAAGGCTTATGATATCACTAAATTTAAATGTCGAAGTTTTCATGTCGTTCTGGGATCTATCCTAGCTCCTAGAAAACTTCTAAGTTCGCTAGACATGTCCTTAATTTTTGTCCTTAGGGTGTCACTACGTTGTAGGAGTTTAAAGTGATGTTTACACTAACCCTCGGGATAATAAATGCATGGGAGTACAGTAAATAAATAAACACACCGTGTCCTTAGATCTAGGAGAACCTAAACTAAGTGGTGGTAGTGCGACGACCTATACATGCAATCTACGAAAAATAAAAAGTAAAGACACCTAAAGAAAGGATTAGTGAATAATTGGGACTCAACCATTCACTAACCCACTCCCCCATGATTGCTCTTCACACATAAGATCCATGTCTAAAATTTCATGAAGCAAGTCTCCCAAGGTTAAGAGATTTAATATATAAGTAGTTTCAAAGTAGTTTAAAAATACTTAAGTATATATATACATAAATTTTGGAAATTAAGATAATTAAAAATAGGTTGGATTATAGTAAATAGGTATATGGGCGACTTGCTGACCACTCAATCGAGACTTCGAAACGATTTGAAAGTAGATTGTATATTGAAAATAGCTATTATACCAATTAAATAATAATTTAATAATCAAATACTACTTCAAGATAGAAATCTGCCAAAACAGTCAAAACTAGGGGCTGAAAATGGTTTCAAAATATAAAGCTCGCTTTTCTGAAAAGAACGAGGGGTTAAACGTCAAAATCCGACTTGAAATGGCGAAGATACGAATTTCCGAAGTTTTAAATATAATAAAATAGTATTTTTAAATTGTGTAAATTTACTGTTTTTGTAATAACAGCAAACTCAGACATGCTTTTTATCTGAAAATAGTTTCAAAATATGCAGAATTCACAGTACATACAAAACAAGGTGCTGTACGTCGACAGCGGACTTAAAACGACAAAGTTATGAAATTTCGAAGTTTAAGTATAATAAAAATAATATTTGAGAATAATCCAGTCTGCTGTTTTCAAAATAAGTACAGAAATACTAAAAATATTTGTGCAGTGCAGACTCCAGGATGTGCGGAATCAGAATACGATCAAAACAAGACGTTGTGCGCTAAAATCGGGTTAAAAACGAGAAAGTTATACAATTTAGAAGTTTTAAAGTAATAAAATAATATTGAAATGTTTAAAATAACAAATACTTAAATAATAATAATAATAATAATAATAATTAAATAAATATGAAAGATAGGTTCTAGAATCTCTGAAATTTAAAATATACTAAAATATACGTATATGCAAATATAAATATTAATAATAACTTAATTATTAGTAATATTTTAAACAATTTAACTAATTAAAGTAATTAAATAATGAAAATATATTTTTATATTTAAATAAATATAACAATAACAATAATAATAATAATAATAATAAAACATAATTATGATAACATTAAAACAGTAAAACACTAATCTCAATAATAATATAATATAATATTAATAATAATAATAAAATAATAATATAAATAAATTAAAAATAAAAGTTATTTTTACTGTTTTTCAAATAACTTAAAATATACTTAACATTTCTAAATAAAAATAATTTTAAAATAAAGAGCTCGGGAATACGAGCAATTCGATATATTGCACGTCAAAAACGGACAAAAAACGGATTTTTGGCGAATTTTTGAATGAAAAATAGGTTTTAAAAAAAAAATTTTATATTAAAATACTACCGGCGACACGTGGCAGGTCCTTACTGGACCGCGGAACCGCGGCCAATCATTGCCTGGCGGCGCGATGATTGCGCCGCCAGCAATGATTGGCGCAATCACTGCGCCAATCAGACCGTGGACCCGCGTCCACTTAGCCACGTCGGCGGAGCCTGGAGACCGCTCGATCGGCCGCTGTTAGAGATCGACGTCCCAGATCGAGCCGGACCGAGCCCAGAACCGCGGGATCAGGCGCTGCGGGCGGACAGAGCCGTGGATCCGCGCGGTTTCGACCGTTGATCACGAGATCAACGGCCAAGATCCCGCAGACGGTGCGCCAGGGTGAATCCGAGAGGTTAGGGTGTCTTTCGCCTCGTTCTCTCAAACAACACGATGAAACTTAGTAAAATTTTAGATGCAGGTACTAGGTACGAAGAGCATTCATGGGGTCCTAAGAACTCAACTAAATATGCATTGAATAAGAAGTTATTTAAGTCTAAGTGTCTTAGGCTAGGGTTTGCGATATACCTCAATCCACACGGTGGATTCGGGAGATCTTGGTCTTGTTGGACTCGGGGGATCCTCTAGAACAAATCTCCTCTTGAACTCCAACTCCGAAACGGTCTCGATCGGACGGGATTCGTCGGGGAAGGGTTCAAAGGTTCGGTCTCGACGGGATCTCGCCGCCGGCGAACTTCTGGCCGCTGGATTTGGTCGGGAAAGGGGGAGGGAAGGTGCAGGAGCTCTCACACCAAATTCCAGAGGCTGGGGAAGTCTCTCGAAAAAGTAAGAGCAAAAAGATCCTTTCTAAACCTAATTTTTCCCTATTTAAAGCTCTAATCAATGCACCAACGGTTGGGATCGAATCTCTAGGTAAGTAGGAGGGAAAACCATCATATTTGGCCGTGGTTTGAATTCTAAAACGCTCATAGGCTTTAATTCCATTAAATTAGGCTTTAAATTGACCTTAATTGGTCATATTTGACCTATTATGACTTGGGTTGACCAAGTCAAGTGTTGACTTGGTCAACCTAGTCAATTAGGTCCAAGGGTGAATGGAATCAAGCCATGAATGAGTTTGAATTGATTTGAATTCAATTTGAGGCCAAAAGGGGTTAAATGGTCAACCCCAGTTGACTTGATCAACTGAGTTGACCCAGGGTCCAAGTCAGGGTCTAACAGACTCGACTCGACTCACTGAACCCGTGGGAGGGAGTCTTGGGGTCTGATTTGGTCAATTTGACCAAGTCAACTCTCCAAGCCCGATTCCGGACAAAATCGAGGTCAACACTGTAGTCTTGTACTAGACTTGGAAGAATCTAGAAGCCACACCACCAGGACCCAAGACTCTAGACCTAACCCTTTTAAGTCTTCCTCTAGCCAACCGTACACCAAACCCACTGGACCCTCTGGTAGTCGGCCTGCTCCTAACCAAGCCCAACCTCGATCAGACTATAAAGGGAAAACACCAGAACGGGAGACACCCAAGACCTCTGCCGGCACTAAGTGCTTTAGATGCCACGGGTACGGACACATTGCTTCTCAGTGCTCCAGCCCGTTTAAGGTCACCATAATTGAGGAAGTGACGGAGGAAGAAGGTGAACCTGAAACTGACTTAGTCCACCATATGGACGACGATGAAGAATTTTTCAACGAAGAAGATACCGCAGTTGTTCACTGCCTTCAAAAGATGAACTACTTAGACCTACAGGTTGTTAGGTGTGCCTTTTCCCAACCTAAACCTAGCGACGACTGGCGAAGAACCTCGATCTTCTACACTTTCACTAAGATTGGAGACAAAAACTGCAAGGTCATAATAGACAGTGGAAGTTGCATTAACGCTGTATCTTCAGCAATGATTTCAAAACTGCAATTGAGAACCACCCCACACCCGAACCCCTACAAAGTTGCCTGGATAAACTCGACTACCTTGGAAGTTAAAGATAGGAGTCTGGTTCCTATTGAGTTCGTGGGATACAAGGAGAAAATCTGGTGTGATGTTTTGACGATGGATGTGGGTCAAATCATCCTTGGCCGCCCTTGGCTGTTCGACAACGATGTACATATTTATGGACGATCAAACACCTGTGTGTTTGAACACGAGGGCAAAAAGATTAAACTGTTACCCACTCAACCTAAGTCTACTAAAGAAGAAATTAAGCCCAACTCCCTGAAACCCAACACGGGTGTAAACTTGATAACTGCTAAGGACCTAAATGTGGAACTGGAGTCGGGAGCCCCTCTTTACGCGCTAGTCGGCCGAGAAATAAGTGTAGACCAAGACGAACCGATTCCCGAAGAGGTTAAACCCCTGTTAGAAACTTTTTCTGATGTCTTTCCCGACGACTTACCCAACCAACTGCCACCTCTAAGGGACATTCAACATGCTATAGACCTAGTACCCGGAGCGTCCCTACCAAACCTACCCCATTACCGGATGAACCCCACTGAACACGAGGAGCTCAAAAGACAAGTGGATGAATTGTTACAGCGAGGGTTCATTAAGGAGAGCCTTAGTCCGTGTGCGGTGCCTGCCCTTCTTACCCCTAAGAAGGATGGGACGTGGAGAATGTGCGTTGATAGCCGTGCTATCAACAAAATTACCGTCAAGTACCGTTTCTCAATTCCTCGGTTAGATGACATGTTGGACATGATGACCGGAGCCACACTCTTCTCTAAGATCGATCTTAAGAGTGGCTATCACCAAATTAGGATCCGTCCGGGGGATGAGTGGAAAACAGCTTTCAAAACTAAAGATGGGTTGTACGAATGGACTGTAATGCCTTTTGGATTGAGTAACGCGCCCAGCACTTTCATGAGAGTAATGACTCAAATCCTTAAGCCGTTACTTGGAAAATTTGTTGTAGTTTACTTTGATGACATTCTGATCTATAGTCGTTCGGTGGAGCAACATTTGCATCACCTAAAACAAGTCTGCGAGATTTTGAAGAAAGAACAAATGTATGCCAACCCTAAGAAATGCACTTTCCTCACGAATCAAGTAACTTTTCTTGGGTTTATAATTTCTTCCCACGGCATTTCTGCCGACCCTGAAAAGGTGCGAGCAATCAACGAGTGGCCTATACCAAAGAATATTAGAGATGTAAGGAGTTTTCACGGACTGGCCACGTTTTATAGGAGATTTATCAGAAACTTTAGCACCATCGTGGGTCCAATAACTGATTGTTTAAAGAAAGGAGATTTTGTCTGGACGACATCTGCCACCAAGGCTTTTGAGGAAATAAAAAGAAAAATGGTTGAAGCACCAGTCATGCGTCTACCCGACTTTTCGAAAGTTTTTGAAGTGACCTGCGACGCATCTGGTATAGGAATAGGAGGAGTGTTAGCCCAAGAAGGACACCCGGTTGCCTACTTCAGTGAGAAACTAAATGATATCAGGCAACGATACTCCACCTACGATAAGGAATTCTACGCCATAATTCAATCCCTCAGGTATTGGAGACATTACCTGCTTCCCCAAGAATTCGTTATCTTCTCTGACCACGAAGCTTTACGATATATCAATTCCCAGAAGAAACTGAATGCCCGACACGGAAGATGGGTTGAATTCCTTCAAGAATACACTTACACCATTAGGCACAAAGCTGGTTCTGAAAACAAGGCTGCGGAAGCACTAAGTCGTAGGATAATGGTTACGCGTGAGATGAGGACTGAAGTGATTGATTTTGAGCAAATTAGAGAAAACTATTCGGACTGCCCCGATTTTGGAGAAACCTATTCCAAACTAACAACTGGAGACGAGCGTATCATAGGAGATTTTATACTGGAAGATGGGTACCTGTTTAAGGCTCAAAAACTTTGCATTCCCACAACTTCACTGCGAGAATTTCTTGTGTGGGAATTGCATGCTGGAGGTTTAGCGGGTCACTTTGGTCAGGCCAAGACAATTGCAGCTGTAGAGAATCATTTTTACTGGCCAAGTCTTAAGAATGACGTTAGCAGATTAGTAAGGCGGTGTCACACCTGTCAGCTGGCCAAACAACGGAAACAAAACACCGGCCTTTACACACCCCTCCCCGTGCCTAACCAACCTTGGCAGGACGTCAGCATGGACTTTGTTCTAGGGCTACCCAAGACCGTTAGGAAACATGACTCAGTCTGTGTAGTTGTCGATAGGTTTTCTAAGATGGCCCATTTTCTTCCTTGCTCCAAGACTTTCGACGCCTCTAGAGTAGCCAAACTGTACTTTGACGAAATTATGAGACTTCACGGGCTGCCTAAAACCATAGTTTCGGACCGAGATGTGAAGTTTACTAGTTATTTTTGGAAGACCTTATGGCATAAAATGGGGACCAAACTACAATTCTCTACCGCCTTTCACCCCCAAACAGACGGTCAAACGGAAGTAGTGAATAGGAGCCTAGGCAATCTGTTAAGGACATTGGTTGGAGAAAACATTAAGGACTGGGATTCTAAATTGCCCATAGCTGAATTTGCCTACAATAACTCTGTGAATCGAACTACTGGTCTTAGCCCTGCTGAAATAGTGTACGGATACCTTCCCAACCAACCCATTGACCTGATCCCCATGAGCACTAGAGTTAGAACATCTGAGTCAGCATCATCATATGCATCGCATCTACAGGAGTTACATAAAGAAATTAAAAAGAAAATTGAACAAAGTAATGCAACTTATAAACTTATGGCTGATCATAAAAGAAGAGCTAAGGTATTTGAAATTGGAGACTTTGTGATGGTTCGGATCCGTCCGGAGCGTTTTTCTCCTGGATCCGCAAAGAAGCTGCATGCGAGAAGCGCCGGACCGTTCAAGATAATTTCAAAGGTGAATGACAATGCTTACGTACTAGACCTTCCCGAAGGTTTCAACATTAACCCCACATTTAACATAGAAGATTTAGTAACCTTCGAGGGACCAGAATTTAACCCATGCAATCCACTTTCAAATGAGCCTTGTGTGACCATACCTGGTGAGATCCCCAACCCTCCTCCACTCCCAAAATTACCCCCCTTACCCAATGCGGAGATAGTTGAATCCATATTAGATGATGAGATCATTACTACGAAAGGAGGCGGATATCGAAGATACTTAGTCCACTGGAAAGGGACCTCGGCGACGGAGGATACGTGGGTTGACCGCGAGGAGCTGCAGAGCCTAGACCCAGACCTTCTAGAGTGGTACGAGAGCTCTAGAGACACTCACTCGACAGGGTCGAGTTTTCTCCCACCTGGGGAGAATGATGAGGACATCAACAGACGCTACAGACATGTTTATCGCCGGCAAAACCGCAGATCGACGGCCACGATTCAGCGTCTCTACTTTTGATATAGATGTTATGATTATTGTCTTAGTTATTTTCTGTTTTTCCCATTTTACCCCTGTGGGGAGTTATCTGTCTTGTAGCCCTTGAGGGCATTTGAGTCCTTTTATTTTATGTCTTTGTTAGAGGCTATATATAGCCTTCATATTGTAATTTTGAGGTTTAATGAATGTTTTGAATGAAAATATGATATTTGTCTTCTTCTTCTTGCATGAGGGCTGGGGAAGGGAGATAGCTCAGGAGGAGCAAACCGCAATACCCACCAATCGTTGGAAGAGTCCTCGATTCGTGGTTACTTCTTCTATCTTCGCAATCTCATTCCTACAATTTTCTTTTCTCCACTACCACCCCGATATTTTTCTCCCAAGCCTTGTACCACCGGCCCATAGGATCCCACCGCCGGCCAACTCCCCAGCCACGGCCGGCCACTTGCCGGCGAGGCTTCTTGTCCGGCCGATCCTTCTCTCCGTATGCTTCAATTTTGAAATTTGAGATTCAATTTTCAAATACTTTCCAAATTTGGAAATCTAAATTAGGAAAGTTTTGAATGATTCCTAATTTCAAATTAAAATTAAATCGGAGTTTTTAATATTTCATTTCCACGTCAGCATCCTAATTTGAAACCCCTCCACATGGATTTCCCTCTCTCTCCCCTTAGCATGCCGCCGGCCTCCCTATTGGAGGAGACACATTAATGCCTCCATTAAGGCATTAATGACACCTCAAATTTGAAACAAATTTCAAATTTTCCCTCTTAATTTCTCCCAAAACTGAAATCAATTTCAGTTTTTTTTCTTTGGTTTAAAATCTCCCTCCTCCTCCCTAGAAGCCGCCGGCCATCTCCTATTAATGGGCTCCATTAAGGGCTCATTAATCCCCCTTAATTACATTTGAATTTTGAATTCCTCTCCACATTATTCCCTCCAAATACACTTAGATCTGAAATTTAATTCAGATTTAGAGAGGATTGGAAGAGGATTAATTTTCCCAAACCTTAGCACCCCACCTTGGAGCCCGCCGACCCCTCCTCTGTGAAATCCCGCCGGCCTCCCACACCTCTTTCTCCCCTCTTGCCGCAAGGATCCTCCTCATCTTCCTTAGATCTCGTCTCATCGAAAGATTTGCCGACATCAAGCATGTATGGCGGATCCGGAGCTTGAGTGGGGTATAGTTTTCCAAGCCGACGGAAGCGTCGACATCCTACGGTCACCTTGCTTCGACGTAGGGTTTGAAGACGAAACTACCGTGGAAGAGTACGTGGATAGAGTCGTGCCAATCCTTGCAAGCATCTACGACCGAAGACTTTCGAAGCACACTTGGAGCCTCAACGGTCGTCTACAACTTCCATCCCAACCGGCAACTTTTCCTTCGACGAAGTTCTTTGGCGCCCTCTCCCTAGTGGTAACTTCTTTCATCTCTTGGATCTTCTATCTCCGCCAAAAGTCCACTACCTCTTGAGCGATACGGCCCCAAGGTGAACTTCTCATTGCTAAACGTTGGGTTTTGTTGTTGTACTTTGCATATTAAATTCGCCTAGAACTTTGAAAGATTCGTTTTGGTTAATCTTGTTTGCAACTCTTTTGCCTAAGCAAAGTTAATGTTTCAACATTTTAACTCAATCTTGCATGATCCCATAAGATTATAAAAGCAACTTTAACAATTCTCTTTTTAATTTTGAACGTAACTCCTAGTAGTTTTACATCAGTAAACGGGTAGGATCAAGCTCAACCCACTTCCAACTTGAGCTTGATTAATTAATTAAATTTAAATTTGAGCTAGTGCTTGCTCCTTTATTATGAAAGAAAGAAGATAATTCTAATTAATGATCACTATCAAATTAAAATAATAAAAGGACTGATTTATTAGAGAAATAATAAGGTTAATAATTAAGATAAGAGATAGAAATATAAATTTTACATACATTTAATATTCTTATATACAAACCCTTAATTTCTAATATATTTCAACTAAACTTTGTTTTTACATGAATTAGCTCATGAGCTAACAAATCGAGTTTAGAGTTTAGACTGTTCAATTTATTTATTAATTATTAAATTTGAAACTGGATCAACAAGAGAGCTCACAGCTAATGTCGATGCCAAGTTAAAACATTTAGGACCAGCAACCAATGCCAACTTCCTTCTTTGGCTCATCATCCTCGCAACTTCCCCCTTGAACAACTTAATTCTAGAAGCCAAACTCGAAAGGAGAGAATAATCTGTGTGAAGAGTAGATGTAGAATGCCTATCGGAGACCTACCAGAATGTGTCATGTCAACGGTACCGAACACAGGGGTGACATGACGTATTTTGGTTGGTCTCCGGATTGCATTCGGCATCCAAACAGAATAATTTTTCGCTCAAAAGCCATTGCAACATCACCCTCCATCAATAAGGTTTCCAATAATTCCAGAAGCCAATGCAAAAGTATCATAAAAAAATAACCAAAAGAAAAAATATATGTACATAAATTGTAAAGTACAAGAATGTAATTACAAGATCAGATGAATTTTATATAAATCAATTAGATCAAACGATTTGGAGTTATTTACAAGTATCTAATAGGCCAGGAGAAAGTGAAAAAAAAAAAAGAGCAAACCATCTCCAGCCATCACTAAATCTAAGTGTACAACCAAAATCTTAGCAGAAAGAATGCCAAAATGTGAATCTGGTTATTAAAAAGACTAGCTACTACTCACAAATCTGTATCTGCTGGCTCTAACTGTTCAGAAGCCTTAGAGAACTCTTTGTCTGCATAATGCAAAAGCCTTCTGAGCCTCAGTAATATATCACAATGAAAAGGCAAAGCAGAGCGCCTCTCCAAGTATAATGGGCTCACAGTCATCCATGAAAGTGAATGGAGCTCTGCAGCTACTGACTCGAGGACCAGATTTGCTTCCACCTCATAATCTCTTGAAACAGGCTCCGGCCCTAAGCTCCTGCCTTGCTTAGCAGCCATGGCGCTCCCACCACCACGGCCGACCGCCACCGCCGACTTTTCTTGACCTCCGTAGTGATCGACGAGGCCGACAGATAGGATGGAAGGGCAATCTTCTTTAATGGGCTCAACAAAAACTTTCCTTGGGTTTGGGATTGATTTGGAAACTACAAATCCAGTGGACTGTGGAATTGCAGAGCCTTTACTGTGTAGGAGATGCGCGAGAGGTGGAGACTCGGACGTCAAGCATGTTGGAAGCTGTAGGGGTGAAGGTGGTAGGAAGCGCATGCTGGGAGAAGGAATCAGGAGATAGGAACCTGGCATTGATCCAAGGGACTTCACAGGACTGAATCCCTCTAGATAGTTAGAGATGCCTGAGCTGCTGCTGTTGCTTTGTCCAACACCTGTTTTTATGATCAGAACAGTTAAGTCACTTGAATGTTAGATGAAATGCAAAATATCTGAAATATTTTATGAGCTAACGTTAGAATGTTGTCTCCTGATTTCCTATGGATGAACAGTTCAACATAATTGCATCACAACATTATCAGAATCCAATTGATTGATACAGGTTTCCTTTTCATATCTCATGATGTCAAGATAAAGTGAACTGTTAGACCAGTCCATTGGACCGGTCCACGCGGGACAGGCCCGTGCGAAAGAGGCGGAGAACTCCGCCTCTCCTGTACGCAGCGCGCAAGCCGCCCGATTCCAAGGAGCGTTTTGGGAAGATTTTTTAAGGGAGTTTGGAGAGAAATTTCAAAGTAGGGGTTGTTTAGAGAATTCCTTTTAAATTATATGCATTAAATACTTTGTTTTCCTAAGGTTAGGACATCTTGAATTTGGCTAAAATTTGATATCTCCTAGATTTAGTTTTTCTTTGGGCTCTAACGGCGTCTAGAGATTCGGGAGATATCGATCCTCCTCTCGAATAGAGGATCAATTGTATCTCGATATTTTCCGTTTCTATTTCATCAAATAATACAAATTATTTACTGATTTTGTGATTTTGTGTGGTTTTTTTGGGGAGAATTTTCGCTTTTTTCGAAGATTTATAGTAAATACTTGAGATCTACTAGTGTTTCCTATCATGAACTTACCCGAAGAAGATAAGTCTGAAGGAAGGATTAGATGCAGAGTGTGATCCATTGAAACAGAGACTAAACTTATACTTCTTGCCAACTGTAGTAATCCCCTTGAGCTGTCCAATCCTGCCTGACCGGCTAAGATCTGCTTTTTGGCATTAGTTTGCCCAAGACCACCTTTAATAAAGCTAGGCTTAGCATGGGGATTATACAAAGGACTAGGTGAAGAAGGCAGGGCCCTTTCTTGGATCAGACTTATTTCCTGTTGCTCGAGAGAAGCTCCACTATTGTTTAAAACACCATCCGGCGCAGTCCGTCTAAGTTGTACAGGCCACTTCTTGACATCATTCCCACCAACAGAATAAATAGCTTTTTGCCACTCTGTAGAAAGAAATAGCTTAGCAGTACATATAAGTAACAAAGTCCTAATGCTTTATACAAAACAAGTTTGTGAAGTTTTTATACCTTGGCATTCAAGCTCAAAGTAACATCCAATACGGGTAATTATTATATCCCTTAGCCTGCTACCTGAATCCAAGGAAGAACTGGATAGTATTTGACAGCTGTGGTGAAGAACTTGAACAAACAGGTTTTGTAAAACCTTTGTGTCTTGGCGGCTGCTAATGCCACCAAAGGGAAATATGCTGCAATCAAGCAACTCTCCCCTGGAATCCGTCCAGACGCAGATCAGCCAGCGCCAGTCCTCAGTCCAACCATAAGAACAATGAAGATTTGCAGCCCTATTGTCATGCTCTGATCCATCATGCGAGGAACCTTTGCCGATCTCCGCAGCTCCTCCAGTACTTGAACTTTGTACATATATGCTACTGTTATCTTCAATAGAAGATTTTGAGCTTGAACATTCTGGCATGTTGTTGTGAAGCACAGCAGGAAAAATGGCATGCTCAACTGACCCGGGTTCCGCCAATACAAAAAGTGGCTCAAAAACATATCTTGGATCATCTTGAAGACATAGCTCCACAGACCTATGAGGATCAGAGCTTAGTCCTCCAATCCTTGTCTGCCATGAATTATCCCAGGGAACTGGCCTCAAAGATGAATCAAGCTCAGCCTCTCTAGTAAGAGCTGGTCCAGAAATGCGAGGAGCAAGACAATCCTTCCAGATGCCTGGAATAGGAGACGTTACATGCATCAACGTTGATTGAGGTCTACCCGAGATAGCTGATGACTGAAAAATGTCAGCACCTGAAGCAGTCCTTGGGATTCTTCGAATTTTGTTGTATACAGTGAATGCAATCTCTTTAAAAATTGCAAGCTCTTTGGAAGGCCTGTTTAATCTTAGTAAGCAATCCACTGTTACGATCTGCAGGACTAGTTTGGGAATACGAAACCCTGAAAGCATCACCACATTTGAAGCTGATGCTTCATCCACTGCAGCAGAGGAAATAAGAGACTTGGCAACCTGGTTGTACAGCAAAGACTGCCTGTCCTTGTCTGGCGCTAGAACGCCAGAACCCAAAGCAGCAGAGCACTCGATCACTGTCTGCAAAACTGCTGTGGGCTCAGGGAAGGGGCACACAACATACACAACCTGACAGTTCAAAAAGAACATCAAATAAATACATGGCGGTATACGTTTTACAATTATTGACATATGAATACTTATGTAAGGGTAACTGGTATTTCACTAGGATGATCTAATGTAAACTTAAAAGATGCTGAAACAGAAATAGCCCAAAAAGAAAGAGTATAATTTAACATACTAGGTCAGGATTATATGATTAGGAAGATCATGGTCAATAATTAACTAAGAAAAATTAATTTAAAAAAACAAAAGATTTATGTGCAATATTAAGCAAAATATTCTTGCTACATAATTAAATTTGGCAAGATGCATGCATCAACAGAGTATGACTTATCGTATTGGACAAGAGGATGCAATGACCCAAAGAAACATTTATGTAGTTGAGAGGAATTATTAAGAATATTAATGGCTAATAAAAAATTCTGAAAGAATGACTCAAGATTTAAGCTAGCCATCTAGATCAAATAGACTTAAAATGAAAAACTAGGAAAAATATTCAATTAATTAATAAATTTGTCTTAATAGAAAGAATTATGTAGTCAGGTGGGTTCCCATAATGCAATTTCCGGTTACAAGAAAATTGTTGTACAATATGTGCTAAACAATTCTTATACATGATAAAATATAATACTTTAATTATATAATATATATACCCATAATATAAAGGAGGCAATTAGGGATCAGGAGAATCTCTGAATGCAAGATTGAACTAGCAAGGTGAGAAAGGTCCAGGGAGAGAGTACGGCTAGGAAAAGCAACTCCAGGAGGCATTAGGCGAGACAAGAAAGCGATCAAGCAAGAAGGCGGAGCATGAGTGGAGGGTGAGCATCTAAGAGCAACATTGTACTATCATCTGAAAATATCAGAGAGAACACCAAGATAGAAATACAAAATCGTACCATACAAGGACCAACATTGCGCTCCTTATGATTTGGTGATGGATTTGCAGCAAGTTTCAGATCCTTTAGAACCTTCTTAACAGAGTTGAGATAACCCTTCACATTCCAACACTTGGAAAGAGCAACAAAATAATCAGTTATTGAACTAATAGATAACATGTTACTGCTTGCAACCTTTAGCTCTTGTGGGCAATTAACAAGCAAAAGACCAGAGGAAGAAAGTTTTCCAGATGAAGATTCCATTAAGCCTCCATTGATTTGAAGAGTATGAGAACCAAGCTTGCATGCCTCATAAACTGCAGTAGCACGAAAGCGTAACTGAGAAAACAATAAGACGTTCAAGTACAAAAGAAACCAAATTTTCTTTTAATAAATCTGATGCAACTAGCATAGGATTAGAACTTTTTCACAAATTTTAGAAGTTGCAGACAAACAAAACTTTAAAGTTCTAAGCCACACAAGCATGTTAGACATTATGGGTGCATAATGTTCAAACAATAATTTAACACAGAACATAAGACAGAATAGAAAAACAATTAACATTTTCCATTCAAAACAAATATATTTATTAAAATTCGAATGAATAGAATTGAGCGACTAACAAAAGGTTCAGAAGGATACATAGATCAGGTATGCAGCACAAGATTAGCAACAATAAACTTTTTGCAGGCTCCAAAAATTTGCATCCAACATTGCTAAGACAGTCTTTCCTAATTAAATTTTCATAAGATAGACTAGATTACAAATAAAACTCTACTTATATTTTTCCTTAATTTTACAAAGACTTTGAAATTTGATTCTCCGTTCACTATAGCCACAAGCCCGAATGATTATTTATCACTCCTACTGACAAGAGAGAAGTTTTGATTATGATAAGGGGTGTCAAAATGGATATTTGGGTCGGGATTGGGTCGAACCCATAATTGACTAGGGTCCAATTCAGCTAACCCGATTTTGCAAACGGGTTAGAAATTCAGACCCGAACCTAACCCGTTGTGTTACCGAGTTGACCCAACCTGACCTATGAACCCCAAACAAAGCAGGCGCAATGAGTTCGGCCAACAGGGGCGACAGACGTGGGTCCTGGTGCGGACGCGAGCGTGGGCAAGGGCGTGATGCCGCGTGGATACGGGTGCAGACGCTAGCGTGAGGATGGGCGCGGTCGAGCGGGTCCAGGTGCGAACGCGAGCACGAGAGGGCATGTCGCGAGTGCGGCCTGCGCGGAGGGAGCTCTACGTGCTCAAAAATCGGGCGGGATCCAAGTTATTTTGGGTTTTCGGGTCAACTCAAACTCGATCCAGTTTTAAAAACAGGTCAAAAACTAAAATCAGAACCCGACTCGTCTAACAAACAGGTTGACCTAAACCCAAGATTTTTCAAGTGGGTTCGAGTTTCAGGTCAGGTCAAATATTGACACCCCTAATTATGATTAGTCATTAGATGTTAAATGTTGAGTATATAACAACAATAAATTTGGCTTATGCTCTAAAAATTTACCTTTTTCATACATAAAGCGATTGGTAGGGAGGAATAATGGCAAACCCGATTGAGATTAGATGATTTCATCGTTTCAGGTTGTCTGGACCTTAGTCTACTTAGTCAGCAAAGATAATCAACCCAACCTGATCAAAAGATCCTTACCATCAACTATATGTTGCGTCGTCCAAGAGGACCTTGTAGATATATGTTGGATGTCTAAGTAGTTAAATTTAATTCAACCTTAACTAATAGATATTTTGTGCCCTATCAACTGCATTTAATGTTCGCGGGTTGATTTTTTTAAGCCATTGGGGCATATATAGGCTCTACTTGTCACCATAATTTAATAGTGAACATTTTATGGCAAGGCCGCTCGGTCAGAGCCTCGATCATAACTTTTTATCTATGATGTCCTTTGGCAACAAAATCAACAGTTAAATGATACACGTTATGTCCATAATGGTGAGAGATCATTGATATGAACATAGTGATATGTTTGATAACACATTGCTTTTGATATGCTGAAGTTATTATTAAACTCATCACTCCCACCAAACTATCATGGAGAATAGATGGATTGACAAGTTTTGCTTGTACTTTTTTATATTTTGCAACTTTTTAGGTTTCTTGTATTTATTTAAAAATTAGGTCTCGTAATAATATGCCTTGAGGTTTGGGGCATTTTCAAATAGAGACCCCTCTAGTTGATATTTAGTTCCAACATGACCATTATCAATGTTTTGAATAATTTTCAATTTATTTATTTTATTTCTTTTGACCTTATAAACTCTGCCACCTTGCTTGTAAAGGATCAGGTCTATGATTAATACTTATAGTTGCATTTTGTAAATATGACTTCATGAGTTTGTATTTTAAAGATGAATTTACTTTGGCTAAAGGCATTGGAGTCCTTATGTAAACATAAATCTATGGGCTCCAAAAATTCTCACCCAAGCCTCTCCGCGGCCCCTTTCTTTTTATCCGGGTCGTTGAGAAAAGTTTTAACAAGTATGTTTCAAGACAAATTTTTAGAAGGTAGATTGGGTTTTGAATAAGACATTACCCAGATATTTCACATTAATTTTGTGAGGACTTTATGATCTGAGTTTAGGTTTCCTATGAGCAGAAGCCCCTATAGTTAATTACCCCTTCCGATAGAGAGAATGATTTTTTGATTAAGGCTAGTCATCAAATAGATGCATAATATCCAGCATATAATAGCAGCATGTATTTAAAAATTTGATATTTAAAATAAAAAAACTACCACCTTGCACTTAAAGTGAATGGTGGGAGGAAAGATGAACCCGATCAAAATCCCATAGTTTCTTCATCCTCATAATCTCTAGTCTACTTAATCAGAGAAGATAGTCGCCCCAACCTGACAGAAGGATCCTTATCGGCGGCCATAGGTTCAGTCATCCAAGGGTACCTTGTAGACCTGTGGTGAATATTTGTCAAAAGGGACAAATTTGAATTCGCCTTAGCTAACAGAGTGCTTTGTGCTCTATCGATCATATCCTACTAATTCATTGCTCAATGATTTAACGTCATTGGGAAACATACGGGCTATGACCATGATCATAATTTAATGGTGCCATTTGATGGCAAAACCACCCGATCAGAGGGTCCTGATCATAACCGTTTACCTGCGGTGTCATTTGGCGATGAAATCATAGATTAGAGGACACGTGTCACGTCCTTACTGGCAAGAGACAGATTTAGAATAAATCCTAATGATATTCTCGACTAGTTATTCGCTCTTTATGAGCTGAAGTGATTTTCAGATTTGTCCACATCGACAAATTATTTCAGAGGGTTGATGTGTATTTTGCTTTTAATTATTTTGATGTTTTTATTTTAATTTTGGTGACTTTTAGGTTTTGAATTTTCATGGGAATTCGAGAGGTATTTTAAATGTTTGTGGTCCCCTCCGCTTGAGATTTTCTATCAATACGACCATCATTGGGGTTATTATGAGTAATTTCATTTTATCGGTTGAACATTGTTGACTCTTTCTACCTGCCAACAGACGAACGGGTTATTGTCGACTTTATCCTTATTAGTGAATCTTTCTTTGTAATAGACCTTGAAGGTCTAATATGAAAGTATAAAATAAATATCGCGGTTAATGCCGCAACTATATATTTGTTCGAAGTTCGAAGTTCGAACTTGTTGACTCCTTTCTACTCACATAGAAGAATTTGACTCGAGCTTAAGTTCATTTCTTGACCAGTGCAACATCCTCAGACGTCATGTATGTGCATACATCACGCTCGTCGAGGCTCATATAGGTTTATATTTTTGTATGCATTTTGCAAGATGTGTTTGCATGATAGTTATATGTATGCAATGCAATATGTGTATATGACACATCTGCATATTCACGCACATAATTATACTTGTATATGCATGTTATCTTAGTGACGCGTGTATTCGTATGTCTGCATGTATATGTGTATGTTAATACATGCACTTGCATGTTGCTTGATATTTGACATGTTGATTGTTGCACGTTAGCTTGACATAGTAGTAGATGATTTGAATGCATTACATGTTTGCATAATGGTACAATGCTTTCATATAGTGCATGATATGTTTGCATGTCAGCATAACGTACCACTGTTGCACAGTACATTTTACAAGTTATGTGGTGTACTTGTGTAATGCATTTTGTATGTTGTAGTATATATATGCATGATGCATTTTGCATGTTAATGCAATGTGTCGCCAGAGCGTGGTGCATTTTGTATGTCGGATGATGTATTTGCATGATGCCCCTGCATGTTGCAAATATATGCATGCTACGAACGTGTCGGTACGCATTTCAATTCATGAGGGGGGATGTTTATGCAATGATCAGTTGTGCAGATGCCTATCATTGAGAAATGCATTGGGCTTCACTTGGAAATTTATAAATGTCTTATTTCTACTTGTATGAATATTGCGGATCCAGTGGCGTGGCTTCAAGAGTTGAATTTCATTCATCGCGCATCGACAATGCATCTTAGATCATCTCGACTTCTGTATATTATATTTTTCTTCAACTTAGCATGTAAGAATGAATTCAACTTGCAAACAAGTTGTACAACACATCAGGAGTCTTCCACTTGCCGTTGATAAGTAAGCAAATAAATATGGCGTGACGACCTGGTGCCACAATTTTATTGTCTTAATTTATCAGGGTCTTGCAATTTTTACTACAAGTTCCATGTTCTCCCTACAGGTGAGTTGTAGTGCACCTATCTGTGTTGAGAGAGGACCCATCACCTTACAATACACCTACTGTCGCAACTCACATGTAGGGCTAATGTGTTTGTGCAACCCCTCGGTGTTTGCAGGTGATGTAGACAAACAAGAGAAAAACTGACACAATGAGTAGAACTTAAAACAAACTTTATTAAATAAATGCAAACGACCCAAAACTTGACAAACACAACAAAGATGCTAAGAGATTTTAAAGAAATAAAAAAATTTAAAAAGATGCTATCCTCAGACAACCGTCAGAGCGGGTTCCTCACATGCATCGAATTTGTAGGTTAAATAAGTAAAGTGCATAGAACTAGCAAACCGATGGTCCACCACTGCAAGATTGTCCCATTTCTTCAATAGATGCTTCAAGTCAACTCTGATACGACACCCTAAAGTTGCTTCACTGTTGAGAAGAAGGATACAGATGGAGTGGCACTTGCGGAGAGACGAAGAGATTAGAAGCCCGAGAAGAAAGGGTGGAAAGAGCCCGCAGGATTTCCGGAGGAGATGAGAAAAGAAGGGTGGAAAGAGTCCGCAGGATTTCCGAATAAACCCGCAGGTTAACAGCAAATATGCTCACAAATATCAACTCCCTCTTCTTCACAACATCTTCTCATATATATAGGCGAGAGAGAGGAATGCCAAGAGTCACATGACTTTAATTTTCCATAAGAACCAAAGCATTATAAGCATAGAAATCTTCCCCCCATGCTCACGGGTAATCACCCAAACCAGGAACCAAAGAGGCAGCCACGGGAGACGAGGGAACCGCACGGACCAAAGAGCCAAGGCCACGGGAAAGGAGTCCAGGCACGAAAAACAGAAGCCAGCCGTGAAATCCCAAGAGGCTAACACGAAAAACAGCACCCTTCTTTATTTTAATGCATAGATTCAGCCACCATTAAAAAGCAAGCCACGGTATCCCAAGAGACAAGAAGAAAGGGGAAGGGGAAGGGACAAGGTCACTCCAAAAGTAAACTTCATAATGAGGTACCTTTTTAGATATTAATGAGCTACTAAACTTCAGCTCAAGCAACTTAGAGAACCAGCTCAATAACGAATGCTCCAAAACAGCCAACTGAGAACCACCAGCAGCTACGGACCAATCAAGCCAGCAAACCAAAGGTCTACCAAGCCATATGCACTACCTACCATGTTCATTGATGCTTTCACATCATTGGATAGCTAAAACAAAAAACAAAATATACTATTGTTCAAAATAAAAAGTACAGAATTTCTTGATAGCATCAGCAGGGAATTCATTGCACTTGCACCAAGTCCACTGTCAACATTCGTAAATGGCTCAGTGTGTTCATTTGCATGATTGATCGTCGATGCTTGTATGTTGATATTGATTACAAGATATTGTGCATTCATTGCGTATCCTACATATTTTACTCATAGATGTGCTAACTGTTGTAGTTGTCTCTGTTTGTTTGTGAGCATGATTGAAGGTTGTGTTTTGCATCAATAACCATGGTCGTGATTTGATCACCATATTCCCCTCAATTTTGATAATCATCGCTTGTTGATGTTTGCTCATAAGCAGGTGGTGTTTGTTGTGTGTTCAAAAACGACGCCAAATGTATAGGGAATGGGTCAAATGGCAGAGGATTTGAGCAGGATTTTTGAGCACTTGACAGATGTATTTTATTTTATCTTTTTTTTTTTAACTTAATTGGAGGTCAACAAAATCATAAAATTTTGCCATTTTAGATTTGTTATGTAGACACTAGTCACGGGATTCAAGTCATCCATTTCAGTCCTTGTGAGGAGCTGACTTGAAATGTCGAACCTACGACCCTAACCTATAAGTAGAGTGACCCGATTTAGAACATTGTGCAACATATTGACAATTGTGATTTTAAAAAAGAATTTGCTGAATTTAAAAATGATTGCATAATATTTTAGTGGTTGCATGATTCTCGAAGTAGGATGAACTTGTTTCATCTAATTGTCAACGCATGCAACATTCTCGAACATTAAGATCGAGCATTTAGCATATTTTTCGGAACACATGAATAATATTGATTTTTAAAGATCTGATATAACACACATGCTGTTCAAAGCATGTGCAAAGTGCACTTACATGTTTCACATGCACTTGTAAACTTTTTGATGCACCTACAAGATGTTAAATGATCTATTTGCGCATTTTTAGGAGCAGTAGCATGCCACTTAAGGTAGTTTTACGCTTTGCAAGGCTATACATTTGAGTTTTAAAGTTACATTGACATGCTTGCACATGACAAATGCAAGATTTATTATTTGTATGAATGTTTGGTCATTAGAGTACATATAGTGTTTCTTTTTTTTAATTCTTAAAAATCTCTTCGATGTGTGTCCACTCGTGTGTACAAGTTGCACATCCGATGGCAATGAAGGTGAGTTGAAATATTTCACGTAATTTAAGATGTGATGATGATGTCATCTTCAAGTGTTTGCATTTTAATGTTATGGATCTGTGTTTTGTTATATAAATACAAGACCTCCCTCCCAAGTTCATTTCACCATTCAAAATTGTTTGATCTCTTTATGATGTTCAAGCATTTTGAAAATAATAAAAAAGTTTTGTACTTGCATCTAAGCAAGATATAAAGTCTGTGGCAAGTTCTTGGAGTCATTTCAAGTTTAGTTTTATGTTCATTTCATTTTAATGTTATAATCTGATTTAATCAATTAGATTAATGATTTATTGGAAATTTAATTATTTATTGATTAATGGAATCTTTTAATACATTAAATAAATGATCCATTTCATGACTTTTTCATTTATTTCAAGTTTTGGAGTATTTATATTTTTAATAATATTAGACGCTAAGATGAAAAATGCCACTGAGTTTGTTAGATTTGAAATTTTCTACAATAAATTATGAATTTTCAGAGTTTGTGTGTTTCAAACTAAGGTTGACCATTTTATTTTTAATGAATTCTGGTGGTTTGATATTCTTCATAAATATTAGACCCAAGGAAAAACTCTAATGCCTTTGAGTTTGCTCAATTTAGAATTCTCTATAATTAGTTATGAATTTTTTAAATTTGAGTATTTAATTGTTTAATTAGATAAAAAAAATAAAAAATAAAATTAATTGCTTACTTAGGGAGATTTTTTACTTTTGTACCAAACTGACTCCAAACCTCTTCAAATCCCTACTAAAAGTGTCAGGAATGACCTGTAGGAGTGATTTCAAGTGTTTGAAATTTATCTGGTATTTTTCATGATTTTTAATTACTTATTTTAATTAATTATTGAATTTTCCTAATTATTAAATTAAGGTCAACTTCGAAGTGTGGTGATGGGGCTTTTAATTTTCTCAAATAGGTTATTCAATTGTGAACATTTTGAGGCCTTGTTTGTATTTTTCTGATTTAATTTATATTTATTACATTTTTTATATTTATTACATTTTGAGACATTAGCTTTTAGTGATTTATATAATAAATTAAATACTAAGGAGGGAGAAAGATATATGTATAAGTTCCAAATAAAGAGATAGGAGTAGTAAGAATTTAGTTCAAGTGAAGTCAATTAAGGGTGAAGATCAAAAAATACTTTTCTTAGAAGATGATATTCAACAAAGGTGGATGAGATATTTTGTTAAACTTTTTAATGAATATAGTGAAATTAAGATTGACTATAGTGACCTTAGCATCCTAAATGAAAATAAAGATTTATGTTTTTATCGGCGTATTAGTAAAACTGAAGTTAGAGAGGCTTTAAAGAAAATGAAAAGCGGAAAAGCTGTTGGACCTGATGATATTCCAATAAATGTGTGGAAATGCTTAGGAGATGAAGGGATTTCTTGGCTTACTAAACTTTTTAACAATATTTTTAAGACTAAAAAGATGTCAGATAAGTGGAGAATGAGTGTGTTAATTCCTATTTTTAAGAATAAAGGTGATGCACAAGATTGTTCGAATTATAGAGGTATTAAGTTAATGTGTCATACTTTAAAACTATGGGAGCGAGTTATGGAGCATAGGTTGCGGCGTGATACTAATGTTTCTCAAAATCAATTTGGATTCATGCCGGGTAGGTCGACTATGGAAGCCATAGATTTATTAAGAGGTTTAATGGAGAAATATAGAGAGAATAAGGAGGATTTACATATGATATTTAGTGATTTAGAAAAAGCATATGATAAAGTTCCAAGAGAAGTGCTATGGAGAGTTCTTGAAAAGAAAGGAGTCAATAATGCTTATATTCAAATCATTAAAGATGTATGCAGGAGCTATTACTTGTGTTCAAACACAAGGTGGTTTGACCAAGTATTTCCCTATTTCGGTTGGGTTACATCAAGGATCAGCCTTAAGCCCATATCTTTTTGCTTTAGTCATGGATGTTCTCACTAGACATTTGCAAGAGGATGTACCTTGGTGTATGCTTTTTGCTGATGATATTCCTTTTGTTGATAAGACTAGAGAGGGAGTTGAAGGTAAACTTGAATTATGGAGATCAACTTTAGAGTCTAAAGGTTTTCGCTTGAGTAGATCTAAAACGAAATATATGGAGTGTAATTTAGTAGTAATAGACCTAGTGAGGGGATTGTGACTTTGGGCGATCAAGTCATTAATAAGAGTACACGTTTTAGATATCTTGGATATATTGTTCAGAGTGATGGTGAAATAAATAGGGATATTATCAGCAGAATTCAAGTTGTATGGTTGAAGTGGAGGAATGCATCGGGCTTGTTATGTGATAGAAATGTACCCCTCAAACCTAAGGGGAAATTCTATAAGATGGTAGTGAGGCCTGCAATGCTTTATGGTGCCGAATGTTGGCCATTAAAAGAGAAGCATAATACTAAGTTAAGTGTGGCAGAGATGAGGATGCTCAAGTGGATTGAGTGGCTTTACCCTTAGAGATAGGATACAAAATGAGCATATACGTGAAAAGGTTGGAGTAGCTCCTGTAGATGATAAGATTAGAGAGAGTCGCCTTAGATGGTTTGGTCACATAAAAAGGCGGCCTTTCGATGACCCGGTTAGGAGAGTAGATGTATTAGATTTGACTTGTGTTAAGAAAGGTAAGAGTAGACCTAAAAAGACTTGGTTAGAAAATATTAGAAATGGCCTTTCTTTATTAGATTTAAACGAGAATTTGACTTTTAATAGGACACAATGGAGAAAAAGGATTAATGTAGCCGACCCCACGTAGTGGGATAAAGACTTGATGTTGTTGTTGTTGTTGCTGTACATTTTTTTAGTTTCATAACCCATAAAGGGGCTAATTTTTGTTTTATAATTTTCTAATCAAATGAAGTCAAAATTAAGTAAAATTAAAACCTCGGGTTTATGATGTCACTAAGTTCACTGTTTCAAAGTTTCATGCCTATTGGGTGTGTGTAGAATTTTCTAAGATTTTTTAAAATTTTGTAGACAAATCCTTAATTATTTTCCTTAGGTGTCACCAGTATTCTAATGAGTCTAAAATTTGGTATGATTAACCCTTACACATACACAAGCACACCACAAAAAATTGAACATTAAATCCTACCTATTTGGAGAGTTCTGAATTTTCAAAGTTATAGGTTGAAAATGAACCCATCGCCTTAGAAATTCTAACCACAGGAATCTCGAGCATACTTTGATCTATGAAAATTATTAGGAGTGACTAACCTGCTCGAAAAATTTTCACTAAAGTTTATGTCCAATTTGACCACTGGATCATGAGAAAATTGACAAAAATTAATTTCAAGCATCACTGATTTTCTCACAATACACTGCTCAAAATTTTAAAAAATAATAATAATTTTAAAAAATTCTTGGTATCAACCCTTTCCAACAAGTTCAAAATCACTCAATTTGGTGAAAAAATGGATTTCAAGTGATTTTGGAAGTTCTGAGCAATAAATTAAACTTTTAATTTATTTAATTTAAAATAAATGGTGGCGCCGCCGTTTTCAAAGCCTACAGGACAGCCAAACGAAAACGCGAAAGCGGTTCTAACTTAACCACGGGCGTCGTTCGATCCACGTGAATCGGATCGATTGTTCTGATCGCCCCACATGTCCCATTTGCACACAAACTGGGCAAGTTCGAACCCCGGCGCCATCCGCAGTTCTGTTCTGAGCAACGTGGCACTTTCTGGGTCATGTGATCGTGCCTGTCCGATTGTGCAGAAGGTGCGATTGGACGTCTCTGATCAAACCAGACCGATTTCAGTTCAATTTGAACTAGAAATTTCATTTGCTCATAACTTTCAAAATACCTTACCAAAATTGATGAAATTTGAAAGATAAGCTCTTGACATCTTAATCCTTTAATGTTTAGAGTTTGGAGGCTCCATGCATTGTGAATTTTGGGTAGTTTCAAAATATATTTTAAATTTAAAATGCAAATAACTTACCAACTAGTGGGTAGATTTGTGAGTTCTTGGGCTCATTTTGCTCCTGGAGATATCCTCTTCAACTTTGTAGAAGCTTCCAAGGGATGATTCTGGCTGGATTGAAAGATGGCTCCAAATCTCCTCTTTCTCTCTCTATTTCTCTCTCTCTCTTCACCAATGGGGGTTTTGGGAGCTATGAACTAGTGGAGAAATGCTTGGGGAAGATGGAGGAATTGTTGGAGAAGCAGAGGGAAGAAACTTAGGGGCTGGAGGTAGCTGAGAGAGTTTTTTTTTTTTTTTTTTTTAAGATGAGGGTTTTGGGGAGTCTTTATGTCACTTAGAGCCCTATGGTTTAAGTGGAGGGCTGAGATTGATTGGAGCCCCAGCTTGGATGATTGCCACCTGTCCAAGCTGGTTGAGAGCCAGAGAGATGGCAGCTTGAGAGATAGTGACTTGGTTGGGCGCATGTGAGACGATGGGACCACTTCTTTCCCCTCTTGTTTAAACCAAGTCTTGGGCTTGGTCTAAAAGCTAGTTTATGAATGCTTTAGGGCAGATTTGAGCAGGTTTAGGCAGGAAAACCTGGAGGGAATGGATTGGTTAGCCAAAGCTTGACCAATTTTCTTAGTTTTGAAAGGTTGTGTTGACTTGTTGCTAACTGGGTGAATTGGTAAGGGTCATACATGCTGTAAGAAAAGAGTCCAAGGGGTTTGAGCCCAATGGTTGGAAGTTTGGATGGAGATTTGACTACATGCATAGATTTGACCCTTCATGTTGAATTGACAAAGTAAAACCAATGATGACTTGACCGATGAGAATGTTGGAATACATGCTTAGAATATCCAATGAAATGATTTTGAATGTTCAATTTGGTTTGATGATGCTTGGAGCATTGAATTTTCTATCAAGTGTATACTTAATTTTGGTCAACCATGGTTGACTTGATCAACTAGGTCAAACAATGGGTTGGGGTTAGGTCTAACAAATTTAAAATGATATTTTGGATTCAATGGAAGAGGTCCTATGAAATGGTGAGGTCTCCTTGCATGAAATGCATGTTTGGGCCCTTATGGGAAAATTTTGGTTAACCATGCTTAACTTGTTCAACCAAGTCAAATCAGAACTTGAGCTTTGGTTCAATACACTCTAAATGATATTTAGAATGCATTGGAAGAGATTTAAAGGCTAGTTAGAATGAGCCACGTTGAGATTTAAGAGAAAATTGATTTTTCCTGAAGGAATTGGGGTTTGGTGGGCCCATGTTCAACTAAGGTCTACCAATTATTCAATTGTGTTTAATGTCATAAGGATGATTATGAACATGTTCAAAGATTTTGGACAAGGTCCCAAGGTCAAATTCCACAAGGTGCATGGTCCAGTGGCATGGGTTATAAATTTTAAAGGTTTTGTAGCTGTTGGAAATAGGGGTGTCAATATTTGACACGACCCGAAAATCCGACCCGAACCCGACCCGAAAATTTCGTGTTAGGGTCAACCCGAAACCGAAACGGGTCGGGTTCGGGTTAGACATTTCGACCCGTTTCAAAAATCGGGTCGGGTTCGGGTTAACCCTTTGACCCGAAATTGACCCGAAAGTGACCCGATTTTGACCCGAAAACCCGAGATTGACCCGGCAACCCGAGATTGACCCGTTTTTGACCAGAAAAGAGGAGTTTGACCCGTTTTTGACCCGAAAATTAGCCATTTTCTTGTTGGAAACGGGTCATTCGAGTCGGGTCGGGTTGACCCGGACCCGAAGCGGCTCGGGTTCGGGTTAGGAAAACTGACCCGTTTTTAAAAACGGGTCGGGTTCGGGTTGACCCAAATAGTGTCGGGTCAGTTTCGGGTTCGACCCGAACCCGACCCGTGACCCGAAATTGACACCCCTAGTTGGAAATAAACTCAGTTTTAGATGTTAGAGGACTCAGATTGGCCTACAATTTGGAGTTTTGACTCTAGAAGCATGCCTAATCAATATGCAACTGACGGATCATGAATCAGAGGTCATTTGGTTTAATTTTGAGGTTATTGAAAAAACAATCAAAAAAATTTATGGGACAGTAAGTTTTGGCCTTGATTTTTTTGTTTAAGATTTTGGATTTTATCATTCATGCAAGAATGAGGTCAACATGCACAAAGCCCTCTCTATTAGCTAAGATTGAGTTGAATTTGTCCCTTGGACAAACACCACCCCAGGCCTACAAGGTATCCTTATACAAAGCAACGCATGGCTTCCATGAAATTATATCATTAATAAGATAAAAAACAGTGGTATAAGCTTACAGCCAAATAAATAGTCAAAAAGGCATCTTAAATTTCTGTTTGAGTGTCTTCTAGAAGAGTTCCATATCCCTAATGCAAAATGCGGTGAATAATAAGTTTGTATTTTAGATCAAATTGATCAGGCAATTTTCCAAAAGTGCTTGGAAAATTAGCAAGCAGTTCTTGTTTAGGTTTATGAAATGACTAAAGATGGCACATCCAATGCTTATATGCAGAATATAGTGTTACATTTTATCAATAAAGTATTTGAAAATTTCAACGGGTGCAGGTGAGCTTTATTTAAAAATTAAAAAAAAAAAACTAGATTGGCTGATCATTTATGAATGTAATAACCAAATATTGGACTAACCCGTTCCTAACTGCTGGAAAAAATCAGTACCAGCAGATGTTAGGAGATCAATATCAGGACATACAGCAAAATAGGAAACCTGCAAAAGTTATACGCAAACATCAACAACATTACACAATTAGCCACTTCAAGGAAATTCCGGTAAGAACAATATTTTCAACTAAAAGTAATGAGAAAAAGCTCAATTAATCCCTCCATTATTAGTAAGTGCGTGCTCAATTTAATCACAGCTTCTCACCGCTCCAATTAAGTCCTCAACTACTGAAAATTGATCCAATTTGATCCCATGACCAAAAATAATCATTGAAGTTCATAGCAAAATTAAATGTGATGATATTTTAGTCAGTGCAGGTGTATATGAGAATACATTTCTTAGTTGCTCTATTTTGTCATTAAATGAATTATAACAAATACAAAAAATTGAATGAAAGTAAACGTACTAAGGGCTATTTAGTTTGTTGAAAAAGGAATGCATGAATTTTGAAATTTGGGTGTTTGATTTGATGAAAAAGGAATCTAGTGTTTCACTCCCTAGTTCATTTTTGATGTATTATAAACTCACTCAATTTTGGTAAAATTCCTTTTTCACAAGCTGACCATGTCGTCACTAACCATCGTGCAACCGCTAGCCACTGCCAACAGCCAGCACCATAATTTTAATTTACATTGCATTCATTTTAATTCAAGATAAAAAAAATTAATTGCATTCTTTTTACACTTATCCAAATAACTTCAAACAATTCAAAGACACTATATTCTTTTTACACTACATTCATTATTCAACAAACAAAATAGCCCCTAAATGATAAGGTTGAATAAGAAGTAAAACAAATATTTGAAATGAGTATCAAGTTAGTAAGTTATCAACACAAAAATTATACGGGTAATTATTATTACCTACTGAGAGATTTCTCAATTGAATTATTAGATTTGTACTAGAATGCCCTTCCAAATACTGTAGCATGAGAGTAGCAAAGTGGATTAATTTTTGGTAGTTGAGGAACTATATTATGGCAAATGAAGCTCTAGGATTAAATTAGGCGCACTTAGTAATAATCAAGAAACTACTTCGAATTTTTCTTGTAAAACAATTAAAACAAGAATTAAACCTGGAAGCATGCAAAAAGCTAATTTCAAGAACTTACAGGTTTAGGTGAGGCATAAGGCTCCAGAGGAGCCTTCTCCCAAAGTTGAAGACAATTAACAGACGTTTTCAACCAATCATCCTGGTAACTAAAATATCAAAATTAAAGCCATCAATAGTGCATATCTTCCCTGTTTTTTTTTTTTTTTTCATATTGGGGTGCATCAGTTCCATTAGGAATACATACCCAACAAGTAAAGCCGGCAACGAGAGAGCTGCTAGAGTGGGTTTGAATCTAGAAGAAAATTTCTGAGCATCCGACTCTGAGCCGCAGATATCTTGATTTGACCTTCTTTGAGTAGAATCATCAATTCTAACACCATCTGTCACATTCTCGCCTCAAGTTAAAATACTAATGTTTAAAAACTGTAGATAGTACAGGTCAAAAAAGTACCTCTAATGCAGGAAGAGACACAGCCTGATTGCGGTGGGCTTATTGGCTCTCCTCCCAAAGACACCGTGCTTAGAGGATCTTTAACCTCACCAATGGTATATTGAAAAGGATGACCATCTCCACTTGCTCCTGAATCACCTAATTGGTGACGACCCCTGCACCATTCAGTCAAGGAAAGAGGGCCTTCTGAACTAGGAAAAGCAGATTTCAATCCTAATTTGATGTCCGACTGCAGCAAACTGATTACATTTGAAACTTGAACCTGAAACAAAAAAAAGATTTAATTTAACCACAGGAAGTAAATACAATGAACAAAATAAGTTTCTTACGGAATGGAACAGATAAGTCAGCATTAAGATGAGTTCGGTGATAAAAAAAAGTCTTCAAAGAAATTAATAGAGCACAACTGAGAATAATCATTCAAATAAAAACAGAAAGAGAATAGATGGTTAATGCATTTACTATTTAGAGCATCACATTTAGATAGGATATTATTAGACAGAAGCTATGCAGAGAAAAGGGTTGAATAAGGTAAATGATACATAATGATACTGTTGACCGTAAACCGTAAAATCGGCTGCCACTCACACAAACGACACTCACGCACGATCTTATAACAGTTGATCATGTAACTTCTTCTCATGGCAATAAATTCATGCAAAACCGCTCCCTCCCTCCATTTGACACACAGACACAAAACACTGGATCTCCTGCACACGGAAGTTGCACCAGCCGAAGACCTAAACTGCTTATGTCTCCTTCCGCCAACCCAACTCCTGCCTCCGTGCTCTACGCCTAACTCGCGACTAGGCGCGCAAGCCTTGCTCATGCGACCGACCCTGTCATCCTGATCTGCCTCCGTCTGCACAAAGGAACCCGAACACCCAGTTCAATCCCGCACGGTCGAACTGCCGGCCCTGTCCAACCCCATTGTTCGCACGCAGAAATCCGACCCCGTTGGCATGATCCCTTGACTCCTTTGCACTCGCTTAACCACTTCGATCCCGGACGCAAGAAGCCCCAGTCCATCTTCCCGTGAAAAGACTAGAAATGTTCAATATGAAAAGGCTAGAAAGGTAAAGAGGTAGACAAAAGTTGACAGAAAAGGGGAAAAATAATCTTGAATTACCCCCCTACAACTATAAACATGAATCATGGTAAGAAAATTATGAATACAGCCAACCTAAATAAATGGATATGAATAGAAAATGATACGTTGGAGAAACGTAGATTAAGAAAAAAGCAGTGAGCATTTAGATCAAGAGCACAAAAAGGGTGAAAAAACTGTGCAATGAGAAAGGGGTTTTAACAGAACAGAAGAATATTTTACAGAAGCTACAAATTATTACATGAAAGAATATGTGCTGGGAAAAAAATAAAATACTTAAACAGGGCAGTGACAAGAGAAATGAACATGCAATAAGCAGAAAAAAAAAATCATTGCAAAACTTACATTAGCTGACAGCGGATCTATCAACTCAATACCAGCAATGTCGACATAGTGGCATGAAGCAAAGATTCCACCACATCCAGCATGAACCATAGAGGGACCGCAGGAAAATCCTCGCCTCTGCTGCTCCTCTAATGCAAGCCAAGAATATGAGCCATCAACATCATCCATATCAAGAGAAACATCGACAAGAGAAGCAGATTGTTGAACAAGTAGGCCAATTGCATCAAGAAGTTCCTGAAGAGGTTGCCTTTGCCCACGAAAACCAAAGGTTTCTTCATTTGACAAATTATGCGGCAAAGATGGTGAATTATGAGGAAGACATGTATTAGAAGGCTTTGTCCCTTTGGGAACACCAATGGGACGCCAAACACCAACTGACGAAGTTACAGGCGCATCCAGCATTCCAATATGAACATCACCTGCAATTCTGACAGGTAGCATATCTTTCTTCTTTGCTTCATGCTTGTTGGGAATCACATCAGGCAAGCTGTTAGTGTCATATGAAATCAGATCAAGCATAGCATCCCCAGTCAGTTTATTCAAACCAATAGGAAGTCTGCTGTTAAAAGATAATAAAGTATGCCGAATCCTGCACATAGCAACCTGGAATATTATGCACTCAATTTCAGTTGCAAGCAGAGTCTCCAGGGAGAGAAGAAAATGACCTGCCTCAAATGTACTGTCATTGTTTATCTGTAAAGCAGAAGTTCCACTAGATGACTTCATTACCGAAAGAGATGATGGTTTTTGTCCTTTATGTGAAGGCATGACATCATTGAACAATTTACTGTCAATCTTCTTAGGCACGCCTTTCACAAGTTTGTATAATTTCCCAAGCTGACCAGAACTTACAGCATACAACCCAGTACCAGGTTTTAATTTAGAAGATTTTTCAAAGCTTTCCTCCATATCGGACACAGAAGGAGAAGGTGGTGTTGCACCATAAACATGAGCACAAGAGGGCACGAGTGAGGTTTCAACCTTTTTAGAGCCTGGTAAGTATGGGTTTCTGAAAATTGAGATGCTGAACTCACTTGAACATATTTCAACTGCTGCATATTCTGGGGAAAATGTCAGCATGGCTTCTGCTTTCATCAAATTGTCAAACTTTCCGTTGGATGACTCCAAAGAATGAGTTATGGTAACAGATGACTTAGCATCCTTAGTACCATCAGTATCCTCCGAAAATGTTGAAGATGGTTGGTTGTAGTTTTCAAAAGATGTAAGACCCACAGCTGATATTCTCTGGTCTGGACTATCAATTCCAGCTGTACAAGGACTACCACTGATATCTCCACAATCAACAGACGGAAATACAATGACTTGAGACTCGGCAGTTCCTGGAGGCTACGATATGACACACAAAAACTTAATCTTTTCTAGTTAAGAATCAGATATCACTCATTAAAGAATGAAACGTTAAAACACATCCATGATTGTAAAAAAAATTTAAAGATACAATGAATCAACTCCATGACATAATAACTAAAATAGTACTGCTAAAATATATATATATATATATATATATATATATATATATATATATATATATATATATATATATATATATATATATATATATATATATATATATATATTATTTTTTTTTATTTTTTTTTTTTTTATTTTTTTTTTGAAATTAGCCATGAATTATAAGGCATACCTCACCAAAATCAAGAACATCATTTTCAAAAAAGTCACCAAAATCTCCAAACTCTGCTAGAAGTGATTGGATGTCTATGCCAATTCCTCTGTCATCATCATCCCAATCCCAACTGGAACCTACTTGAACATTTGCCGAACCACCAATAGCAGAATTATTTGCATCAACGACACTAAACTCAGATTTGGCTGCATTTTGAGCAGTCACACTTGCAACTGTAGCTGCTTGACCAAATACATCAGTCACACTGGAGCGAAGACGCTTAGAGACCTACATTAAAGAAGGCTTACCAGGATCAGCACTAATGAGCAAGTAATAAAATTATTTTACATTTCAAGATATATGATAAAACAGAAAACTAGAGCTATTCACCAAAAGAGATGAGAACTAGTTAAATCTAATGAAGAACTTTTCTGAAAGCAGTGATTATCTAACAACATGCCGTCCAAACTTCAAGATGTGAAATCCAAATATAAAGGGGAACTAATTCAATCCAAAAGAATGCTTGAGTGCTGCATGAACAACTAGGCAGATTTTCAGTCTGGCAGCTAGCTAAGAAGTGCTGTCCATTCACTCCATTGACAATACTAAGGGAAAAAAATCACCAATTAAATGGCATAATGCTATATTAATATGGATGAAAGGTAAAGTGTAAACTCATAAAAAGCCATCAAGTATTATTCCACCTTTAGCAAATCCAATCAAACACCCAACAGACATTCGTAGTAGTGTAAACTTAAGGCAGTTTACGCACATAAGGCAGAAGGCGGAAGAGTCTACATGTGCTTTGGATCAGACGCAGACGAAGCCGCTCGCAAGCTCGTGCGTGGAGTCAGACCGAGGCGGTGTCGTGCGGGTCGATTTCACGCGTGTAGAAGCAGACGGAGGTGGGAGTTCACGCGTGGGTTGCATGCGTGGACGGCACGGCTGGGCTAGTCGCACAGGCAGTGATCGTGTGTGACGAATACACAGGCAGACGGGTTGATCGCACGCGAGAAACGCACGCAGGTTAAAGGCATGCCGCGGGCTTTGGACGCATATTGAGGCGTCATGCGTGCGGGTCGAGAGTGAGCGGGCTAGAGGCGGACATCGGATGCAATTCGCATGAGGCAGTCAGTCAGCGAATGGCGGTCTGCATGCGCGAGTTGGAGTGGAGAGGGTAGGCGAGTGGTTTGTGTTAACTAACTGAAGGCAGTGAACGTATTTTTTTTTTTTTTTTTTTTTTTTTAACAAGGTATCTACCCGCTGCCACCCACATAATAGGTGTTTGGCAGCATAACTAATCCCTCATCGAGCCTACCAGCAACCAACCCTACAGGTGCCCACTTAAGGGGTTGCGCCGCATGAGAGGAGAATCGAACATGGGTTAGGGGTTCCCAATCATGCTCGTCCACCAACCCAGCTAAGCCCGGCAGGGTTCAATGAACGGCTTTCTTACCGCAACTTTCTAGTGAAAAGAGCTACTTTAAAAAAGTAGTAAGAAAATTGTCTCAAACGAAGACTAAGTTTCATTTTCCCTGTCTTTTAATCTATCTATTTGCCGAATTGGTGCATTATTTCGTGGAGAAATGCATTTCTACAATTATTTTCTAAAACGATGCATCTGATCACTCGATATCTGAAACAATGCATCTTTTTCTTTTCTCTACTTTTTTAACATTATTTTTTATATATATTTTTTGTATCAGTCAACAGTAACTAAAACTTAAATGCATTCATAACCACCAGTACAAGGATGACTAATCACTATGTCCCAACGAAACAAGAGGTATCATGAAAAAGCCTATGGAATACATATGCTATATCCAATCTCTAACAGCAAAAGTCCATAGGAAAATGGAACAGAACATTTAATTGAAACCATTTCCAGGAAATTCCAGAACAAGAAAAAAGTTTAAGTTACCATCTTCTTGCCATCGTTATCAAACTGATCATTAGAAGATAAACCAGACTGCCTAGAGGTTAAAGAATCAGCATCAGCTTCCAGGTCACCAGTTACAATACCAGCTGCATGATCGCTTCCGCTGGACGTGCTACCTGTGCTGCTGGTGCTGCTACAGCTACTATTACTACTGCTATTATGTTTTCGCTTCAGTCCAGTGCCACTGAAATCAATCCCGAATGCCTCCAAGAACTCACTGTTACACGTGATTCCATAAAACAAATTGAGAAGTCAAAGTTAACATCAATAATTAACAAGAATCCAGCAAAAAAAGAGAAAAATGGAAATCCTACACAAAGCTATTAACAGATATCAAATAACAGGATGATTAGGTGAAATAAGCTGTTTGTTACAGATACATGAGCTAGAGAAAAGCTCAAGCAATATAAACTTCCAATTCAAATGAATATGCCATCATTTACACTAGCAGAATAGTGCCTGCCGAACAATTAAACAAACTAAAGATATTAACAGCAAGATGATAGTCCGAAGTACCAACGCTACATAACAAAATTTTAAAAAAAAAAATCCCTTCCATTTCAGACTTGATTTTTAAACATAATGCTTAAAATATGTCAGGAAAGTGATTCCGGAAACTTCCACCTGCAAGAAAGTATTAATTGCTTTAGTGCAAAAAGCAGTAGAGACAAGGTACTTGTTAATTTATTCGCCATTAGAAAAATTGTTGAAGTAGATAAGTGATGTTGTTGTGCAAAATTAAGAAGTTCAAAAAATTCTGGGAATAGCAAGCTTTTTAGTCTTCCCACTTTTTCACTATCAAAATGAGTTTATTATGGAATTTATACTTTAAAATAACCTTCACATCTAGCTTAAAGACATCCCCCATATTTGCAATACATACAAAGTTCCCAAAGACATCCACCATATTTGCAATGCATACAAAGTTTCACAAAAAGACTTGAATAGAAGGATTATATTTTCCAAATCTTCAATGGAAATAAGTATAACAGATACAAAAGGACGCACTTCCCCAAATAAAATTTGCAAGGAAAAAAAATTTGCCATTGGCCTGCATTCTTATAAATGAAATATTAGCCCGTGTACATCTACCGAAAGCTTTAAGTTTATCATTGTTCCTTTTATATATAAAAGTAAAGTTTTGCAAGAGATACATTCTAAAAGTGAGGAGAATTAATAGTCTAGACGTACAGTGAGCCTGAAATTTTTTTCCTAGAAATTAGAAGCAGATAGAAAACCATGAGTTTTAATGATCTAACGATGACAGTTAACAAACTTTGCACATCATTTAGGGTTAAAAAAATGAAATATTCAATTTATTCTATGAAAAACATAAAGGCTTAGTTAGAATATTTTCCCACCAAATATCCAAGCAAAGAATACAAATAAGAATCAATGAAATCTTAGCGATTATTCCCTTCAAATGTGCGCATCAAGTAATCATCTGTGCAGAATTTATTTATCAGTATTTATTAACTCATTTATTTTTGTGTTATTTGTCTAATTAAGAAAATGTCAGGGAGAATGATGGCTGAGGGATGTATTGTATTTCATATCATTATATTAGTACGCATGATTTCGCATAGTTTTTGTTTTTATTCAGTTTGAAGTAATTTCCCCAGTGGCTTACTCTAATTATAAAAAACATGAATGATGACTTTGAAAAGAAGAAAAATTATATTGGAATGCAGAGTGTGGGAAGAAGTATAGGCTGCTGTTTTTTTCCCATGGCGGTGGAAAATGAAGTTGTGGCTTGGTGTTTGTTGGATTTATCCTTTTGGATTTGTGTTTTTGGTGGTGTTTTTTGGCCTAGTGACTTTCATCAGCTGAGGGTGGCATGAGCATTTATGCAGAGTAGCTTGTGTTTTTGTTACAACAACTCCAGATTTCCATGGATTGCAGTGAAAGGTGTGCAGCATTTACACAAGGGATTTGCAGGTTTTTGTGATAAAGTTGGCTAAGCCTAAAATCATTAATATGTTTGGCTACTTGGTATTTAATTTAGACTGGGATTAGACTGGGATTAAGATGATCTATACAAACAAAGCTGCTAACCTAGGGGATAAGCAGCCTATAAAATAGTTGTTAAAAGGCATATAATTATAATTTTTGGCTTTAATTAAATCTCTATTCCCAGTTTTCAATCTTGTGTATGTTGGATGTGTAGTTCATTCAAGTGTGCTATAAATGTGATAATGAAACCTTTTTTCATTTTGCCATTTTCATTTCTTGTTCTTATTTTGTCTACATAATTGGATATTGGCTTGAAAAATTCTCCTGATTTTATTTAAATCTGGAACATCTACAATTCAATTTATGGAAATTCAATTACAACTGTTCGTTGATTTTGCATGGTACTAAATTCTTGCTAAATTTCTCCTATTATTTAAATTATTTGGATTATAATTATATTATTGTATTTTTCAACTTTCATTTAAAGAAAGAAAAAATTTTAGTTATTTTTTCAATTCAATCTATGAAATCCTCAACTTCCTTCGCATATAATCAAATTATGCTTTGGTATAAGTTTCATTTAAAAATTATGACCATGAATCAACCTACATCAAATAAATTCATGAAAAAAAAAACCCACATGCCCTGATCATGTAAGAAGATGATTATTAAGAAATTACTATCAATAGGACGTGCATACAATTACCAACTAATATAAAACATGTGATAATTCTATGCAAATATATCTATTAACCCAGGGGATAAGGAGTCAACATATAGTTGTTTTAAAAAAAAAAATTACAACTACGGGCTTGAATAAAATTTCTCTTCTCATTTTCAATCTTTTAAGTACAAGTTGGAAGATTGATTTCTTCAAGTGCGGTACAATTATAACAACTGTATTTTGGAAGAATTCATCTCCTTGTATTGGCATGGACCAAATTTTTTTCTTGTTATGGTGCTTTCATTTATTGTTCTAGCTTTATCTAATAATTTGACATTGCATTGATTACTGCTCTTGAATTTGTTCAAATTTGGCAAATCAAAATTTCAATTTGTAAAATTAAATTACAATTGCTGATTGATTTCTTGCATTATTACATTCTAATTGAATTTCTCATATTATTTCAACCATTTCGTTATCATTTGGGTTTTAATTCTAGCATTGCATGTGTTTGAATTATTTGATGGCTAGTTATCTGCAAAGCTTTGACTTCCTTTGCATGTAACGATACTATGCAACATATTAGTTCTGCATAGTAGGAAACCCTAATCTTTGAGTCATCCAACACGAAAAAAATTCATGAAAAGAACCCCGATCATGTAAGAAGTTGTTTATTAACAAACTACTACTAATAGGACATGAAACTCAATAACTCACCAACGTAAAAACTGAGATGAAGATGGAAAATTCCAAAATGGCCACAACTCATGAAATGATGTTCCTGTCCAACTTTTCAGAAAGAACCTGTACAAAAAAAGGAATACAATGCAACAACCCTAAAAATAATATTAAAAACTGACAATGAAAGAAGGTACCTTTTCAGGGAGGATCTGGCAAATGCTCTGTGCAAAACAGGAACCAGCACAGACTCTGCAGGATAAATGAATGTCCTTTCAAGTATAGGAAAGGGATCAACTTGCTGGTTTTTGCCAGAAGAGGCCAAGCAGGGCTCTTCAGACTTGGGCGTGACAGAAGTTATTTCTTGGTTACTTTTTCTCTCCTGAGCATCTTTGTTGGATGTAGATGGACAACCAAGAGTGACTTCAACAAAACAATTTTGGCCCCTCAATTGATAGCCTGTGGACCGAGAGATAGAGGGTAAACCATGTGCGCTTTCATTATTGGCCTTCAGCTTGCTGAGATTATTTGCACGGCAGGGTAAAGGAAAATCAGCGACAAGTATTTATACAAACACGTTCCAAAAGGATAATGAAGAAGATCATTTAGAAGAACATGGTAATGATGTGTACCTGGTGTAAACCTGCTTAACAAGGTCAGTAGGACAACATCCAGTAAGCCTGCCTCTCATTCCATTGGGAGAAACAAAAACTGTAAAATAAACAAATATCATAGCAAAAAATTAAAGAAAAGGAACGGGGCCAAGATCAAGGCTAAGTCAGGAGGTCTCAATTGAAATTGCAACAAAACACATTGAGTCCTTCATGAAGACCGTCATACTATTTACTTAAAGACTATTTTGTGTCCCAATGCCGTTATAACAAGAGAACCAAATAGAGGTGCATTTAAAAATGAAAAAGCCAATGCGGACAAAACTGTACTAAAACCAAAACAAGTGCTGAGAGCAATTATGCGGAAGTTTCACATAATCTACGTTGCAGAGCATAAGTTGTAGCGGTAAAAAAAAAGAAGAATTAACTTGGGTAGGAAAAAAGCACCGAACAACAAATAACATGGTTAATTGAGCAAAACGAATTACATAAACTAGGGTAACAATGTGTTACGCTCAACAGGAATCGAAGCTGAAAAAGGATTCATAAAGCCGAATCCAAATAGTTATCTGTTATCAGGATTTGGGTTCATAACAATATTGCTACGTTCCTTTAGAGTAGTAAAGCCAAAATAAGAGGGCTATCCTTAAAGTGTATAGTTACAATATTTGATAACAATAGCTTCAGACAGAACTAGAATTAGGTCCATTCTCACGAAGTTAAGGGGGAATCGAGTAGATTTTGGATTAAGATATTGAGAGATTTTACAAATGCTCCTTTCTTGGCATGAAAATCTCATTCCTAATGCTAGGAAATCTTAAGAAGGCTCTCCAGGAAGCACTCGGCACAAATTTATTGCCATCCAGGTCTATATCAGAGCACATGTTTCCATTTCAATTGATAAATTCAGCAATAATTTCTCTTCCAACATTACTGACGGCATCTGCATAAACGATGAGGACATAAGGCATCTACTAGTCCTATAGAATACTATTTTTCACCCCTCTTTGCTCCTCCAGCATCAACTGTTTTCCTTCAATATGCTTCCTTAGCCCAGATCTGATCTTGTGCCATTCAACAGATTGCCCAGTTGCTTTTAGACCTATATCACTCACTATTTCCCTAGGAAAATACTAAATGCAGAGTAGAAGCAATTAGGATCAACTCGTTAATGACATTTAAATATGCATAAACAGCACACATGAGATTTGATTAACATTTTATGAAATTAGAATAAATTCTATGCTTCCGGATCATATTTCTAGTTTGTCCATCAATTAAGAGTTGACAAACTTGTATCGTTGCTAGTTAAACGTATTGTGCAAGCAAAACCAAACTAAAAGTGGTATCTACACATCATAATGTAAGAGCAAAAAAATTTAAATATTTGATAAAGATAAAAGAGACGTCTTGAAGAAAACACTGTTTGGCATAGGAAGATATGTAATAAACTAGGCAGACAACAAAGTACACTGACTGATGAAACAAGGCAAAAAAGATGGTTTAACAATGTTATGGGGTATATTATGACAAAACACTCCAAAGTTTTAAAGCTTTCTATGAAAATGTAAAATCTTAGGGAGTTTGTCTAAAAGCCATTCAGAATAATGCTGCACAAAAATCAAAGCATGCTACTAGAACAAATTGACCAATGAAAACAAGGAATGCATACCTGGCAGCCCTTTCCTAACGGAATTTGAAGAAGAACGCTTTAACACTCTTTCTATGTCATCATCATTGAGGTTGCGAAGATGCCTAGAGATCATGTATACAGGTAAGAAAACTCTAAGAAAACCTTACTAACTCCTTAAGGTATCAAATAAAGATTATTTTCACAAGAATAACGAACTTTGCAGATATAATCACATGTATATAAATTGCTTCTTCAGTTGCTGCAAAAATGAATTCACAAGTCGGATGAGCTTTCCTGAAAAAAAAAAAAACAAAACATTAAAACAATCCGTAAGATGGCATACAGAAAGAAGAAAAGGTCTAGATTCCATAGATTCCCCATGTACACATTCCGAAAGCAAAAACGCATTGATATCTATCAAAATAAATAACATATTGAAGTACTTCATCTCATTTGTTCAACTGAAGATGAACAATACAACAGAAAAGGCAATGAAAAAAAAGATAATTTGAATATGAACTCAAAACAATAATATGTCCTACTCTGGACCAGGCATAACCACAACACTAACCAGCCCAATGTTTGCAGAGAAAAAGCAGTTCATAATATAAGAACTTCAGTGCTTCCAAGAATGACAATTGATGTCTCTACTGGTTATAGACTAACACAGGCAAATAGAACTGTGTTAGAGGGGTAAGGTTGCAGATGTCAATACACACTTAAACATAGTAGACGTTTGAGCATGGAGTATGCATGCATCCTGCGAAAGAGATCTGCAGATGACATAGCAAACCTCTCATGCAAGTTGCTCACGATGAACAACAATGAACCAGCACGAATAGAATTACAAGCATGAACTTTAAAAATAAGGGATAAGAAAAGAATGTGAAGTGTATTGTGTGCTTACAACGATTTTTATGATATGATATGTTTATGCACGCTTTTGTATCATCATTTATGACGGTTCTTTTAGAAGAATGTGAAGTGTATTGTGTGCTTACAACGATTTAAGCAAATTTAATTTTCTACTCACTCAATCTTGATTGATAAGAAGCCAAGATGCATGTTAGTAGGAAAAATGTCTAACTAGATTGTACGTCTATTCTACATCTTATGTTTGACTTTAGGAGGTCAAATGAGGCATAAACTCTCATAGTCACCTGGTCACTAATTTTTAACGCTCTCTCCTGGCAGCATTCAAACCCGCGTTTATATATAAAGTTTATTTAGAAGTTCTATGATCTATTTTTATGATATGTTTATGCACGCTTTTGTATCATCATTTATGATGGTTCTTTTAGAAGAATGTGAAGTGTATTGTGTGCTTACAACGATTTAAGCAAATTTAATTTTCTACTCACTCAATCTTGATTGATAAGAAGCCAAGATGCATGTTAGTAGGAAAAATGTCTAACTAGATTGTACGTCTATTCTACATCTTATGTTTGACTTTAGGAGGTCAAATGAGGCATAAACTCTCATAGTCACCTGGTCACTAATTTTTAACGCTCTCTCCTGGCAGCATTCAAACCCCCCCCCCCCCCCCCCGCCCCACCATTCCAACCATAACTTTGTCTCCTAAACATCCTTATTCCCATTCTCGTATGACTTCTAAACCATGTCTCCAACCCCCAAGCTCTACTAATACCACAATCATCATTATTTGTTGAAACAATGCTATCAAACATTCCTGCTTTGATTGGTGAAGGACCTATGTAAGAAACACTTAGATTTAAATTGAAAACTCAGTAATTTAGTGTTAGACATACACTGCCTTTCCACTATGCTCAGTTAAGGCAACAGCCGTAATTGCAAGCATAGTGATAAAAATGTATGGTCATACTAGCCACCAAGGCCTATTACATCATGGATGGAGACATTGTTTGATCCACAAGTCACTCAAAGGCCCCAAGATGCCCAAAGGAAATATCAACGGCCCAAAAAAATTGCAACAAAGCTCAAAGAACAAAAATAAGTGCATTTTAACCATTCCATCTAGAGGGGCGCATTATTTGGATAAAATGAAAAAAAGCCAAACAGCTTAGCTAATCCATAAACCAAATGCAACAAAATTATCACATGCACACCCATTTTCCATCTTATCAATGATTTGTTAAGAATCTAATTAATTATATGTAAAGGGCCCAATCCTCAAAAACTCACTAAAAAACAGCATGAGACGCCTTATCATTATTGGGTCCAAAACTGAAAGAACTGCAAACTATCCAGAATAATTTGTGCATTCGTAAAATAATTCATAAAATAGAAAATTACAGGATTATAGGCCCACCTATACTTGTAAAAAATATGCTTTGGTTAGGCAATAGCATAGCACTATACGTTCAATAGGGTATACTCATTTAAAGAAAAAATTATGTCAGGAAACCTGAAGTTTTTTGCACTTGATGCAGAATGGCTTTTTGCAAAAACATCCCCAAATCTCACATAAGAAAGCCCTCTGAATGCTCTATCAAACAAAATAAATGAAGAGTAAGAAAATAACAAAAAATAGCATAAGACAAAACTGATAAATTGATTTTTTAAAAATGAAATGAAAAGTCAACCTTTCAATCGAATTCCTAAAAGCTTGAGACAGTGCAACGGCAACCTCCTCAGAGTCTCCAGGGGCTAACCACACTCCACGTCCAACAACTTTGGACAGAGAATCAATACAGTACCAAAATTATTGAAATTTGAGAAAAAGTACGAAGATACAGAAGATTCAAACACAAAATAGCCGTATATATCAAACCTCTCAATTTTGACACTGCAGCTTGAGCAGGTTCCACTAACGAAGAATGGCGTCCAGGAATAAACAACCAAAGTTTGATTTTCTCATCTGTTGATTTAACAGAATTTAAAATGGCCCTTAAAAGGTGAGATCTAGTATAATGATAAAGAATATTCTAAGGACCTACCAGGGTTGTGGACGCCCTGGGAAGGATCCCAAGGGCCAACAAAGGAATTTGTCCAAGTGCTAAGAAAGCCATCATTCTGCAACTTAAGGTGTGCTGAAATCACTGAGAAGGTAGCAGCATCTTTCTGCTCTGCTTTTGAACTTCAGAAGAAAAAGTAATAGTTTGCAACTTTTTTTTATTTAATGAGAAACATCTGCCAAGATGCAAGTAGAACCAATTCTACAAGAAGATACCTTTTGTCATTCAAAGAGGTTGGATCAGGATCACTAGGAAGAAACTGAAACCATGTAATAACTTGAAATTCTCCCTGTTAAAAGGATGAAACAATATATTAATAATTGCACTAGTTCATCCAAAAGAAACAACTGTGCAATCAAAGTTAAATCAGCTTGCTTTAAGTAATCAGCTCATATAAAATATACAAGCTGCATCATCGTGCCTTACAGCCCCCTGCGACCAACATTTTTGTTGTATACACGCTGCAGCACAGCAGAAGTCAAAACAATCAATAGGTAATTTCTAATAAAACAACAGCACTGGTTTTATGACAAAATATGAGATAGACAACAAGACCTCAATATCATGTACATTCGTCATCCCATGTGAAATTGGTGTACATAAATAGACAAGCACAATATGATGCACCAACACGCCTCTTTAAGAGGGTATGCAGTGTCGGACACGGACACGCGTCGGACACGCGTCGGACACGGCATGGACACGTGTCTGACACGGCATTGGAGTGTCGGAATTTAAAACATTAAAATTTAAATCAGACACGCGTGTCCGACACGCGTGTCCGGTTATTAAATGATAAAATCGTCAGTTCTATTTAGCCTTTTCCGCGAACGAGAAGCCCTATTTTTCCGATCCATGAAAGAAATCTTCTAGGGAGGACTGGGAGAGCTCGCAGTCGACGCCAAACGGAGCCTGCTGCCTTCGTCTCTCGTTCCTTCGTCATTTCTACTCAGCCAAGCAGAGCTCGTCTATCCCATTCCTTCGTTCTTGCGTTATTTCTACTGTCATTCAAGGGAAAGTTCGCAATCAAGGCCAAACAGAGCACCTTCTGCACGCAAGAGAGCCAAGACCTGTAAGTGGATTTCGTCATTTCTACTCTTCATTGTTGAAAAACCTAAGGTACATGCTCAGTAACGCTAAGTACATGCTCGGTACCGCTTAGTACATGCTCGGTACATGTTCGGTACTGCTCGGTACTGCTCGGTACATGCTCGGTACTGCTCGGTACATGCTCGGTACTGCTCGGTACTGCTCGGTACATGCTCGGTACTTGTAGGTACATGCTCGATACTGGTAGGTACATGCTCGGTACTGCTCGGTATTACTAGGTCATGAATTGATTTATTATTGCTTGACATTTTTACTATAATGTCACCTTAATTTTTATATATTATATTAAAAAATTATTATGCCGTGTCCACGCCGCACCCGTGTCCTATATTTTTAAAAATTGTCGTGTGTCGTGTCGTGTCCGTGTCGCCGTGTCCGTGTCGGTGCATTATAGCAAGCACGCATATTTAAGCCATAGGCTACTATTCTATAATGAGTATATAGTCATTTTCATATCAGTTGTAAGAAAAAGTTTGATCCGAGATGCAAATATATCAAATAAAGGAAGAACACACATCTTAATTTACACAATGACTACTAGAACGTAGAATATCATAATCTTCAAAAAGATTCAGATATGCATCAATCATCTAAAGTTCAGAATCCAATTTTTCACAAATCTTGATCAATTACCAGTTATTCATAATTATGATCAAATTAGTCTATTGACAAGTTCTGATATGATAGATCGACCTCAAAAATAATGTTAAGATATATGAAGGTAATGTCATAAACAAATAATTGCATTCAGGATAATTTTTTCTCCAAATAAAAAAATAGTTAGCTATATATGCCAATATATGTTTTTTATCAAAGACATGCATATGAATATAATTTATACATATAAATGCTAATTGGACAGAACACGAGTCCATTTATATATATCCCTGAACATATAGAAGATATGTAGATGGTAGATACTTTGTCTACCGTAGTTTTTCGTTCAATTAAGAAAATATTGTTACCAACTCCATCTATCTTTTATTTTCAACTAGTAAACAGTGTAACACTATTCATGCTTTTAACATTAACCATGCTGTGAACAGACTAATTTTTTAATGCAATCGGCTCCCTCAGAATGCAAGAGTTAATTGCACTTTTTTAAAATGTTTTTTTATGAATCTTCGCTCTGTCTATTTGGTTGGCTCATAATATAGAAATATTAAGTACTTGGCTCTTTTTCATATTAATTTTTTTATTAATAATAAGTATAATCACTGATTTTTTTCAAATATTTATCTGCTTTAATCTACTCTACCTAACACACTAGCCTGAGCAATATTTATTGTCTTTTTTTTCATATCTTTGTTTATTTTTATTCATTTACCAATTTATCTGAGCCCTCAAAGTGCTTTCTAAATACCATCTAATTGTGCTCTATAATTAATTGTATCTCAGCCATGTATTCTTGTTGTGTATGGGAAAATGATTTTGAATTGGTTGAATTCTCAAAAGACACCATCTCAAGCAAAGGCTCAATACCTGCACATGCACAACAAAGAAATATGAGCCTTCCTGAGGAATGTTCTCCGAGAAGGCAATCTAACGCTTATGTCAACATATGAATATAAGACAAGCTGACTTGAGCTTGAAGTTTTGAGATTAAACCCGTTAGAGATCTAAGTTGGTTCATCAGATCTACTAAATGTGATTTTTTAAATTATTGGTGCAAGTGAACAAAACTGGATAATCGGATCTTGATGGATCCTTTAAATTCAATGCTGAACTCGTCATATTTGTTGAAAAGATCTTTGCAAATCTTAAGTTGATCCAAATAATAAAAGATCAAGAGGCATTGTTACCTAATCTTGCTCTTATTACCATTCTTGGAAGCAAGTAGATCAAAACTGGCAAGCTGTATGATGTTTATGTGCTCACAGGGGATGAATCAAAGCATCCAAGTCAAATTAATATGAATTCCATCCAACCGAACTCCTCTTCAATTATTACAGAAAAAGGATGGTTAACGTGTATTTTTCCAACTTAAAAAAACCTATTTCAGTAAACCTTAACTTTAGTCTCCAGTCAACTAACAACTCAGCAATTGTTGCAGTAGAAGTTTCCAGGGTATACCAATTCCATCTTATAGGGCCTTAATAGAATAGTCTTTCTGAAGCACAGCAATGAAGGTTCTTTCAAAACGATGCTCAAGCTTTCCTTGAAACATAAACCAAGTAATTAAACAATGCTCCAAAATCAAAAAAATTAACACTTTTATATATAATCAAAATGGCATAAGAGCATGATTTTCATATCTTTAAACTAGCTGTGCAATACAGACAGCCTAAATTGCAATTTATTGATCAACGAATAAAAAAAATTAAGAAATTGGGAGTCATAAAAAAATTTGCCGCTCATATAGAAAATGCATGACCAAAAGGATTAAAACATACAACTCTGAATATATTTGTCCACATAATTCGATTAAGCCAACCCCAACCGGAAACTTTGCAAACTTCCAAAAAGCTATCATTAATCAGCTACTCTACATCCTGCTGCCCATAAAGCAATTTTCGTGGGAGTTCATTCATTTCGCATCCGCATCCAAATGCAAGAGGAAAAGAATATGTGTCTAAGAAAAAGCACCTGCAAAGCAACAAATTGAAAATACCAAGTAAATTGAGAGCCACATGCGTGTGAACATATAGAAGCATATTATAGATACATGCTTGTGAACATAATTCCATGCACCCAGCTATCAATCTACAGCATATACATGCATTTGTATATAGGCACACAGGCGCGCACACAGAAGTAGAGTTACTGTAGAGTATTTGAGCAGGATTTAGCTTAAATCCCTCCAAACAGCAACAATGACAACTTTAATCTGATGCATTTTTGTTCATGAAATATGGTGGAGTACTGCTCTTTTGACTGTCTCTTCTTTCTTGTTTGGTTATTATTTGGTGTTCTTGCCATTTGTGTGTGATTCTCAAAATAATTGAAGTTTTCAAGAAAAAATTGAGGAAAATGTATCTTCCACAATCCCACTCCAGCACTTTGCAGCAAAAAAAAAATAAAACTGCTCAACTATGCAACTGTGATCTACACCAAAAAAAAATAAAAAATACCTGTCGCTCAACCAGACTCAAACGAAGCACCTTCGTGAAGATGAAATCCCAAGTGAGGCGGTTGTGAAGAAGCCTGATCCGTAAATTCGGGATTTACCGAATCCTGGGATTTAACGCGCGCACAAAAACTGTTTGGCTGGATTTAGCGTAAATCCGACTTAAATCCCGCTGTAAATCCGATGCCAAACAGCCCCTAAATCCTACAGAAACTTAAATCCCATCCTTCACCATTTTTCCTAAAATTACGGATTTAATACTTTGGCGTATTTAAGGGATTAAGCCGACGAAGCTTGCGAAAGAGTAGAAAGATGTTATGTTACCTTTGCGGCGAGCTCCCTTCGCGACTTCTGATCTAACAAGAACAACTTTTTAGCTACTCTTTCAAAACTCTACTACACACGAAGCCGAAGCGACGAGGAAATGACGACGAAGAAACGCAAACCCTAGACGGGCCTAAGGCTATAGGAAGAGCGTAGACATATCAAAGAAGCAAAATTATAGCAATAATAAATAGTTAATGGCAAAGAAGAACATCGTCACTCCTGCCCCAGCTTCGTTTTCGGTCATATTAGATATGTGTTCTTGTGGGAAAGAGAACCATAGGTCTACAACAAAGGGTTATAAAATAAAAAATATATATTTATTTTTTTAGTTTAACATTAATTAATTTTATATTAATATATAATAAATTATATACAAATAAATTTATTTTTTTAGTTTAACATTAATTAATTTTATATTAATATATAATAAATTATATACAAATAAATTAAATAAGTAGTTAAATACTTCATCAATATATAATATTTGATGCCAAATAATTTTAAGTATTTAATTGCCTCGGAATTTAAATAATTCAATTTTATAAGATTTACTGAATCCTACTTGCAACCAAATAGGCCCATATCTTTGAAAATTATAGGTTTCTTATATTTAGTTGTTGTTATATTAAGGTATATGATTTATAACTTATTTTTATGTATGAGTAATTTTTTTATATTTATTTTATTGAAATAGGATGTTATTTGAGTTGATTATATGCATATACAATTTTGTTGTGTACTAGAATATTTGTGGTAATTGAGAGGAATTGTTTAATATCATAATTTTACTATTTATGTATTGATTCAATGATCATATGAATGTTACTGTTATAATTTGACAGTTGAGATGTATATTGCTCATTTGCCGTGTTTTAAATTCAGTTGTAAGTTTTGGTGACCTGCTGAACGTTTAAGCTCAATATATGTAGTTAAATGATTTTAGATCAGGGCGATGGATCAGGAGTGTGTGGCTGATATGAATTTTCCATGTTATATTTCTTTTTTATTTTTGTTATTATTTTGCACTCATTACACTGTGGTTATGACAAATTATATAGAGCGTGAGTAGTGTATATTGATGTTTTGATCAATAATTTTATTTATGTTATTTTTATATTGATAAAAAAAATTAGGTATCTCTTATTATTATTTATTAAAAGATAAAATAATATTTATTCCAAATTATATTATGGGGCATCACATAAGCATATTCAGATATCACTATAAATGGTAAAAGTGGAATTCCACGGTTTGTTAGTCAATACATTTTGATAGCCATGTGAAAGTATAAGAAAAGCATATATGAAATTTTATAGTATTCAAGCTTAAGTTATATACTCTTAAAAAATAAATTGTGATTTGTTTCTTAAAAAATATAAATTTTTATTTGTTTATATGAAATTAACACTACAGGAAAACCCCTTATTACCGGCGGACAAAATTCGCCGGAAATATTAGAAATCCGACAGAAAAAATAGTTTATGGCGCATGTTTCGGCGTATATTTATCCGCCGGTTTAAGTCGCGTTGATAATTTCTTTCCGGCGCATGATTTGCGCCGGCAATTTCTCCGGCGCAGTTTCCGACGAATTACTGGCGAAAAAATGAATTGTTGTCGACGTTAAAAAACGTCCTAATTCCAGCGCCATATGCGCTGATAATTAACGTCGCATTATGCGCCGGACATTACCGGCGGATAAAACGCCGCAAAGTGTGACATAGAAACCCCACGATTTCGGTTGCGACGCATATGGCGCCGGAACATGCGCCGGTAAGTTCCAACAGAACAAAGACGTCGGTGCGTACGATCCAATTCGTTGTATCGTTTTTTCCGGCGCAAATTCCGCCGGAAACCTGTAGCATTGACAAAAAAAAATCATTCCCAGCCAACAATCAAATTTCCACACCTGCAAACCTATACAAATATCAATTCTACAATATTTCAATTGTAACATTACAACAGATCAACAATTTCACCACAGTTTCACAACAGTTTATAACATTAAAAGAAACAGTTCAGTACTGACAATCAACTAAAAACATCACATTAAAAGAAACTGTTCAATAAAACATGTTCACAGAAATAAATAAGTTCATATAAACTAAATTAAACTACTCTGACTCCGTGGACTCCTCCTCAGGTGGAGCTACGTCTTTTCCACTCAACTGCTCCCTCATCTTGCGCATTTCATCCAACAACTGATTGTGTTGCTGAATACTTGTTTGAACTTGTGCTTTCAGCTGAGCTTGAACCTGAGCTTGCCAATCAGCTTGTGATTTCCTTACTTGTTCTAGCTCAGCTTGAAGGGCACTTATTTGTTGAGCTTGTAAGGACTCATGCGAACTAGATGCGAAGCTGGATGCAGTAGAGGAGGTCATCCCCTCGAATGCCTGAGCTTGCGCACCTAAGCCATATACTCTACCATGCTGCATTCCTCCGACGGCCTGCGACCAGATGCGATACTTAGAATACTCCACAGAGCCGCCAGAAGAGCCCTCACCTGATGCAGCATGAGTCTCTCGAAGCCGTGTATAATCCTCCTGTGAAAGTATAATATAAATATATATAGTTAAACTAAAACTTAGAAAATATTAAACATATATAAAAATATACTTACATAGGCTTTTCTTGATCTCTCATCAATCCACTGTTGATCCTCCTATCGCTTATGAGTGCGACTATACAGTTCAACAGGAGTTGGTTCTCTACCAAGCATCGCTTTCTGTTTGAATTAAGAGAATTTTATTAATATATATTAAAGAACAATTTTAAAAAATATTTAAAATTCATTACCAAACGACGCATGTGCTCAGTATGTGGAATAGAGCCGCCTGTATGAAGTGAACTATCCAACCCACCAACATCAGAAGCTCTGTTCTGTCGATTTTGATCCCTCTTCCTACTGTACTCTTTGCTGCCCCAAGCTGCATTCAACTCAGCCCATATAACCTCTCCAATCCACAATAGTCGCTTCTTAGACTTTTTAATATCTGTGAACATGTCGCGCATCCGAGTAGACCCACGCTTCTTAAAATTCTTTCTAATCCTGTCATTGTGTTGGGGCATCCAACAAAACTCTTTCTGCAATCAAATACATATGATATATAATATATAAGATTATTAGCTTAAGTAAGAAAGAATAAATCATTTAACATAAAAACTAAAACTCAAAAAATAGCTCAAACTCTCTAAACCACATCTCCCAGACTTCTTTCGGGACTTTCTTCCAAGAAACATAAGGAGCGTCAAACCTTCTCCGTATGATGTCCCGTATTTTATGTGTCGGTTGTTTTGATGGGTATAACATATAAAAATAAAGTTATATGAAACAAATATAAAATATAAAATAAAAATATTTGTTAGCTTAAATAAATAAAAGAGGATGTACGTACGTGTCACCCTCAGGTGCTATCAACATTCTACCATCTGTCTCCTACTCTGCTGCAGCTGCTGTCAAAGGTCCAGCTGCTGTTGAAGGTCCAACTGTAGCGGGCTGATGGGGTGGTGGGGGATAGTATGGTGGAGCATATGGTGGAAATAGATAAGTAGGAGGGGCACCAGCATACGGTGGGGGTGTGTAGTATGGGTAGAAAGGAGTACTCTGCCCAGGATCTGGTGAAGGAAATTAGGAGTCTGGTGAGTAAAACTGTGGGCTATCGCTTCCATGAGTGGGTAAAGGTTGTGTATCAGGATGGGACTGTGTAGTAGGCTGAGGCTGTGTAGAAGGCTGAGGCTGTGTAGCAGGCTGAGCCGAGGTGGTCCCCTCAGTACGTACTGGCCTAGGTGGTCCAGCTATAGTGATCTTCTCAGTGCGCCTGTTAAAAATATTTTTTATCAATCCTCTACTAGGCTCCTGAAGCCATCTACACATAAATAAAAAAAATATTAGAAATATGAGTTATAACAAAAATGTAATAAAAAATAATGCAGTGTAGTAGCTAAAAAAAATACAATCAAATAAAATGCAGGGGAGTAAAAAATAAAGCAGTGCAGTAGCTAAAAAAATGCAGTAAAGTAAAATGCATGGAAGTAAAATAAAATACAGTGCAGTAGCTAAAAAAAATTTAAGTTACCTTATGTTGTTAACTCATCATTTGTTGATTCACTTGCATAAGAGGATACATTTCCATTATTATTAGATTCATCATTACTTTCCTCTATGGTTAGATCTACCTCCTCTAACTGCAACTCGCTCTCATTAATTCTGATTTGGTCATCTACATTGATTGGAATATTTTTTAAATTAGACATAAACTCTTCTTAATATGCTGATGGTATTGAGGTGGTTTTCTCAATTACTCCTCTTGGTTTTGTCTTCATAACTACCAGCCAATCTTGTTTGCCTCGTATTCCGCTTGGATAGTTAGCATAATAGACTTGAGTTGCCTGACTAGCAATGATGAAAAGATCAAACTTTGCATATCTCCTAGCCCGCTTTACTTCTGTTATACCGTAAATTGGATGAACTTTCATGCCTCTATTTGGTACTGGATCAAACCATTCACAATTGAAGAGATACACAGTATTCCTTTAACCGGGATATTCAACCTCTAATATTTCTTGTAATACCCCGTAGTATTCAGAATCATCCCATGTATGGGTGTTCCCTCTTACACATACGCCTAAATTTTTTGTCTTCCTTCCTTCACACCAATGTTTTGTCTGAAATTTATAACCATTGACCTCAAATATTTGATAACATTTTACTAATCTATTTGGTCCCCAAGCTAACTCAGATAACCTTGAATACTGCGAACTGTCTTCAGTGTGTACCTTTAAATATACAAGATGTTATTGTTACTAATATTAATTGCATAAATAATTAACTCATTAAGTAAAAATAATTATTCAAAACATACCGTATTTTTAAACCAACAGTAAATTCTTTTTCCACTATCTTCTGGACTTCTCCTTCTTCTGATGTACTAAGACCATCAATGAACCTCCTACAAATTTTTGTCTTGAGTTTAGAACAAAGTCTAAAAAAAACAGAAAATATAAACAACTTAACTCATACTTACTCGAGATACGGCTCAACTTCATCACAATTAAGCAAGATGTACAATGTGATAACTGCCATCTCCTTATTGGTCAAATAGCGCACGGTGCTAGCGCCTAAAGGTTCCCCAATTCCACTGAATACAGATATATTAGAGGATTTACCAATATTTTGAGATGTTGAACTTTCACCTGATTGAGATATTGTTTCAAAATAATACTAGCAAAACTGAGTTGTCTCGTATTTAAATATGCTTCACAGATAGAGCATTCGGGTCATGATTTGTTCTTAACAGTCTTCTTAAGTTTATTTAAATATCTCTCAAATTGATACATCCATCTATACTGAACAGGTCCACCAACCATAGCCTCATATGGTAAATGAACAGGTAGATGCTCCATAGAGTTAAAAAAACCTGTAGGAAATATTTTCTCTAGTTGACACAAAATGAATGGAATTTGCTGCTCCATAAGAATCAAATTCTTCACATTTAATTTAGAAGAGCATAAATCTTTGAAGAAGATACTTAGCTCGATCAGGGGCTTTAAAATCTGATCTGGCAGATAGCTAAAAGCAGTGGATTGTAGACATTGCATGAAGATGTGACAATCATGACTTTTTAATCCGAATAATCTCCCTGATCTTATGTCAACACACCTGATTAGATTTGAAGAATATCCATCAGATACTCGTAGAGTCTTCACCCATTCACAAATTGCTCATTTTTGCTCTAAAGTTAATGTGAATGGAGCTTTGGATTTGAGAAATTTTCCGGCTCCACCATCCTTCAATTCCAAAGCTTTCCTTCTACAAATCTCCTTTAAGTCCATCCTTGCTTTTATATTATCTTTCGATTTCTCTTTGATGTCCATAAATGTATAGAAAATATTATCAAAAATATTTTTCTCTATATGCATAACATCCAAGTTATGTTTAATCAAATTTGTTCTCCAATATGGCAACGACCAAAAAATACTTTTTTTGGTCCAATTATGGTTGACACCATATTCTGGCAATCTGATCTCAACTAATGTTGGAGATTCCATTATGGTGGGAAAGAACTCTACTCTTTCAAAAATTTCTTTACTACTGAATCTTGGAGGAGGATGAAACATCACCATTTTATTTTTAGTAAATGCTTCTTTATTTCGCCTAAAAGGATGACTTTGAGGCAAAAACATTCGATGACAATCGAACCAAGTGTTCTTTCTACCATATATATTTTAAAGTGAATGATTTTGTATTTTCCATACAATATGGATAAGCTAACTTGCCTGAAGTGTTCCAACCTGAGATCATACCATATGCAGGAAAGTCACCAATTGTCCAAAGTAATGCTGCTCTTAGTGTAAAATTCTATTTGGTGGATATATCATATGTACTTACTCCCTCTTCCCATAATAAACTTAAATCATCAATCAGAGGTTGTAAGAATACGTCAATCTTTAATTTTGGATAATGTGGCCTTAAAATTATAAGTGATAGATCTGGAGGAAGATTGTAAGGAGTAAGTATCACAGGCCAATATGGGTACGATGTAGCCAACTGACTGAATGGAGTAAAATCATCTGCGTATAAACCTAATCTAACATTTCTTGGTTTTGCCGCGAATGTGGGATGTGTACGATCAAAGTGCTTCCAAGCCTCTGCTTCTGATGGATGTGTGATTACACCTTCTTGTGGAATGTGATCATTATGTTATCTCATATGTACACCAGATCTCATGGATGCATATAGCCGTTGTAGTCTCGGAATTATTGGAAAGTAGAATATCCTACTAATAGGCACATCCTTCTGCTTCATTCTATTTCTAGATTCGGGTTTAAATCTTGGTGCATTGTAATGACGGCATACAATTTATGTGATATCTTCTTTAAAATATAACATACATCTATTGATACAATAATCTATATTTATGTATGTCAAACTAAGTTTGTAAATTAACTTCTTTGTCCGATATAAATCTGTAGGAATTAAATTATCTGTCGGATTGGTTTCCTTAAGCAGCCCAAAGAATTGATTAAAACATTCACGAGCAACATTATATTCAGCCTTGATGCTTAACATCTTCACAGCAACAGATAATTCTAAGTGAGTCGTGCACCCTTTCCAGATTGGTTGCTGGACAGCATGCAATAAATCATAAAAATTTTGTGACTCCGTATTTGATAACTCTTATGTATTTTGTTCAATTTGAATTCCAGTTGCATCATGAACTAATTCCTTAAGATTTGGACGGAAGTTTTCAGCCTCAGCAACATTATTACTTGTAGAAGGACCGCATTGATAATCAAATTGTGGCTCATACTCACCATGAGAAGTCCAATACCAATACCGTGGCATAAATCCTCTGCGATACAGATCAACAGTTACATCATCTGGTTATAGGTGCACTAGATTTTTGTGTTTAGAACATGGACATCGAAACTTTTCCTTCTGATATAAAGCTGGGCAGCTGTTTCGCTTGCTGAATGAAAAAGTTCACCCCATTGATGAATTCATCTGTTAATGTCTTCCGACCTTGAGATAATCGATTATACATCCAACTTCTTTGATTTCTAATATTTATAACCTATATATAAGAGTAAAAAAAAGTAATGGATTTATATATAAATATAATTAAAAAGACATTATAATATTCCTATCTATTTCACCATCACTCTGAATAGTAGATCCAAGATATTTAAAACATGTTACACTTATTAATGACTTGATCGCACAAAGTCACAATCCACTACAGGAAAACACGCGAATACCGTCGGATTTTCCGGCGGAAAAGTCTGGACGGTAATAAACGGCGCCGTTTCCGGCGGATGTTGTTGGTTGTATTACTTTGAAAATGATGTTATCAGTTGATTTTTAGTTCTAAACTGTTGTGAAACTGTTAAATTATTGTGAAGTTGTGGAACTGCTTGCTTTTTTAGTTTTAAACTTGTATCTGTTAGAATTGATATGTTTGCAGGTGTGGAAATGGGATTGTTGGCTGGGATGGCAATTTTTTTTTGTCAATGCTACAGGTTTCCGGCGGATTATGCGCCGGAACCTACGATACAACGAATGTATCGAGCGTTATTAACGGCGAATATTCCGCCGGTACTTACCGGCGTAACAATTGCGCCGCAAATAATCAAATCGTGGAATCTTGCTGGCGACATTCCGGCGTTTAATCCGCCGTTAACTTCCGTCGTATCCTGCGACGGTAAATACCGGCGCATTAGGCGCCGGCATTTTAACGTTTTCACGTCGGCAAGCAAACCGTTTAATGCGCCGGTAATTCGTCGGAAACAACGCCGGAACGGTGTTCCGTCGCAAACTATGCGTCGGAAACAATTTATCGACGCACCTCAAACCGGCGGAGATGTTTGCGCCGGAACATGCGCCGGAAAATAACGGTTACGTCGGAATTTACATTAATTCCGGCGTATTCCGTCCGCCGGTAATAACAGGTTTTCCTGTAGTGATCCCCTCACTAGGTCTACTAACTACTAAAGCAAAAAGATATGGAATAATATTGATCTCCATAATCCAAGTTTACCTTCAACTCCCTCTCTAGTCTTATCAACAAGAACAATATCATCAACAAAAAGTATGCACCAAGGTACATCCTCTAGAAAATGTCTAGTGCTAACAACCATGACTAAAGCACAAAAAATAGACTAATGTTGATCTCCATAATCCAAGTTTACCTTCAACTCCCTCTCTAGTCTTATCAACAAGAATAATATCATCAACAAAAAGAATGCACCAAGGTACATCCTCTAGCAAATGTCTAGTGCTAATAACCATGACTAAAGCACAAAAAATAGACTAATGTTGATCTCCATAATCCAAGTTTACCTTCAACTCCCTCTCTAGTCTTATCAAAAAGAACAATATCATCAACAAAAAGCATGCACCAAGGTACATCATCTAGCAAATGTCTAGTGCTAACAACCATGACTAAAGCAAAAATATATGGACTAATGTTGATCTCCATAATCAAAGTTTACCTTCAAATTCCTCTCTAGTCTTATCAACAAGAACAATATCATCAATAAAAAGCATGCACCAAGGTACATCCTCTAGCAAATGTCTAGTGATAACAACCATGACTAAAGCAAAAAGATATGGACTTAAGGCTAATCCTATATGTAATCTAACCGAAATAGGAAAAAAAAAATGAAAACAAATACCTTCGGTCGTTCAACGACCCTCGGCGGCGCGCGACTAGGAATGAGAGAGGCGGCGCGCGACTAGGAATGAGATGGGCTCGGCGAAGTCCGGTGACCATCGACGGTGAAGTCCGGTGACCGTCGATGGCGAAGTTCGGTGACTGTCGGCGACGTCTAACCACGGCGACGGGCGAAGCAGTCGAAGTGAGAGAATGGAAGGAAACAAATGACGGCCAGAGGGTTCGGTTTCGAGAAATAGGGATTTTACCGGCGGACGTTCCGACGGTGTCGACGCTGGTGACGTAGGTATCATTTCCGAAGCAGTATACGTCGGTAATATTTCGTTGAGTTTAAATACGTCGGCGCAATGTCCGCCGGAAATGTTCCGCCGTAACGTGCGACGGAAATGGTTCAGACATTACTATACCGTCGGATTGACCGGAGGAACCGGCGTCGGTAACGTTACGGCGTATTTTGTGCCGGAAATGTCGCCGCAAGATTTTCGTCAAACAATTCGGCCGTTGTCTACGTCGTTATTACCGGCGCACAATTTTTCGCCGGAAAAATCCGACGATAATCTCGTGTTCTTCCGTAGTGTAATATTCAAATCTATTATTTATGCATTATAAATATGGGTATTAACTTCTTTAATAGGAATTAGGTTTGCCTATTAAGTTTGTGAATGCTTATAATGTTGGTTTAAAATATTTAAGGAAAATAAAATGCCCCAACATAGCATAGGTTGTTAGGAGTGGGCTTGATAGAAATTATCCAACTAAGGTACTTTTGTAATTTAGTTCTAATAATTTTATGTATATAATCAATTTATGATGGATTATTTGTAAATGGATTATTTTGGAATGAGAATTTAGATTATCGTTATTTGAATTTATTATTTTGGATATTTGGTTGACTCTGGTATATTACATATTATAGTTGAGAAAACTAAGTTTGAGGATTTAATTTTTTTTTATTAAATCGTGTGGCGTGACACTTTTAATAACCAACATTTTGCGTCATAAAGTATTGCGGATCTCACCACCATTTTATAAAATTTTTATAATACCCATTGTTTTGAAACACAATAAATTGAAGTGTCTGGTATGAATCCCCACATGCCTTGATTTATTTATTGATTTTCAGTCCTAGAATATCTAATTGACCTTAAATAAGTGTAAGAATTGAAACTATGAAGAGACAACTCTTGGGGAAAAATATAATGGAAGTTTTAGTTCTACAACATTGTCCTATCTGTTCATGAGAATGATTTGGTGTAGCACTACGGTGCTAAGCTCTCGTGTTTGAGAATTTGGGAGGATCTATAATATTCTAATGGAGTGTGGCGGTTATGGAGGTGAGTGTCGCGACACTCGACCTAAAATGATGTTTTCCTCCCTTTCCTAAGTTATTGGAGAAGATAAAAAGAGAAGGGAGAGGAGAAGAAGGAGAGAGAAATTTAGATGATGTAGCTCGGTTTTTGCCCATCACGCCAGTTAAGGAAATCATCGAGCATGTGACAGACTTCTACACACTTGTCTTTGATTTCAATAATATTATAATTAGATACGGATTTTTTTTTTTTGTTATTCGATGTTTCAAGTTTTTAATTTTTATATATATTATAATATGCTTTAATCCAAGCATTTTAACTATAAGAAGTTAATTTTTGACTAGTTGGTTTCCTCCATGATGACTTCTGTGTATATCGAATAAATGAGACATTTTGTGAGTCCTAATAGTTGTGTGAAGGCTAATGCTCTGAAAATTATTCCAAAATTATAATTGGAAAAGAAAATGTTAAGTAAGGAAGGCTCTACACATGCAATGTTACCCTACTTTAAATATTCTAGTAGTTATTTCATTATCATGCTCATTCTATTCAAATTATATAATTCATAGCATGGCATTAAGGAGTTTTGATATCTTGAATATTACAAGTGGACTCTCTGAAATGATACAAGAGCCTTAAAAATTCTATTCTAACCTCATCCACTTTGTGTGGATGTGGGAGAAATTTTGGCCCCACTTATTGAATGTAGGTATAAGAGATTACTCGAATGGTGCGATCCTTGAAGCATTTGGAATATTTTCTAAGAGTATTGTGACACTGAGTAGACGAGCATTGTGACATCATATCATATTAGTATTTTTTAAATAACAAAATATCTTAATATATTTGTTTAAACAATTTTTCATATGACCATTCATCGAGAAGAAAGGAAGAGAAGGGAGAGGAAAATAGGAGAGAGAAAGATGAGAGAGGTTTTGGTGGCTAAAATTCATGATTCGTCCATGAAACATATTCAATATATTATATTGTTGCATGAGATAGACTTTTAAACCTCTGTTTGTGATTTCGATTCCAATAATTTTATAGAAAGTTTATCAACAAAGATGTATTTTCTCGAGTTTTATGATATTTTCATTGTATATTTTTTAATATGTTCTCGTAAGCATTACTCCAAACATTTTGACAATAAAAAATTTAAATTTTCACCAATTAGTTTTCCTATATAAATTTCTGAGTGTATAAATTGATTGAGGCTTTCCTGCCAATTGTAATAGTTATATAAAATCTTAAAATATTTATATGAATATCCCTCTAAAGTTGTAATGTGAACGTGAAAATTCCAGTGAGTATAATGTTATACCAACAATGTGGCTTTTCAACAGGCAATTCATACATTATTGTGCAATGCATTTAATTTAAAATTTAGTTCCTATTGCATTTGCACTGTACATAACATGTTATTGGATATATTCAAATTTGTGGAAAAATGCACTCATTGATATCTTACGGGGCCCTATATATTATATTCTTTCCCTATATGCTTGGTGTGGATGAGGAAGGGATCCTTATCCCACTTGTTGAAAGCAGGTGTGGAAGGTTATGTGTTATAATTACATTCTGATTCTGACCCCACTTACTTGAGATAGGTGTGGGAGGTTAAATAGACATCCGAACTTCTATAATAAATTATAAGTAGTATTCTAAATTAAATGGTAATAATTCCCTAAACTCTAAATGAACCCTCATGAAATGTTAGAGTCAAGTGCAAATAAACTTCTAATAACAAGTGTTGTGTGATGCATCTGAACCCTTTATGAAAGTGGCTTCAAAGGTATAAGTTAGGACTTCAAATTTGAAGTTAGGTTTTGTTATTACTTTATTTATTCTTTACAAGCCATTTTATTTATTTAAACTGATTAAGTATCATGTAATATTTTATTTTGGATATTAATAATAGTGATGGGTTAAGGAGAGAAATCCCTTAAGCTAGTTATGGTTATTTTATGACGCTTTCTAATATTTCAAGAAAATGTAAATGCACAATGGAGTGGAAAGGGTGGAGGCAATAATTTTTAAATCTAACAAGTTGTGGTATTCTTTTGAAATATAGTTTTAAATCCTTTTGATGCACATTTGATTACAAGTTAACTAGATTATTATATTTATACATTAAAAGAGAAACATAATACTAAGTTAAGTTTTGCAGCAATAAGTCACTTTAAATGGTTTGGTCGCTTAAAATGGTAGCCTAATAATGGCCCGGTTATGAAGGTAGATGTATTAAATCTGACTTATATTTAGAAAGGTAGTGGTAGACCTAAAAAAACTTGGCTGAAAAATATTAGAAATGATATTTCTTTATTAGAATTAAGTGAGATTTAAGGCTGCATCTTTTCTAATATTTCATTTCAAAAATATGTAGGAAATGTTTGCTTTAACATCCAAATGACTATCCAAGAATATAGATATTGAATGTATAATAGATTGTTAACAGGTCGAAGATGATTAACAGATTGTTTGAAGAATTGTTCTATTGATTGTGGATTGTGGATGTATATGGTTAAAAGTGTTTTATATATGTTTTAAACTGCAAGCAAGTAATTGTGAAAATTTATGTAAATAGAGGGGGGATGTCAAATTTTTTTAAATGCTATAGATTTCCAATGGAAAATCGGCGGCTTAGTCACCAGAAACTTTGATACCGGACCGCATGAAGTTGCTGCCAATTTTTTTATTTTATCGTTGGTATTAACCGACAGCTAGCCAATGGTTTGGCTGCCCGAAATATCGACTATTCTTACCGCCAATAATAAATCAGCAGTCCCCGATGGTTTTCGCACCAGAATGTTTTTCCCGATTAACCTGCTATTTTGGTCTTTTGGGTTCATTAAATCTCATTTGTTCGAGCTTAAGGAAAATCGCCATAAAATTTTGACGCTGAAAATTGATTGTAGGATTTCATTTCCTACGCGATTTATTCTAACGATTTATGAACCACAAAAAATTTCCCAAGTTGTCAAAAAATATATCAAAATCATCAAAAAGTATCACCTGTAATGGGCGATTTTCATGTAGTGTTTTTCCCATGATATTAATTTTGGACCTCACATGAAGAGTTTGAGTCATATACAAATACTCATTACAGTCCCTCAACAACTTCAAGAATAATAGAGGAAGATCAAACTAATAGAACTAATGAGAAACTTATTTTTGATGCAACTAGTCTAAATTTAAGAGGATATGGATGAGTCGCACAACACAATAATTTTTTTTTATGAAATATTATGTGCGGCTCAAAAACTAATTTGGGGTGGTTTCAACTCATTCTAAGTTATCAATTGTTATTAAGATGCTTAGTATAAAAAATAATATAATATTCCTCGAGAGTGTTGCAATGATTTCATTGGCTTGTCATGAAAACAAAGCCTACAAACAAATTAATTTTGGTAGATTTGTATTGAATAAAGAAGATAGTATCAAAGCTGGGTCTCTTTGTTATGAAATTTGATTATTATATAAACAGTTATATGTTATACTACAAGGATTATATGATTGAACTTAGTTGTTGTACATGCAATGCACCTTGATACAAACCAAATATATGAGAAATAATGAAAAAAGGGATGTTTCATATTTTAGGTTGTTTTATTTACCATTTTTTCCCAACCATTAATGATTGTTTGCATTAATGAGCTCTATAAGCCATATGAGATGAAACAAGGAGAATTTAGCTCATAGTGATCTTCATTCTCATCCATCTAATGTTGAAGCATGGAAGCACTTTGATCTGACACATCATTCATTTGCTACAGATTTATGAAACATAAGTTTGGAATATGTGCTGGTGGTTTCACTCCATACAATTAGGCAGCTTCATCCTACTCTTGTTGGCTTATTATATTAATATCGTACAACATTCCATTATAGATGTGCATGACTAGACCTTACACATTTTAATGCGTATAATACCATGATTACATAATCCAAAAGCAAAAATTGATGTTTTTTAAGATCTTTGATTAATAAGCTCAGGTTATTGTGGAAAGGTGTGTTAACATATAATATCTCAACTAAATATATTTTTTTCCTTAAAACTGCATTGTTGTGGACCATTGGTAATTTTCAAGCTCATCGTATGTTATCTTATTGGAGCACAACAGGAAAGTTAGTTTGTCCTTATTGGATAGAGAGTGTTAAAACCTTCACACTAAAACATGGAGATAATAACTCATGGTTTGATTGTAATCGTATGTTCTTATCTTTAGATCGTCCATTTAGAAGAAATACTACATGTTCTTCAGAAACAAAGTTGAGAGATCAATTCCACCACCCAAATTAATTGGTTTAGAGATATTATAAAGACTTTATAATATACCAATAATAAATCATTTGAGTTATCCATTTGAGAGGTATGATATATGTTCAATTCTATATATATTAAATTATTTTAACATTATTAATTATACTATTAATTTAACAAATACTTCAACAAGTTAAAAAGATATGTCAAGAATAAATCAAATCATAAATGTTCAATATATGATGCATATTTAGCTATGGAAACTACCCATTTTTGTTCGTACTACTTTGAGTACCACATTAGAAGTTTAAGGACATAAATTAATTGTAACATGCACTTTGATGTCGATGATAGCTCTCAGCTCTCATTATTATTCTTTAAAAATTTGGAAAACCAAACGAAAAATGTACCACCTGATTTCTCAATGATTTGGAGATTAAAATAACAACACTATATTTCAAGAAAATTCAAATCATTGGCTAGTTTTATTTATGACGTCTAAATATGTTATTTCTTTAACAAGTTCTTCATAAGCAATTTGCAAACAAAATATCCTAAAGATGTTGAGCGAGTAGTAGCAAACGAATTCTCAGCTTGATTTAGAACACATGTGAGCCAAAACAACTTACTGATGAAAAGTCATTTCTATTATATCTTGCGCATGTAATTTTTGTATTAACAGTACTTAGGTTCATAAACCTTGTAACGAAGTTCTCTGGAAAGTTTATTTTAGTAAATATCCGGTGGTCGAAGAGACAAACAAGATTTGCTGGTTGTGATAAAAGACTAAAGCATGAGGAATTGTTGAGCAACAATATGTCATAGTTACTATACACCAAGAGGAAGAAATGTCAGCTTTTGGGGTCCTTCAATTGATTTTTTGGATGTTTTGTTACCTATCTTTGAAACACAGTTAGAGGAAGTGGATGATGCAACGAGTACATCAAGTGAGAACAAGGAACAAACTAAGGTACATTAGGGAGTGAAAGTTTTTTTGGTTAATAATAGTAAGTTCAAATTCAAAATTAGTTTAACTACAGTTTTTTTTTATATGTAAATGCAAGCAATTATCTAAACTTTAAATGTTTTTTTTTTTATGTTTAACTACAATTTTCTTATGTAGATAAGTGAAAGTTATTATGTATATACCTTATCTTAACCTTAAATTTCTTTAATATTATTGTTTACATTAACTACAAATTCCTTTAACTATAAAATTATGTTAAATGTAATATTTATCTTTATATTATTTTTTAATATACTTTGTAAGATGAATTTAATATCATATGGCTTTAGGTGACGAGCCCCCTTTTAGATCAATCACTTAGATGTTTATTTGTGGGAAGAAATTGACCTCTGGACCTACAATATCTTGACAAACATAGCAGAGGCAGGGATTTCCACCAGCTGTAGGAGTACCAACACATGGGGCTAACTTTTCTTCTCCTATAAACAGTAGCCCCTGATTTCTATAGCCATATCTCGCTTGATCAACCCCTTTTTACCCATATTTTATGTAAATGTCATTTTGCTCCCAGGTTCGTCCAGACGAAGTCGGATCGTCCAGGACGATCGGTACAGGTTGTGCAGGAAAACATGTTTGGCTGCATGATTCGTCTGGACGAAAATTTTACAGAGCCCAGTCGTCCAGGGACGATAATTAATTTTGTCTGGACGAAAATTTTCCCGAGAGCAAGTTGTCATGGACGTTAATTAAATTCGTCTGAACGAAATTCATCCAGAGCCACTTCGTCCCGGGACGAAGTTACGATCGTCCAGGACGATCAGTCTGGATATATATAGAAATGAGATATTTTGAAGAGAGAGAAAAGCCCATGAGAGAGAAAAATGAAGGAAAAGTGATTTTTGGGCGACTCCCGTCCGTTTTTGTCCGTTGCAGTAGTTCAAGAAATTGGTTTACGCAATGTAAGGCATATTCCGCCTTTCTCAATTTTCAGAACGGTGAAGTTTGAACGATTTTTCTGTCCGGATTTCGTTTTCGTTAACGAATTTCATCAGTATTTTCCGATTGGTTCAGTTTTTACCGCGTAACTTTTGGTATGTTTCTAAGGTGCCGAGTGCGCACGTTTTCATTATTTTTTAAAGAATTTTGACCGGATAGTTTTGATTCGGCGGTATTTTATTTTAACTGTAATTTCTGATGAAGTCTAAAGTTGTATAGGCAGTAGAATAAAAGTCTTGCAATGTTGTTGTGAATATTCTGTGCTAATTTGGTAATTTGTGAAATTAGGAATTTTTGTGTAAATTTCGTATACTGCCGTTATGCCGCTCGTTTTTTTTACGATTTCTGAAATTGTCCGAGTTTATTCTGAAATGACATGATATGATTGTGTGCTATAAAAAGGGAGTTATAAGGAGTCAGGATCCTGAGAGATCCTATCTGTGTTAGGGAAATCTGAAATGAGCTCCAAAATCTGAAAATAAGTTCTGTTTCGGATCCGATGATAAGTTCTGTTCTGGTGCTATAAGCACATATGTTCTGGTGCCATGAGCACAAAGGGATGCATAAGGGGCCATAATCCGAGAGATTCTGTCAGTGTCTGAGAAGGGAGGTATAAGGGGCCAGAATCCGTTGAGATTATGTCAGAGTCAGGGAATATGTTTTAACTATTGATATGTTCTGAAATGATATGATTTATGATGCTGATACGATCCTGTTCTGTATGATTCTATTCTGATATTTCTAGAATTATGATTTCTGTGATTTTTGTTTTGTTCTGATTCGATATACGATTCTGTTGATCTGATTACTGTACGGATTTTTGTCTGAGGTGTTTGATGTGGATTCTGAGGATTTTGATTGGAGGTTTGATGTCTTGCCGAGCTGTTGTAGCTCATCCTTATTTTTTGCGTGATTTTCAGGTTCTGAGAAAGGGAAGGAAGTCTTGGAGTAAGAGTTCAGAGTTCGATCAGTTATATGTATTTTGTACTTTTGATCTTTTGTACAGTCATGACTTTTTTGTTCTATTTTTCTTTCTGTCTGGAAGCCATGAGCTGTATTTGTATATGATTCTTGTGAGAAAGAAAAAGATAGATGATCTGTTCCGCTGTATTTTGATGTTTATAGTAGCTCTGTGTGTCTGTTTCTGTGTGTAAATATTTGGAAGAAAGTTCTGAAACAAATTTTAAAACCAGATTCTAGAATCAGTTCAATCAGTTTGAGTTTGGATCACGACCCGATGTGAGCGGGATCTATCCCGGTTGGGTTGGGTCTTGACAAACTTTAATGGTATCAGAGCAATAATTTTGGAATTTGGAATTTGGATTGTAAGACAGAGCTATATAAATTGATCTGAGTTTGTCTGGGATAGTTTTGGTTTGTCCAGATTTTTATTGTGTTATTTTAGTGATTAGTTTTTTGGATTTTCTAGATTTTCTATATGGATCTACCAGACCCCAATATGACAGACGGTCAGAGTGCCAGTCAGGCAGCACCAGTGGATAGTACAGCCCCAGTGGTTGGTGCAGATACACTTTCCCCGTTTGCTATATTGGTTGCTCAAATGATGAGCGAGACTCATAGTAGAGCCTCTACTGTTCGATCTGAGGATATTGATAGACATTTTCAGATGTTTCTGAGATTGAAACCACCGAGGTTTGAGGGCGTTGTTGAGCCCAGAGCAGCTGAGGAGGTTAGAGAAGACTTTTGACGGCATGCAGTGTCCGTTAGACAGGAAAGTACCTTTGGCAATTTTTCTGTTAGATGGGGAAGAAGAGCACTGGTGGGTAGACCAGCATGAAGTAAAGTTTCAGGGCAGATTGAATTCCCTGATTTCTTGGGAAGAATTTTTTGAGGTATTCCGATCTTGATTTGTTTCCCCATCTACCGTGCAACAGATGTAGGAGAGTTTTCTGAGACTTGTTCAAGGGGAGCAAGACAGTGATGCAGTACGAGGCAGAGTTTACTACCTTAGCCCGATATGCTCCGCAGCTGGTGAGTACTTCTTTTGAGAAGTGCTATCGATTTTTGAAGGGACTACGAGACGGTCTGAGACAGCCCCTGTTACCATTTCATATTTTTGATTTTTCTGAGCTTGTGGAGAGATCTCGTCTAATAGAGAACGATCTGATGGCTACTCAGCAACGGTGGACTGCGAGTAGGAAGAGATTCGGGGGTGAGGCTTTTAGTAGTGGTTCCTCTGGCAAGAGAAGATTTATTTCTGGAGACTTCAGGAGGAGTGGATAGTCGGGATCCACTACAGTTTTTGGTAGTGGAAGTACGACCAGTTCTGAATCTGTCAGTGGGGTACCTGTGTGTTAAAGTTGTGGATGACGACATTTTGGCCAGTGCTACAGGAGGACTGGTGTCACGACCCGACCCGAGACGAGACGGATCCCGTTCGCACCGGGCCGCGACGGAGAAGCTAACCAGGATCTAGCTTTGGAATTTGGTTCAGAACTTAATCTTCCAAACATTTAACTCAAAAAAAACAAACACAGACAGAGCTACTAAAACATCAAATGCAGCGGAACAAAACATCTATCTGATTTCATTTCCTCAAAACAATCATCTACAGAACAGTACATGGCTTTCGACAGAAAGAAAGACAGAACAGAAAAGCCATGACTGTACAAAAATCAAAAGGTACAAAACAATACCTATACTGATCAGACTTTGAACTAATCCTAGACTTCCTTCCCTTTCCCAGAACCTGAAAACCACCAGAAAGCAAGGGTGAGCTCAACAGCTCAGTAAAGCAACAAACCTCCAATCAAAATCCTTAGAATTTCAAAATCAATACATCAAACAAATCCGTACAGAAATCAGAACGGAATCGGACAGATATCAAATCAAATAGAATTGTACGGAAATAGAAGTCGTATCAAATCAGAAACATAACAGATCAGACATATCAGATCAACAAAATCAGAATCGTACAGATCATATCAGAACAGAACAAATCATATCAGAATCATATCAGATTAGATATCAGATAATTAATTAATAGCTAAATTCCCTGACACTGTCTGAATCTCATAGGATCCAGGCCCCTTATGCCTCCCTTTTGTGCTCACGGCACCAGAACAGATCAGATCAGATGTGCTTATAGCACCAGAATACATATATAGTGCATATAGCACCTAAACAGATTTTCCTCGGATCCGGAACAGAACAGATATCAGATATCATATTGAGCTCATTTTAGATTTCCCAGACACTAACTGAATCTCATAGGATCCAGGCCCCTTATAACTCCCTTTTGTAGCATATACAGATAGCATATCAAATCAGAAGATTTCCGGACAAAACAGAAATTACTCAAAAATCGGACAGCACAACGGCAGTATACAGAATTTACACATTTTTTCTGAAAATCAAAATTCACCAAAGTCGCACAGAATATAGATATCAACATTTCTGAACATTTATTCTACTGCACAGATAATTTCCAAGTTCACAGAAAAATCCAGTTGACTAAAAACACAGTCGAATCAAAAATACCCGGACAAAAATCTCCAGAAAATAACCAAAATGTGCACACTCGGCACTTCAACAAAATACCGAAAGTTACGCGGTAAAAATTAAACCAGTCGGAAATTACGGACGAAAATCACGAACAAAACTTAATTCCGGACAGATAATACCGCCAAAAGCGACGGTTCTGAAAATTGAGAAAGTCGGATTGTGCCTTACCTCGTGCACAGCAATTTCCTCAACAGTCTCTTCGGACGAAAACAGCTCGGCGTCGCCCGAAAATCCACTTTTCCACTTTTTCCTTCATTTTTCTCTCTCCTCAGCTTTTTCTCTCTCTTCAAAATATCTCATTTCTATATATATCCAGACTGATCGTCCTGGACGATCGAGCTTCGTACCGGACGATCCATGAAGAGAAGAATTTTGTCCAAACGAAAATCAAATATCGTCCCCGGCGAAGGGTTCTCTGACTTATTTTTGTCCAGACGATCCTGATTTCGTCCAGACGAACCATACAGCCAAACATGATTTTCTCTGCACAACCTGTACCAATCGTCCTGGACGATCCGACTTCGTCCGGACGAACCTGGAGCAAAAACTGATATTATAATCTCCCCAACTTAAAAAAAAATGTCGTCCTCGACATTATCCGATCCAAACTCAATCAAAACAAGTACGGGTACAACTGTCTCATGTCAGACTCCTTCTCCCAAGTGGCTTCCCGTGCAGTACGGTGCTTCCACTGGACTTTAAACATTGGAATCTGTTTATTTCTTAACTTTCGGACGTCGTACGCCAAAATCAACTCTGGCTCTTCCTTGTATGCCAGATTCTCCTGAATCTCAACCTCATCAGCAGATACCTTCTTCCCAGAGTCGGATACCCACTTCCTCAGAGTGGATACGTGAAACACATTATGCACATCAGGCATCGAATCAGAAAGCATCAATTTGTAAGCAGCTTTTCCAATCCTTTCCAGGATTTCAAAAGGTCCAACATACCTCGGACTAAGCTTGCTCACATGACCAAATCTGCTCACACCCTTCATCGGACTGACTTTGACATACATAAAGTCACCAACCTGAAACTCTACAAACCTGTGCTTCTGATTGTAATACTTCTGCTGACGATCTTGAGCAGCTTTCAATCTCTCTTTTATCAAACTGACCTTCTGAGCAGTTTCATCAGCAAAAGTGGCCCCCAAAGCCAGTCTATCTCCAACCTCCGTCAGAGTTAAAGGAGTACGGCACTTCCTGCCATACAGAGCCTCGTACGGTGCCATACCGATACTGGACTGAAAATTGTTGTTATAGGCAAACTCAATCAGCGGAATATGATCTTCCCAGCTTCCGCTAAAGTCCAAAATACAAAGCCTCAACAGATCTTCCAATACCTGAATAGTCCTCTCAGACTGTCCATCGGTCTGAGGATGAAAGGCTGTACTGAAATGCAGTTTCGTACCCAAGCCTTGCTGAATGCCTTTCCAAAGTCTGGAAGTAAAACGTCCATCTCGATCAGATACGATCACACGAGGCACACCGTGTAATCTGACTATCTCCTTCACATAAATCTGTGCCAAGCGATCAACTGAATCCGTCTGTCTGATCGGAAGAAAATGAGTGGATTTCGTCAATCGATCCACAACCACCCAAATAGCGTCATGTCCTTGTCTAGATCGAGGGAAACCCATCGCAAAGTCCATCGTTACCTCCTCCCATTTCCACTCAGGGATAGACAACGACTGCAACAGTCCACCTGGTCGCTGATGCTCTGCCTTCACCAACTGACAGGCTTCGCATCTCGACACAAACTCTGTCACATCTTTCTTCATTCCAGGCCACCAAAACAAAAGTTTCATATCAGCGTACATCTTACCACTGCCTGGATGTACAATGTAGCCTGAATGATGAGATTCGTACAGAATCTCCTGCCTCAAGTCTCCAAACACAGGTACCCACAACCTGTTCTTACAGAAAATAGCACAAGAATCAGAAATTCAAAGTTCAGGAGTCTTACCAGATCCAATCTGAGCAATCAACTTTGAATAATCAGAATCTGACTTCTGGGCTTCTTGAATCCGCGCTTCCAAAGAAGACTGAATACTCATCTGAGCCAACTTCAAATCACTGGAGGAAATCACCTCCAACTGCAATCGCTCCAAATCACGTATCAGAAACTCATCACAAGTAAGTTGAATACCTGATAATCCAGAAGACTTCCTGCTCAAGGCATCTGCTACCACATTAGTCTTACCAGGCTGATACTGAATAGTCAAATCATAATCTTTGATCAACTCGAGCCATCTTCTCTGCCTCAAATTCAGATCCTTCTGAGTAAAAATGTACTTCAGGCTCTTATGATCAGTAAAGATTTCACATCTTACGCCATACAGGTAATGACGCCAGATCTTCAAAGCAAATACCACTGCAGCTAACTCCAAATCATGCGTCGGGTAATTCTTTTCATGTGCCTTTAACTGTCTCGAAGCATAAGCAATTACCTGACCATACTGTATCAGGACACATCCCAGTCCTTTCAGTGAAGCATCACTGAACACCTGAAAACCTTCCATACCTGACGGAAGTGCTAACACTGGAGCTGAAGTCAGACAATCCTTCAATCTCTGAAAACTAGCTTCACACTCCGATGTCCAAACAAAAGGAACTGACTTCTGAGTCAGTCTCGTCAGAGGCGTCGAAATCTGTGAAAATCCTTTCACAAATTTCCTATAATACCCGGCCATGCCCAAGAAACTACGTACCTCAAATACCGTAGTCGGCCTTGGCCAATCAGCAACTGCCTGAATCTTCTGGGGATCTACAGAAATGCCTTCTCCGCTAATCACATGCCCCAGAAAAGAAATGCTCTTCAGCCAGAATTCACACTTGGAGAATTTGGCATACAGCTGATGCCTCCTCAAAGTCTCCAACACAATCCTCAAATGTCTGGCATGTTCATCCTCAGATGCGGAATATACCAGAATATCGTCAATGAAGACGATCACAAACTGATCCAAATACTCCCTGAATACTCGGTTCATCAGATCCATAAAAATAGCAGGCGCGTTGGTTACCCCAAAAGGCATAACCAAAAACTCATAGTGCCCGTACCGAGTACTAAAAGCTGTCTTCACAACATCAACATCTTTCACCTTCACCTGATAATATCCGGATCGCAAATCAATCTTCGAAAATACTGAAGATCTGGAAAGCTGATCAAACAAGTCGTCAATCCGAGGCAAAGGATACTTGTTCTTGATCGTGACCTTGTTCAAATCTCTATAATCAATACACATACGGAGCGTACCGTCCTTCTTCTTCACAAACAAAACAGGTGCTCCCCAGGGCGAAACACTAGGGCGCACAAAACCTCTGTCAACCAACTCCTGAAGTTGAACTTTCAACTCAGAAAGTTCTTTCGGTGCCATCCTGTACGGAGCTTTCGATATCGGAGCGGTACCCGGAAAAATATCGATAGAGAACTCCACATCTCTATCCGGAGGTAACCCAACCAACTTCTCAGGAAAAACATCAGCAAACTCCCGTACCACAGGGATCTCAGAAACAGAACCAACCTCTAGGTTCAGATCCCGCACCGAAGCCAAAAACACTGGGCATCCCTTCTTCCACATCCTGTTCACTTCCAATACAGAAACCAGACTGGAGAGAACACCTCGTAATCCCTGAAATACAACTCTCTCTCCAGCCATAAGCAAACTCACTTGCTTCTTCAGACAGTCTATCTGGGCTTCATACTGACTCAACCAATCCATGCCCAGAATCACATCATACGATGAAATCGGCAATCGAATCAAACTTGATTTCAACTTCTTGCCAGAGATCTCAATTTCACAAAAACAAAACTGTCGAGCAATCAAAGGATTCCCAGCCGGTAAAATCACAGACAAAGAAACTGGAAGTAAAAGAGAATCCAAACGTAAAGCCTCAAAACAATGCTCGGACAGAAAAGAATGACTCGCTCCGGAGTCAAACAAAACACGACAGGGCTGATCAGAAATGTAAATCGTACCTGTCACAATATCGGGAGCATCTCTAGCCTCCTGCTGACTCAGACTGTAAACTCGTGGCTGAACTGGAACAGGAGCTGAAGCAACAGAACTACTCTGCTCCCTCTGAACAGTAGGTGGTCTCCGTGGTGCAGAACTAGAACCACCACCTCTACCAGTAAATCCCTCAGGGCGTGGAGGAACAGTCCTCGGTCTTCCTGCTGCTGAACCAACAGGTCTGACAAAGCCCTCAGATCGCTGATCAAATCTCATCTGTGGACACTCTGCAATCCGATGTCCTGACTGACCACATCGAAAGCACAGACCAGCCATCCTGTAGCACTGGCCAAAGTGTCGTCGTCCACAAGTCTGGCACACAGGTGCCGTACTAACAGATCCAGAACTAGTCGTACTGGTAACAGTACCAGACGATCCTCCGCTCCTCCTGGAATCTCCAGATCCAGAACCAGAAAAAAATCTCCTCTTTACAGAGGAACCACTGCCAGAAGTCTCGCCTCCAAACCTCTTCCTACTCGCAGTCCACCGCTGCTGAGTAGCCATCAGGTCATTCTCTATCAGACGAGCTCGCTCCACAAGCTCAGAGAAATCGGTGATCCGAAACGGTATCAGGGGCTGTCTCAAAGTATCTCGTAATCCCCTCAGAAATCTGTAACACCTCTCAGTAGAAGTGCTAACCAGTTGCGGAGCGTACCTGGCTAATGCAGTAAACTCAGCCTCGTACTGCATCACCGTCTTGCTCCCCTGAACAAGCCTCAGAAAATTCTCCTGCATCTGCTGTCGTGCAGAAGGAGGAACAAACCAATCTCTGAATACCTCAGTCTACCCTGAAATCTGGCTGCCTGCTGGCCGTCCCACCAGTGCTCAGCCTCTCCGTCCAATAGAAAAACTGCTAACGGAACTTTCCTATCTGACGGACACTGCATCCCGTCAAAGGTCTTCTCCACTCTCCTCAGCCACTCCTCAGCAGCTCTGGGCTCAACAGCGCCCTCAAACCTCGGAGGTTTTAACCTCAGAAACAACTGCAAATGTCTATCCAAGTCATCAGATCTGATAGTAGAAGCTCTACTCTGAGTCTCGCTCATCATCTGAGCAACAAGTGAAGCAAACTGAGAAAGCGTATCAGCACCAACCACTGGGGCTGTACTCCCCACTGGTGCTGCCTGATCAGCACTCTGACCGTCTGTCATATCTGGGTCTAGCTGATCCATACAGAAAATCCAGAAAAATCTGGAAAACTATCACAAAAACAACACAATAAAAAGCCGAACAAATCAAAACTACCCCCCAGACAGACTTACTGATCACTTCCTATAGCTCTGTTTCTCAAAATTCTCAAATTCCAAAACCATTGCTCTGATATCAAAAAAGCTTGTCACGACCCGACCCGAGACGAGACGGATCCCGTTCGCACCGGGCCGCGACGGAGAAGCTAACCAGGATCTAGCTTTGGAATTTGGTTCAGAACTGAATCTTCCAAACATTTAACTCAAAAAAAAAACAAACACAGACAGAGCTACTAAAACATCAAATGCAGCGGAACAAAACATCTATCTGATTTCATTTCCTCAAAACAATCATCTACAGAACAGTACATGGCTTTCGACAGAAAGAAAGACAGAACAGAAAAGCCATGACTGTACAAAAATCAAAAGGTACAAAACAATACCTATACTGATCAGACTCTGAACTAATCCTAGACTTCCTTCCCTTTCCCAGAACCTGAAAACCACCGGAAAGCAAGGGTGAGCTCAACAGCTCAGTAAAGCAACAAACCTCCAATCAAAATCCTCAGAATTTCAAAACCAATACATCAAACAAATCCGTACAGAAATCAGAACGGAATCGGACAGATATCAAATCAAATAGAATTGTACGGAAACAGAAGTCGTATCAAATCAGAAACATAACAGATCAGACATATCAGATCAACAGAATCAGAATCGTACAGATCATATCAGAATAGAACAAATCATATCAGAATCATATCAGATTAGATATCAGATAATTAATTAATAGCTAAATTCCCTGACACTAACTGAATCTCATAGGATCCAGGCCCCTTATGCCTCCTTTTTGTGCTCACGGCACCAGAACAGATCAGATCAGATGTGCTTATAGCACCAGAATACATATATAGTGCATATAGCACCTAAACAGATTTTCCTCGGATCCGGAACAGAACAGATATCAGATTTCATATTAAGCTCATTTCAGATTTCCCAGACACTAACTGAATCTCATAGGATCCAGGCCCCTTATAACTCCCTTTTGTAGCATATACAGATAGCATATCAAATCAGAAGATTTCCGGACAAAACAGAAATTACTCAAAAATCGGGCAGCACAACGGCAGTATACAGAATTTACACAATTTTCCTGAAAATCAAAATTCACCAAAGTCGCACATAATATAGATATCAACATTTCTGAACATTTATTCTACTGCACAGATAATTTCCAAGTTCACAGAAAAATCCAGTTGACTAAAAACACAGTCGAATCAAAAATACCCGGACAAAAATCTCCAGAAAATAACCAAAATGTGCACACTCGGCACTTCAACAAAATACCGAAAGTTACGCGGTAAAAATTAAACCAGTCGGAAATTACGGACGAAAATCACGAACAAAACTTAATTCCGGACAGATAATACCGCCAAAAGCGACGGTTCTGAAAATTGAGAAAGTCGGATTGTGCCTTACCTCGTGCACAGCAATTTCCTCAACAGTCTCTTCGGACGAAAACAGCTCGGCGTCGCCCGAAAATCCACTTTTCCACTTTTTCCTTCGTTTTTCTCTCTCCTCAGCTTTTTCTCTCTCTTCAAAATATCTCATTTCTATATATATCCAGACTGATCGTCCTGGACGATCGAGCTTCGTACCGGACGATCCATGAAGAGAAGAATTTCGTCCAAACGAAAATCAAATATCGTCCCCGGCGAAGGGTTCTCTGACTTATTTTTGTCCAGACGATCCTGATTTCGTCCAGACGAACCATACAGCCAAACATGATTTTCTCTGCACAACCTGTACCAATCGTCCTGGACGATCCGACTTCGTCCGGACGAACCTGGAGCAAAAACTGATATTACAACTGGTCAGTGCTTTAGATGTGGTCAGCCAGGACATCGGATTGCAGAGTGTCCACAGGCTGAATTTGATCGACGATTTGAGTTCCAATATGAGAGCTTTGTTAGACCTGTCGGTTCAGCAGGAAGACCGAGTATTGTTCCTCCACGTCCTGTGACTGAGGGATTTTCTGGTAGAGGTGGTGGTTCGAGTTCTGTGCCACGGAGACCACCTACTGGTAGTTAGAGGGAGCCTAGTAGTTCTGTAGCTTCAGCTCCAGCTCCAGTTCAGCCAAGAGTGTACATTCTGAGTTAGCATGAGGCTCGAGATGCTCCGGATGTGGTGACAGGTACGATTTATATTTCTGATCAGCCCTGTTGTATTTTGTTTGATTCTGGAGCCAGTCACTCGTTTCTTTCCGAGCGTTGTTTTGATGCTTTGCATCTGGATTCGATTTTGCTACAGGTTTCTCTTTCAGTGATTTTGTCGGTTGGAAGTAATTTGATTGCCCGGAAGTTTTGTTTTTGTGAGATTGATATTACTGGCAAGAAGTGAAAATTGAGTTTGATTTTGTTGCCGATTTCTTCGTACGATGTGATTTTGGGCATGGATTGGCTGAGTCTGTATGAGGCTCAGATTGACTGTTTGAAGAAGCAAGTGAGCTTGCTTATATTAGGAGAGAGATGTGTATTCCAAGGCTTACGAGGAGTTCTCTCTTGTCTGATTTCTGTATTGGAAGTGAGAAGAAAGTGGAAGAAGGGTTGTCCGATATTTTTGGCTTCGGTACGGGATATGAACCTGGATGTAGGGGTGTCAATTTCGGGTCACGGGTCGGGTTCGGGTCGAACTCGAAACTGACCCGGCACTATTCGGGTCAACCCGAACCCGACCTGTTTTTAAAACGGGTTAGTTTTCCTGACCCGAACCCGACCTGCTTCGGGTCCGGGTCAACCCGACCCGACCCGACCCAAATGACCCATTTCCAACAAGAAAATGGCTAATTTTTGGGTCAAAATGGGTCAAACTCCTCTTTTCGGGTAAAAAATGGGTCAAAATCGGGTTAATCTCGGGTTGCCGGGTCAAAATCGGGTCACTTTCGGGTCAAAGGGTTAACCCGAACCCGACCCGATTTTTGAAACGGGTCGAAATGCTGAACCCGAACCCGACCCGTTTCGGGTTCGGGTTGACCCTAACCCGAAATTTTTGGGTCGGGTACGGGTCTAGTTTTCGGGTCGTGTCAAATATTGACACCCCTACCTGGATGTGGGTTTTTTTTCTGATATCTCAATGGTATGAGAGTTTGCAGATGTATTTCATGAGGAGTTGGTTGGTTTACCTCCGGATAGAGATGTGGAGTTCTCTATTAATATTTTTCCGGGTACAGCTCCGATATCAAAAGCTCCGTACAGGATGGCACCAAAAGAACTTTCTGAGTTGAAAGTTCAGCTTCAGGAGTTGGTGGATAGAGGATTCATTTGTCCTAGTGTTTCTCCTTGGGGAGCACCTATTTTGTTTGTGAAGAAGAAGGACGGAACACTCTGTATGTGTGTTGACTACAGAGATTTGAATAAAGTCACGATCAAGAACAAGTATCCCTTACCACGGATTGATGACTTGTTTGACCAGCTTTCTGGCTCTTATGTATTTTTGAAGATTGATTTGAGATCTGGATATTATCAGTTGAAGGTGAAGGAAGCTGATGTGTTGAAGATAGCTTTCAGTACTCGGTACGGACACTACGAGTTCTTGGTTATGTCTTTTGGAGTAACCAATGCACCTGCTATTTTTATGGATATGATGAACAGAGTGTTCAGGGAATATCTATATCAGTTTGTGATTGTCTTCATTGACGATATTTTGGTGTATTCTACTTCTGAGGATGATCATGCCAGACATTTGAGCATTGTGTTAGAAACTCTGAGACGGCATCAGTTGTATGCTAAGTTCTCTAAGTGTGAATTATGGCTGAAGAGCATTTCATTTCTGGGGCATGTGGTTAGCGGTGAAGGTATTTATGTTGATCATCAGAAGATTCAGGCTGTTACAGAATGGCCAAGGCATACTGCGGTATTTGAGGTACGTAGTTTCTTAGGCATGGCTGGATATTACAGGAAGTTTATGAAAGGATTTTTTCAGATTGCTACGCCTCGGACGAGACTGACTCAGAAGTCAGTAGCTTTTGTTTGGACACCGGAGTGTGAGGCTAGTTTTCAGAGATTAAAGGATTGTCTGACTTCAGCTCCAGTGTTAACACTACCGTCAGGTAAGGAAGGATTTCAAGTGTTCAGTGATGCTTCACTGAAAGGTTTGGGATGTGTGCTGCATCAGCATGGTCAGGTAATTGCTTATGCCTCGAGATAATTAAAACCACATGAGAAGAATTATCCGACACATGATTTGGAATTAGTTGCAGTTATTTTTGCTTTGAAGATTTGGCGTCACTATTTATATGGCGTCAGATGTGAGATCTTCACGGATCACAAGAGTTTGAAGTACATTTTCACTCAGAAGGATCTGAATTTGAGGTAAAGAAGGTGGCTTGAGTTGATCAAGGACTACAATCTGATGATTCAGTATCAGCCCGGTAAGGCTAATGTGGTAGCAGATGCTCTGAGCAAAAAATCTTATGGATTATCAGGTATTCAGCTCACTTCTGATGATTTTCTGATTCGTGATATGAAACGTTTACAACTTGAGTTGATTTCCTCCAGTAGTGTAGATTCTGGAGTTTTGACCCAGTTGAGCATTCAGTCTTCTTTGGAAGGCATGATTCAGGAAGCCCAGAAGTTAGATTATGATTATTCGACGTTGATTGCTCAGATTGAATCTGGTAAGAAGCTTAAACCCCGAGTTTCTGATTATGGTACTATTTTCTGCAAGAATAGGTCGTGGATTCCTATGTTTGGAGATCTGAGGAAAGAAATTATGTATGAATCTCATCATTAAGGCTACACTGTTCATCCGGGAAGTGGCAAGATGTACGGAGATATGAAGAGTTTGTTTTGGTGGCCGGGAATGAAAAAGGATGTAGCAGATTTTGTTGCTAGATGCGAGGCCTGTCAGTTGGTGAAGGCAGAGCATCAGCGACTAGGAGGACTTTTGCAGTCGTTGTCTATCCCTGAGTAGAGGTGGGAGGAGGTAACGATGGATTTTGCTATAGGTTTTCCTCGATCAAGGCAAGGGCACGATGCCATTTAGGTGATTGTGGATCGATTGACGAAGTCTGTTCATTTTCTTCCGATCAACAGACTGATCCGGTGGATAAATTGACACATGTATATGTGAAAGAGATTGTCAGATTACACGGTGTGCCTAAGGTGATTATTTATGATCGAGATGGATGGTTTACTTCCAGACTTTGGAAGGGTATTCAGCAAGGTTTGTGTACGAATTTATATTTCAGTACAGCTTTTCATCCGCAGACTAACAGACAGTCTGAGAGGACTATTCAGGTACTGGAAGATCTGCTGAGGCTATGTGTTTTAGATTTTGGAGGAAGCTGGGAAGATCATATTCCTCTTATAGAATTTGCTTACAATAATAGTTTTCAGTCCAGTATTGGTATGACACCTTATGAAGCTCTGTATGACCGGAAGTGTAGAACTCCTTTGACCCTGACTGAGGTTGGAGATAGACAGGAGATGGGTGCCACTTTTGTAGATGAAACTGTTATAAAAATCAATTTGATTAAAGAAATATTGAAAGCTGCACAACATCGACAGCAAAAATATTACAATCAGAAGCACAGATTTGTTGAATTTCAAGTTGGTGACTTTGTGTATGTCAAAGTCAGTCCGATGAAAGGAGTCAGCAGATTTGGAAAGGTTAGCAAGCTTAATCCAAGGTATATTGGACCGTTTGAAATTCTCAAAAGAATTGGTAAGTCTGCTTACAGACTGTTATTATCCGATCAGATGTATGAAGTGCACAATGTGTTCCACGTATCCTCTTTGAGAAAGTGTATATCTGATTCTGACAAGAAGATGTCTGCTGATGAGGTTGAGATTCAAGAGAATCTGCAGTACAAAGAAGAACCTGAGTTGATTTTGGCTTACGATGTTCGTAAGTTAAGAAGTAAACAGATTCCGATGGTTAAGGTGTAGTGGAAGCACCGAACAGCACGAGAAGCGACTTGGGAGAAGGAGTCAGACATGAGGTAAGCATATCCGTATCTTTTCTGACTGAGTTTTGATTTGACAATGTCGAGGATGACATTTTTCTGAAGTTGGGGAGATTATAAAAGACATTTTGCTCCCAGGTTTGTCCGGACGAAGTCGGATCGTCCGGGACGATCGGTACAGGTTGTGCAGGAAAATATGTTTGGCTGCATGATTCGTCTGGACGAAATTTGGATTGTCTGGACGAAAATTCTCCCGAGAGCAAGTCGTCATGGACGTTAATTCAATTCGTCTGGACGAAATTCGTCTAGAGCCACTTCGTCCCGGGATGAAGTTGCGATCGTCCGGGACGATCAGTCTGGATATATATAGAAATGAGATATTTTGAAGAGAGAGAAAAGTCCATGAGAGAGAAAAATGAAGGAAAAAGAAGTAAAAGTGATTTTTGGGCGACTCCCGTCTGTTTTTTGTCCGTTGCAGTAGTTCAAGAAATTGGTGTACGCAAGGTAAGGCACATTCCGCCTTTCTCAATTTTCAGAACGGTGAAGTTTGAACGATTTTTCTGTCCAGATTTCGTTTTCGTTAGCAAATTTCATCCGTATTTTCCGATTGGTTCAGTTTTTACCGCGTAACTTTTGGTATGTTTCTAAGGTGCCGAGTGCGCGCGTTTTCATTATTTTCTGGAGAATTTTGACCGGATAGTTTTGATTCGGCGGTGTTTTATTTTGACTGTAATTTCTGATGAAGTCTAAAATTGTCTGGGCAGTAGAATAAAAGTCTTGCAATGTTGTTGTGAATATTCTGTGCTAATTTGGTAATTTGTGAAATTAAGAATTTTTGTGTAAATTCCGTATTCGCCGTTATGCCGCTGGATTTTTGTACGATTTCTGAAATTGTCCGAATTTATTTTGAAATGACATGATATGCTTGTGTGCTATAAAAAGGGAGTTATATGGGGTTAGGATCCTGATATATCCTATCTGTGTCAGGGAAATCTGAAATGAGCTCCGAAATCTGAAAACAATTTATGTTCCGGATCCGATGATAAGTTCTGTTCTGGTGCTATAAGCATATATGTTCTGGTGCCATGAGCACAAAGGGAGACATAAGGGGCCAGAATCCGAGAGATTTGTTAGTGTCTGGGAAGGGAGGTATAAGGGGCAAAAATCCGTTGAGATTCTGTCAGAGTCAGAGAATATGTTCTGATTGTTGATATGTTCTGAAATGATATGATTTATGATGCTGATACGATTCTGTTCTGTATGATTATAATCTGATATTTTTAGAATTATGATTTCTGTGATTTTTGTTCTGTTTTGATTCGATATACGATTATGTTGATCTGATTTCTGTACGGATTTTTATCTGAGGTGTTTGATGTGGATTCTGAGGATTTTGATTGGAGATTTGATGTCTTGCTGAGCTGTTGTAGCTCATCCTTATTTTTTGCGTGGTTTTCAGGTTCTGGGAAAGGGAAGGAAGTCTTGGAGTAAGAGTTTAGAGTCTGATCATTTATAGGTATTTTGTACTTTTGATCTTTTGTACATTCATGGTTTTTCTGTTCTGTTTTTCTTTATGTCTGAAAGCCATGAGCTGTATTTGTATATGATTCTTTTGAGGAAAAAAAAGATAGATGATCTGTTCCGCTGCATTTTGATGTTTATAGTAGTTCTGTGTGTCTGTTTCTGTGTGTAAATATTTGGAAGAAAGTTCTGAAACAAATTCCAAAATCAGATCCTTGAATCAGTTCAATCAGTTTGAGTTTGGATCACGACCCGATGCGAGCGGGATCCGTCCCGGTTGGGTTGGGTCATGACATTTTCCCCCCTCCACCAACAAAAACAGTTCCATCAACCTACTATCATCCTCCTTATCATCAACCTTATTTTTATCGACCTCCCATCCTGCCACATCATATCGGACCATTTACAGAAGATAGGGTAGAGTAGGCAACTGCCACATAAGGTAAATATTTGTACATTGAGCCTTAAGGCAATGCCTAAGTTAATATCATTAGTTGATTTTGCAATTTGATATGTTAAGAAATAAGAAATATTATATTAAATAGTAAATACAATGTAATGTGTAGGTTTAATCTCGCACGGCAACCTACATACAAGATTCAGGATATCATAAATAGTAGATTTGATGCACCATACTTATCATGGAAGAAAATTTCAAAAGATGTTAGAGATATGTGGTTGAGGAAATTTTTGATAAATAATTAAGTTTTTTATTTTATTTTATATTTTAAAGTAATTATATACTAGTAAATTTAATTTTGAAAATTGTAACAGAAAGACTTTAAATGGTTTCTTGAGCATAATGCAAGGATCAAAACTAGTTTTGAAAAGATAGGCTCTACTTTACTTAGAGATATGTTTATTAACATTAGAAAGTCTGGTGAATGCCCATTATGGCTTGGAAAGGTTTGTATGGGGTGATCTAACCAAAGCTTGGGTAAGCCCTAAGTTCACTAAGAAAAGAGAGGGAAAAAAAAAAATTGAGCATTGACATTGGTGGTTTAGGAAGCTCTCTCCACACAATGATTCAGTGTCTTATATTGATCATAGACAATGAATGATAAATAACTCATCCTATTTCACATATATATTAATTATTTTAACTATGTTCTCTTGTAGAAAGAGGTACTTGGTCGGGAGACTAAAACATTAGAGTTACACAAACTGTCACACTCTTGGATCTATATTGGAATAATTACACATGTAGTTTATTTTAACCATTTAACTAGATGTTACCAATGAACAATGGAAAGAAATAAGATTACATTTTTATCTTATTTGAAGCCTAATATCATAGGATCATTATATATTTATTAAAATATGTAAAACCATGTAATGAGCACATAGCCCAACAAATAACTAAAAGCTTATAACTGAAATCAATACAAGATAAAAGTGAATAATATGCTTTACATATAAGAAAATATATACATTCTTGTATATATTGATTATCAATATCAATTTATAATTTATCATATCTCAATCCATTACATCATCAATCACAATATCAACAATATTTAACAGTACTAATGCTAGTAATAATATTAGTATCACGATCAATAATGCTAAATATAGTTAATAATAAAAAATAATATTAGCATGCATTGTTTTAATTGTTTTAGCGAAACAAATAAGGGATGCTATATTCTTTTTAGCATGCTATAGATTTGCGACGAAATTTTTGCTGAAAACCATCGATAGGAGTATATATATATATATATATATATATATATATATATATATATATATATATATATATATATATATATATATATATATATATATATATATATATATATATATATATATATATATATATATATATATATATATATATGAGATTTTTAGTGATGCAAATATTAAGTTTTTCTAACATTGCACTTTTGAATATAATCATTAATTGTAAGCTAAAATTGCATGCAAAAAGTTCACTAAAGTTTTTTATTTTGATTTTTATATGATTTAATGATAATTTAAGTAAATTATAATAAAAACAAAGTCATTAATTGAGTTTGTGGCCTAATAGTTGAGGTCGCTACCTATAAATCAGAGGTTTTGGGTCTGATTCCTTCCATCAACAACATACTGACACAAACAGACTAAGATGCAGATAGAGCTGCGATCATACGTAAGCCAAAATCGAAAGAATAAGGGTTATCAACCTGATCTTGAGTATGATGGGAGCAAAGAGATCGAAGATGATTAGAATAATTTTTTTACATATATTAAGAGACGTTATAAGTAATTTCTTTAAGTTTTTAATGTTTTTAGAGACTTTATTATGAATGTGTGCAAGCATGACATGTTTGTGACATTTATTTTGTTGAGTTGAACATATTTTGTTTACAATGATTACATTTGATAGTTTGTTTGATTTATGTTTTGAACAATTTGAAATATATTATCATTAGCATTGATGTAGTATGATAGAATGTTTCTTGGAATATATTTGTATAAATTATTGTAGCATGTATTATTTTAATTGTTTTAGTGAAACAAATAAGGGATGCTATATTTTTTTTAGCATGCTATAGATTTGCGACGGAATTTATGCCGAAAACCCTCGATAGGAGTATATATATATATATATATATATATATATATATATATATATATATATATATATATATATATATATATATATATATATATATATATATATATATGATTTTTAGTGATGCAAATTTTAAGTTTTTCTAATATAGCACTTTTGAATATAATAATTATTTGTAAGCTAAAATTGCATGCAAAAAAGTTCACTAAAATTTTTTATTTTGATTTTTATATGATTTAATGATAATTTAAGTAAATTATAATAAAAACAAAGTCATTAATTGAATTTGTGGCCTAATAATTGAGGTCACTACATATAAATAAGAGGTTTTGGGTTTGATTCCTTCCATCAACATATTTTTGTGGTATTATTTGCATAATTTTGATTTTGAAATAAACTGATTTGGGTTTCTCATTTATTCTTATTGTTGAGCCTCCATTGTAGATCCGCTAGTGAGCATAAGTACTTATAATATTAATAGTGTTAGCATCAATAATAATCTTTAAAGTTATAATTTTATATGCAAATTTATTAATTTTTATAAAATTATCATTTAAACTCTTATCTCTAATCACACTTATACTATCTCCATTATGACTCATACTTGAATACCATAATTTAAATCATAAACTATCAATCTCTTTAGCCTTAAAGAGCTCAAAGTGATTCGATGAGCACGGTTGTATAAGGAATCAATGGCTTGCTCGTTATTTAAGCTACAAATAGTGGGCAACTACATATCTTTTGATTTCAGCAAATACTTGTTAACCTACCTTATCTCATTGAAATACTGATAACATGCCACTAAACTACCTGACACAAACAATGTGCTCGTACCCTACGAACAACTACGAAGTCACTCAGATAAAATAAGAATCAACCATTCATACTATGATAACTCCATTAATTTTTATTATATCCAATAATACTTTTTTCCAAAAGAACAAGAAGCCTAATTAGGCTCTACTCAAGCCCTCAAGGTGATGAAGTGAGATATCCAATTATTGCAAGAATACAAATTCTTCATATAAATAAATATCAGGAATTTGCAGGGTGTTCTCTGCAAAGTAACACTAATGGCAATGAATGATAAATATTTGCATCTCGGCTCCCCCGATCGTCATTACATAATTCTCCCGCCCACTCATTTGGCGCGAAAGCTATCCTTCTCCGACCCTGCAATGGCCAAACGAAAGTTAAGCGGAGCGGGACAGAGGAGATACGCTATCCCCAAAGTAGGTCCCCGCCGGCGATCAGCAGAGTCAGCCGAGACATTAGCTGGCCTTTTCAGTCGCAGGCGAAATGCGGTGCTTGCTCTGCCTTCGTCCGCCCCGAAGAAGGCAAGCGATCCAATCCTTCATTGCCCCTTCCCTTCCTCCTTTGAGTTTTTGGTATTATGAATTTCTTTTTGGTCTGAAGTAGACCGAGAACGATTCTTTTTGTTTCTTGGTTCTTTCTTACGGAATCGATTCTAGAAATGTTTATCTGATTGATCGTCATCTGACGGACAGACATCATATTCATCCAAAGAACAATCGTCATCCAGCGGAGAATCATCATCACCCGAGGTTATCGACGACGATGTGTATCGCTGTGGGTTTAACACGGATTCGTACGGCGAGCTCAAGGCAAACGATATCTTCCCTTCAAATTTCTTGATATGAGCCGCTGAAATGAGTTATTGTTCCTGACATGATTTCTGAGGTTTGAATGATTTTCCTCGTCTTTTTGCAACCCTCAGTGCACTCTTGATGGCGCGGATGTTATCGACGAGAATTCATCTGGCAGATTCAAGGCAAGAATATCGTTACTTAACCACTTTCTTCTTGAAAACCAATTCATGTATGTGAACTCCTTTGATATGTGTTAATGTTTCAGCACTTTCTAAAATACGCTTGTTTGTGTCTAATCTTTAGGAAATAGTGATACGACTCATTTTGCCACTCTTAAAAAAATCATAGACATGTATGATGTGCAGATGAGGCAAAAATTCAAGAAAGCAGCCAATTAGCCTTTTGTTAGAATAATTGTCAGTGTAATTCTTTGTCAATTTTTCTTTATTTTTTACAATTACGCCATGTGGTTCAATTCTGCATTTAATGGAGTCAAAATGGTGCTGACAACTTCATGATCGCTGCTTAGAATATCGTAAACCCTTATTTTCTTCTTTCTTTTTTTGGTTATTGAATAAAACTGAAAAATGTACACTATGAATGCTAGAAGTTTGAGTTAAGGGAAATGAACAAGTGACTGGGCATTTCATGTTGCAATTTCTTTCCCTTCAAATTTATCCAATAAGCTTAAAGTAATCACATTGGCTAGTTGATGGAGACAATCAGCTGATTTCTATGACTCAATCGCATTGAAATCGTTGCTACGCATTAATTATTGTTTAGGATAAATTGCTTCAGTTCTTCATTTTGATTGTGTTGATCATCTTTAATGTCATGTTTATGATAGATTTGCTATTTGTTGCTGTATTTTTGCAATATATCTATTGTGTGCCTATGTAAATGAAACTTAAGGGCTCTTCTGTAACAAAAAACCCTTAAGGCCCATTTGATTGCTAAACTGGATAATTCTTATTTAATAAATAGTTTTTGGATGTTTGATTTTCATCGGATACCATCTCCATCTTAGAACCCGTGCCTATGTTTTTATTGAAAACTGCTTCCCATTCGATGACTTTATAAACTCCTTTAACTCCTTATGTTCTCCTTTTCCCTCTTTCTTATATATGTTCCTAGGATTTGACTTGAGAAATTATCTCTTCTCATTCTTCTAAGACACATCTAAGCTGTTTCAGGGTGCCAAAAGCATGCTAACATCTCCATATTTTTTCCATAAACCAAAATTTTGGAGGTCTAAATTCAAGGTTATTTGGCGCAACGTCTCATCATTCCTTTAGTTATGAGAAATCTCTTAAGTAAAATAAATTGAACGCGTAAGCATCAAAGTGCATTTTGATATAATATTGAAAATTTATTAGGAAATATGTTGCATGTTAGATATCATATTGATAGAGAGAGAGAGAGTTTTATGTACTTGTTTTGCATGAAGATCCAACACACATAAATAAAAAGAATAGTGCAAAAGATACAATAGTTTTAACGTGAAAAAGCCTAATAAGGGACAAAACTAAGGGGCCTAACTCATTTGAAATAATCCACCAATTGGATAAGTTATAGAAATATGCTCTTCTACACAATTGGAAAAAATGAGATTATCAAAGAGATACTTATTTAGTTTTTTATTGTTGTAGTAGAAATAGTGAAGGGAAGATGGTGATAGTCAGATGATATTAATCATGCAACGGTGGTTGGATGATGGCGGTCAAATGACAACGGTCGGTCAATGGTGGCTTGGTGATAATAGCCAAACAACGATGGTTGGATCACAGTGAATGAACTATATGGCTAGACAAAGATGGTCAAATAGTGAGGGTTAGGCAATGGTGTTTAGACGATATTGGTTGGGTGATTGTGGGCTGGCGATGACAATTAGACAATGGTGGAGGTTGGTGGTGATCTTGGGCATTGAACGTTGGTTAGAGCTCTAGAGTTCTTCAAATCTCCTTGTTATCTCCAATGTCAAGCCTAGGTCCCTTTTAGGTGGAGAATGCGGGATTTTTTATAGTATTTAGGGAGTATTTTTTGATAAATTTTGTCAAACTTTCATTAAATTCCGTCGGATGAGCCATATTGAATTCCTTAATCACATATTGTTTATTTAACATTTAACCGTCTAAATTATCATGGAATTGAATGAGGGCTTGTTGGATTAATCTTGTTGAGCTGCTCAATTTGGAGGTTGTTTGGTCCTTTAAAGAATGCCATTAAGTCTCTTACCATACTTCATGAGTTTGATTGTGATCATATTGACTCAAATCAGCTCATCTTTGGTGTTAGATTCATCTTGTTAAGATGTTTAGTTTGATCATAAGTTTCTAGAAAATGGAGTTCATATAATCTTGAATTAATTCTGAAAGTTTATAATTTAAATGTTGCCAAGATTCATGCTTGATCGAATGGATTTTTCTGTGGCTTATCTAACTTTAAAGTTTGACATATTCATTTGAGAGCAGTTCTAATATATGAGACCTCTAGAAATTTACTAAGGGAATAAAGACATGAAGCTATCATGCTAAATTGGATAATATCTCAATATCAAAAGTTCAAGCTATTACAAATGGTATTAGAGCAATATTTCAACTAAAAGATGAAAACTAAGTGTTATACAAGTCAAAGTGCTATATTATGGTATCCACTTTTAGAACAAATGGGGCCTATCTCTAGAATCCTATTTGCCAATTAGATGCTTCTAGGCCTTGTAAGAAAATTCACGAGGTTGCTAATTACTATAGTGGGAGACACTGTGAAATCTTTTAAGTAGAATGAATCTAAACTCTTAAATATCTTGATGCTTTTTTGTGTAATGGTTAAATTTCATTTGAAACTCTTGGAGTTATGCTTGCTTGTATGAGAGCACTCTTAATGTGATTTTGAGAAATTACCTAAAGGGAACAAAACCCTGAGTCATTAAATCAAAATAGATAATATCTTGTTAGTTATAATTTGGGCTATTAAAATTTTTGCTCCTTGAACATCCAAAATATTTTACTAACATGAATTTCCCAATTGGGCCGATGACTAAAAACGATCCAAAGCTGCTAAAAACCCCTCTTTTCCCTTCAAAATCTCTCTCTCTCTCTCTCTCTCTCTCTCTCTCTCTCTCTCTCTCTCTCTCTCTCTCTCCCCTTGTGGCAGCCAACGATTGAACAAAATGAATCGAACAGTGATTTTATTTTAATTTAAACTGCAGTTAATGGCCTAGCGCCGCAACAATACTAGTTCATTTTTCCAAAAAAAAAAAAGCAACACTATAATGCTGTAATGTTACTATTTGGCACCTGATAGTGTATCAACGTCTAAGCGCTTAAACACCCAACATTATGGCACTCAAACAATAACATTTATTAGATTTTGTTAAAATTTAATTTAGACATTTGGGACTCATTCTAGAACTCATGCAATATTTTTCAAGCATTAAAACACTTCTAAACACATTCAAATGGGTTCAAAACTCAAAATTTTAAATATTTATTTTTTTCCCAATGGGGTCAGAATAGGTCAATCCAGATTTTGAACATGGAGGCGTCACATAATATGAGTTATTATATTATAGATAAAAAAGCTAATCTCCTCTCAACGACTTGAGTGGAGAAGATGGGGTGACTTTCTTTAATAATAACGAAGAGAAAACACAAGAAGGCAAGGAACAATGAGATAATAGAGAGGATAGAAGGATAAGGCTTACAACTATAAGGCTCTCGACTAATGAATGAGTTGTGAGGGAGTAATAAATGAGAAAGAGAAGAATCACTATGGTGCCTCGACTGAAGAAGATGAGCACTTGGCAGTTCAAAGGAATGAAGAAGCCCTAAATGTGAGTTGAGGCAATGAAGGGCCCAAGTTTCATGTTTATTATGGGCTATGGATGGGCGATTGAACAATCCCCATGAATGAAAAGAACGAAGGCAGTTGGGGTTGGGGATCAATTGGTCTGATTTGATTGTTACTCATGATTTATCGCACTATTTTTGTTGATATTTTTTAAACATAGAAAATGAGATATGTGGAACTAATGGTCTATTTGGGATAGTGTTTTCATTTCTCTGTCGTATAAATTGTTTCTACCATTTCATTTGAGTTTTGCTTTCTTCATTTTAATAATTTTTGTGCCCGGAAGTTGTTTTTACAAATGAAAATATTTATTATATCCACAACACTTTATCAAAAGTTACATTTCATATAATAGCTTTATAAATAACTTTTCTAAAAGCTGAAGTCTCTCCAAATGGATAGTCATTTGAATTTTATTTTGTCAAAATTTTTGGAAGACGGTGCACCCTGGTAATATGGGGACATGGTGCTTGGAAATATGGGACGTGATTAATGGATAAGTAAAACATGGTTTGAAATAATTTCATATATATGTGGAAAAGCAAAGTTAAAATAATTGTACATTAATAATGTGGGAATAATTGTCATGCCCCATAATTTAAGGGAAGAATTGCACTTAATCTCATCTATTTCCTCTTTAAATTTTGATGGATCATAGCCAACTAAGTTTTCATTTCTCTGCTCGCCCGCTGCTGCCCGCCGGGCTGCCCGCCCGTTGCTGCCCGCCGCGCTGCCCCGTCGCGCTTCCCGCCCGTGCTGCCTGCCCGCGCGCTGCCCACGCACGCTGCTGCCCGCGCTGCCCACGCACGCTGCTGCCCGCGCTGCCCCCGCGCCCGCGTCCCCGCTGCCCAGTTCGCTGCGCGCCCTCACCAGTAGTTGCGCTGCCCTCGCTCGCGTCCGCCCCGCTCAGCTCCGCCCCCGCCGTCCGCCTGCCGCCGTTCCGGCGCCGGCAGAACCCAAAACCGTGTCGTGTCAGGTCAACCCGGCAACCCGCCGAGTCGGGTTTGGGTTCGGATTTCCGACCCGTTTGTCTACCCGGGTCGGGTTAGGGTCAACCCGTTTGAACCCGGGTCAGTTCCGGGTTCGACCCGAACCTGACCCGTGACCCGAAATTGACACCCCTAGAATATATTATGAATGTATATGTCTAACTATTATTAATTTTCTCCAAAAAATTATTATTAATGCAATTTCATTCAAATTCATCAATATTTAATTATGCAGTTATCATTGTTAGTTATCATTACTTCTTAATATAACTTATTAGTCATTTATTATTTTTAGCTTGCCTTTGCATATATATACATATATATACACAAGGCTCTGAAAATTGGATCGGACAACGAACCGGAAGAAGTAGAGGTTCACGGTTCGACTAGTCGAATCGGGGTCGAACCGGATGACGTAATAAATAATATTATAATTATAAAAAATTAATAAAATTAACAAAATAAAGAAATATAATAACCATATAATCTAATATAAATTATTGCTAATTTATATTTCATATTTAAATTTAATTTATAGATATAAATTATTTAAAAACTCACAAATATAAAATTATAAATATAAATAAATATTTTAATATAAAAATATTTCATTTAGTAACTTAAAAAATTTTTAGAGGTGAAAAATTGAAACTTTGCAAATTTTTAACATAAGAGTATTTCATTTGATAAAAAATAAATATTATTGATAAAAAAATAAAATAAAAATTTTCCAAAAAAACTATAAAAATTAAATATTATTCAAATTATAAAAATTAATTATTTATATTATAATTTATATCATATAATTTTTACTCATGACAAGAGCAATTAATGTAGAATTCACATAAACTTTATAATATATATAATAAAAAATATAAAAAAAAGGATAAAAAAATAAATATTATCAACTAAAAAAATAAATATTATTCATTTTATAAAAATTAATTTAAAATCATTAAAAAAATAAGTTGTATAGTGTGAATATGGAACTAAAGGAGATTCTTTGATTTGTATGGTTTAGTCCCACATCACTTAGAAGTTTTGCAGCCGCGTTTGTATACTTTTAATGTTTGTTGTTTTTATATAACTTCTTGCTTTCAAGTGAAAGCTCATGATAAGAGTTCTTAAGGAATAAAGAAGACATGAGACTGATGAAATTATAATCGTCTTCTGAATATTGTGTTTAATTTAATTTAAGAGTTTTATATTAATATTTATATTAATTGTTCTTAAGATTAAGTTTAATATTTGTGTTTATTTAATACTAAATAATTTTTTAATTAATATTATTATAAAAACTTGAACCGGTTTTAAAAAATTGGGACTAGTTCGCTGGTTCACCGGTTGAACCGGCGGTTCTTCCCAAAATCGGTTGGTTTAGAGGAAAGCCGGTTTTCAAGTTGGACTGAATCGACCCTTAGACCGGGTCACGATTGAATCGATCGTACCGATCGGTACAGTCCAATTTTTAAAGCACTATATATATATATATATATATATATATATATATATATATATATATATATATATATATATATATATATATATATATATATATATATATATATATATATATATATATATATATATATATATATATATATATATATATATATATATATATACCTCCATGACCTCATTGGCCTGGCTAGTCAATATTTAAAAGGGTGACTTATATATCATTGCACATATGTATATAATTTTTATATTTCTCATGAGCATGTTTAAAACGTGTATTTATAATAAATATGATAATTGTGCATTCTACATCAATATGATTTACAAGGAATGTCATTTATTACAATTAAAAAAATAATGTAAATGAAATAAATTCTTCACAACATAAATCACATTTCAATGTTTGATAGTTTGGGCAATAATAAATTATGACAAAATTGGCTCTATAATATGGTAAATTTATTATTAATAACAAATATAATATAATATAATATCAAAATTAAACAATTAATCTATCTTATCTAAGAATTTAGTATAAGTAACCAACACAAAAAAAAAAAAAAAAATCTGAAAACTATAAATTTAAGTGCCTTATTTTTTTTGGAAAAAATAATTTCATTTTAAAATAAACTAAAATAAAAGTTATAAATATAACTACATTAGTTTCTATAAATAAAATAACTGAATATTTAGGTATAATACTAAACCCTAAACACGATGGTGGAGAAAGCTTGGGCTATCTCTTTGTCACGGAGCATGGGCAAGTAAAGGGCGTCCGAAGGAAGGAGAGGGAAAGCTCGAGGGGATGGTTTAGTCAAGAAAAAGCGCATATGGCTGCGATTTGGGTGAAACGGCCTGAAGCCAGAATGACGAGAGAGGAGAGATGCCGTTGTTGCGAGAGGGAGAAGAGAATAAGATCATTGCGATGCCCTAGGTTTCATTTTTATAAACCGCAGGCACGGTGGCAAAGAGTGGGAGTTTTCGAGTAGTCATATGGATGAATCTTGTTTTGGTGAAGACCACTTTAGTGGACTCCTCATCTGGTAGGCCAACCCTCTTTTTCCTACTGCCATTGTCTTTCACTAGCAAGCAGCCAGCTTCCTCTGCAATCACCGTAACAATTCGATTTACCAACAAGAATTGGACCGATCATCATGACGTCCACTCAGGCCCTTTTGGAAAAAAGTTTATTCCTCCTGGGCTAATCTACTCGGTTTATTGCAGCTGTCAATAACAGGTTTTCGAGACATCAGCGCCTGATTAAGGGGTTGTTGTTTGGAGATTATTATTTTTATTTGGTTTGAAGTAAAATGAGTATAATGCGAAGTTCAAAGATGGTGGTGGTCTAGAACGATGGTGGTGCTCAATACTAGTGGGCGGTGGTCTGCGATGATGGTTAGTGGTTTGCGGTGGTGGCAATGGTTGGTATTCAACAACGACCGTGGTTAGGGTTGTAATCGATCTGAAAAATTCGGGTTCAGGTTGACCCATTTAGTAAACGAGTTGAATTCATGTTGACCAAACAATCTGATTTTGGTTTGAAGTGAACCGTTTAATTTCTTTTTTTTTTTTTTTTTTTTAATTTTTTTATTTGAAACATGTTATCGGCTTGGGTTCGAGCCATTTCAGGTTGCTAGTGGGTCGGGTTCGTGTCTACATTTTTGACCTGTTTAATAAAATGGTCGGGTTCAAGTTGATCGCATTTTGGTCAGGTCAATTTTAGGTTGGATCCAAACTCGACCTATGGATTTGTTTTGATGCCCCTAGATGTGGCGGTGGTCGGCAGTCGGTGGTGGCCACTGATGATGGTATGTAACACCCCAAGATTTAAAGTGGAAGAAATTTTTTCCTTTTCTCTTTATTGTCTTTTCAACATATTCTATTTATTTTTCTTTCAGGTAACAATTAATAATCATTCATTTACATCAAGATCAATTTGACATCAAGAACTGATTAATTGCATTAAAAATATAATTATATTGTTACTGTTAGTATTTATATTTTGCTTAAAAAAACATATAATAATCATTATTGGCTACCAAATTATACATTTTAACAAAAAAATAAAAATAAAATGAAAACATCATTACTATTAAGTCTCAGTTCGCAGTCCCTTTAACTCTACATAAAATCATGTAAAAATTATATGATGAGCTTACACAATCCAACAAATAATCAAAACTCATTATATGCCTTAAATGCAAGATGAAAGATTGAATATGTAGTTCAAATTCTAGTCAATATTAATAAATAGTAAAATTAATATGATAAGTAGAATGAGAGTATCTCATTAAGAAAATAAGCGTCTATCAAGATATAAGAAATTAGGGAAAAGTCTATAAATCTATAAAAGGTGTTATAGTAAAACAAATTTAAATTATCTATCAGTCATATTCATATTGATTATTCTATTATATGCCTCTATCAATTATTATGTCATATATAATTGTCTATTAGTATGCTATGGAAATCCATATATGAGTAAGTTTAATACACTATCATATAAATATAATCAAAAATATCAAAAAGTGCAAGGCAAAATATTTAGCGTTAATATGGTGTTTTTATCCTTCCACTCTAATTGTCGCCCAATTGAATATCAGTATTTAATTTAACCACATTTGTCAATCAATTGGTCATCAATATTTTTCTTATCATAATTATTCATTTTTAAGTTAATTCACATTTGGTTTTTAATAATCGTGTAAGAGTCGCCACCTTCTACTCGTAGGCGTAATTGGGTCAATCAGTTACATATTACAACAATGATTACACTAACAACCTTTTATTTAAATGAAAGTCTGTCAGCTCACCCTCCTATGTAAGGTATTATTTTTAATAGCCAGTCCGCATCAATTATAGACTTAATAGCCATCCTTCCTTGCTTACATGTAATTGTCACATTTATTTCATAACAGTTATATCAATCTCACTTTCATGCATGAAATGCAACAAGAAATGCTTAAAACCAAATAAATACAAGAAATATGTATATTAATCTATAGTTTCAAAAAATCATAACTTATTACATGGTAAAATTCAATAATCTTATAGTCAAAATGTTCATAAAATTCATATCTATTGTATGTTAAAAGTTACACGATAAATCAAGAAAATATATATATATTTTTAATTAATTTAAAAGAGATTTAATTCGTCGATTTCAAAATTTTGTTATTTACAATGATCGAAAGACTTTTTCTAATTGAAGCAACGGATGAAAACGAACAAAACCGGCCTCCTCTCCTCTCTCTGCTCTTCCTTTCCCTTTCCCTCTTTTCTTCCATGGCAAGCCACACGAGAATGGGGAGGCGGCGACATTGGAGGGGCTTTAGTGACCTAACGCTATATCTCTCTGACCCAATGTCATATGTTGAATTAAGAATTATTGTAGAATTGAGAATCTAATACCTTGGTGGCGATTTCCGGCACTGTTGTGCTCTCAAGCCTAACGTCGTAGCGCTACCAAGCATAACATCAAAGTGTTCTAATTGAAACAATTTTTTTTTTTTTTTTTCATTTTAAAATACTTTTTCATGTTTCGGGTTGTTATATCGGGTGGCAAATAGTTGTGGTTGATGGCCGATGATGGTAGTGTTGGTCGGCGGCGGTAGCGGTCGTGGTTAGCGGCAGAGATGGTGGTGACCGGCAGTGGGTGATGGCGGTTGGCGATGGCTGGTGGTGGGCTGATGATCATGGTGTGTGGTCGTGCCGGCAATGATCGACCGATAGTGGCCAGCATGCGGCTGTTGTCGGTGGCGACAATATAGGAAAGATGATGAATTTATGATGCATTTGGAACTCGCCCAAATCTTATGAATTCCAAATATATAAAATATGAATTAGAGACTGAATTTCAAATGCATCAAAATTTTACATTATATTTATTTTACTTCAAATCAAATACCAATATTCTTAGAACTCTTATATTTGGAATACTTTACATCCCTTTTACTTCAAACCAAACAACCTCTAAAATTTATGCTTCTAATTTTTTTTTAAGGTTTTATTTGGACAAATTTCTTACTAGTTTGCTTTGCAGATCAGATTTATAATTTTTGTTTGATCAAGGAATTTTCTGCTTTCTATTAGGAAGCTTTTTTCTACAACTTTAAAATGTTATTTCTCCGCAACAATTTTATAAAATAGTAACAAAATTATGCCAAACTAAACCTTAAGTCACAATTTTAAATATATTTTTTGAAGAACACTTTAAAAAAAAATTATGCAAATACTGTATTCTAAATATATATTATTATTTATTTTTTTTTTTACTTTTTTTTTAAACAAAAACAGTCAAAAAGCTCCCCAACCTCTAAGACTGTTCGATCAAATCCTTTCTATTTTCAATTATATACTGGTGTCCCTCCTACATCTTGGGGTGCCTTGTATTTTTTTCCTTATGAAATTTCCGTATAAACGGTCTCTCACTTTCATCTACTTGTGTGTATGGAAGTTCAGGAGCTCAGATGACTTTTTTGTTTCAAATTAATGGTATAGATGTGATTATAAATAGCATTTTGAAGGGTAATGTCATATAAATTAATAGGATTAGAGATAAAATTATAGATTTAAAGATTATTATTGATAATAAGATTATTTTCATTGTAAGTGTGTATGCTCCTCTAGTAGATTTTAATATTTGTTCAAATTTTAACATTTTGGAATGAAATAAAATAATTAATTCACAAAATATATCTTGAAGATGGTTTTTAGAGGAGATTTAAATGGACATGTTTATAGGAGGTATGTGATTTTAAAAGCATTTATGGTGGCTATGAGTTTGAAGTGACTATGAAGGTAATACAACTAGTCTAGGTGGTAACAGTTTTTGTTTTATAATTGTGGATGACTACTCTAGATTTTCATGGGTTAGATTTTTAGCACATAAGAGTGAGTCTTTTGATGAATTTAAGACATTTTTTACTTAGATTCAAAGAAAGTTAGGATATTTAAGTTCTATAATTCATAGTGATCATGGTTGAAATTTTAAAATGAGAAATTTAAATGAAAAAAATTCGTTTGTCTTTGTATATTTGATCAAGAGTAAGATTGTATAAAGGCATTTTGAAAATGGCAGAATAATGTATCTGTTGTTCTCTGTTTATCTTTTTAACTTCTTTGAATTTGTTTATTCAAATCTTTCTATAGTTTATGCGTTAGTTTAAAATATATTATTCTAAAGTATTTCCTTATCATTCAACCACCAAGCTTATGTTTGCTTCTTATCCAGATTACAGCTAAGCCAGCAAGTGAGATTTATTTGAAGTCTCTTGTGCAAGACAAGGCAAGCAATCTCTGTTTCTTTTGATTTTATTTCACCAGTTTTTTTAATATTATTGTACTCAAAATTATTCCAGCATTTACATCTGCTATAACGTAGCTAAATTTCCTTAAGGAAAAAGAAAGAAAAGACACTGCTTCATAACACTTTTTAATTTTCAATAATATGCATTGCTTTTCATAGATTGGGGCATTATAAAAAGTAATGTGCTTCAATATTATTATCATTTTCCTGTTGGTTTATTTCAATATCTCTTCTTTTTTATTTTCTTCTTTATTGAGACGAAAATCATACCTTATCCAATTATGATCATTTACATCTTTAATGAAAAATACTGTATCTGAATAATGAATTGTGAACTCGATTAACTTAATTGCACCTGATAGGTTGAGAATTTGCGTCTGTTTTTTTTCTAAACTGTGATTGAGTTAAATTAATACACGAAATGACCACAATCATCTGGCATAAGAGACACTTTTAAAAGGCCACTTAACGTAGAATTGGCTATTACCCAGTTTATTCTATGTTTATACTAAATTTACTTAGACATAAGGGGGCTGCAAAATGGTATTATGATGCTAAATATTTCGAAGGTTGGAGATATAATTGCCAAAGGGCACACTGTGGTTGTCTTATGAACTCAATATAGTTCGTTTATTATCTTAAAAAGCACCAATAAATTCTAGATAAGGTTCAAAATGAAACATGATTTACGTGAATTAAATTTATTGTATTCTATTGAGACAATATGCATAAAAAATAAATCTTACTATTATAGGGTTCATTTAAATATTTTAACTCAAGGAAAAACCATCCATAACTATTATGTGAATATTAGTAGATATTTCATTTTAATATTTTTGTAGATATTTCTTTATGAATATTAAGTGAAATCTATGAAAGTATGTACAAAAATTATTGAATGTGGAATGCAGGTCTTACATTCTCCAAGATATCTAAGAAATTATTATAAACATAAAAAATAATGCCCATGAGAAAGAGGATACGTTTATTTTTCAATCAATGAAAGTTGTTTACCTAGAAGCTAGCAGGGTGGAACTCCAAACTTAATTGAGATCTAACCAATCACATCAAATGAAATTAATTCGAAGGTCCTATATAACATGAACTTTCAATTAGTTGCACACACAAAATATGCATTTAAAATTAATAGCTAGCTTATGTAAAAACATCCTATTCAACCTATGTGACCTCTAAATCTACTAGAATAGATAACTACTATGATAAAATAGATCTCTAAAATCTTTGGACTTGACCATATAACTTAAAATAATACTATATAAAACCTAAATCTATGTTTAAAGAGTTAAAAACATAAAATACTGATACTTATCTAAACAATAGATAATAATAGAATAATTATTCTAATATAAATTTTATATGAAAGTAAATTCAACTTACCCATTCGAGCATAGATGTTGAGCAATGAAGTCCCCATGATGATTAAGAGAGAGGGGAAGAAAAGTGAAAAGAGGCTTATGGATGTTGACTCTTAGTTGAAGGAAGAAAGCGAGGAGCAAAACTTACATCACTTATAGTTGCGGCTTAAGAAAAGTTGTTGAAGACGATGAGAGGGAGATAGGGTCCTTGATGGCTAAGAGGGAGGGAGGGTCCTTGATGGCTAAGAGGGAGGGAGGGAGTAGAAATTTTGCATTTGCATTCATCAAAAAGCTATTACAAACAAGTAAGTAAGAAGAGGGGCAAACATGCCCTTAAGTAACACCAAAAAAGGGCCTCCTATCCTCCTCAAGAACATCAAAAAAGACTTGAGGAGTTTCCCCACAGTTCTATCTCCTATATCCCAAACAAACGTTTCGTGAACTGCCCTTTGGGCACAAAAATGGGCGGCTTTGTTAAACCGGCGGTGAGTGTGGACAAAAAGGATTTGTTGGAAGCATTTCATCTAGTTGCAGTTGTCCCAATCGGTATATTGTTGCCTCCACAAATTTTTGAACTTGAAATTCTGCAAAAACTCCAAAACCGAAGCATTGTCCCCCTCTACAATCATGCCCCATGGTATCGAACATCCATTCCATAACAAGCTTCCCAATATACTGGACAGCCAACATCTCCACTTGAGTACTGTCCCAGTGATGTAAGCTCCACCCGGCCGCGATAACTAACTTCCCAAGGCTATCTCTAATGACAATCCCAACTCCACCCGCATTGGATCGCAGAAGTGTTCCATCAACATTAACCTTTAACCAACCCGTATGGGGGACTCCAAGAAAGAGGAGAAGACAATCCATAGGATTGAGAGGTGTCCAGTTGCTCCAAGTTGAAAGAGGAAGAACCCTGACAAACAACTTCCAGAATCTGCGCGGCCATAACGATCGGAGCGTGGCCGTCCTTCCCATGCTTGACGACATTCCTATTCGTCCAACTGTAGTACACCGCATAGCAATAAATCAAACCCCACAGATCCCTGGCCTTGACATTATCTTCCAGGGCCCTTTGCAGATCCTGTAAGCACGAGAAACGTGGAATGTGGAAGCCCCAACCGTCCAGCACATCCAATATCTCCTTCAACTGCTTGCAGCCGGTGGTACAATGATCCAATCTTCCCACAAATTACAACCTAGGGGACAAACAAGACTGACCTCAAAGCCACGCCGCTTGTAGCCACACATTGGCTGGAATGATGTCCTTGTAGATTCACCACCATAACATGCTTATTCGAGGGTGCAGTCCAAGCTTGAACACAATATAGCACGGGTCCTCAATGTCTTCGAAAGCTCTGTTGTAAACCGCAGAAGACACCGTGGAGCCAAGGGGAATTTTTAGTAGCTCAAGCGAGTCGGACTCAAGCTCGTTACAAATTTTAATGTCACAAATGATGTCAGCCAACGGGACACCAAATCAGTCCAGGATCTTCGGCCTATCCCATGTAGGGGTGTAAGTGAGCCGAGCCGGCTCGAGCTCGACTCGTTTATGAGCTCGCGAGCCGAGCTTATCGAGCTCACGAGTCGAGCTCGAGCTCGAGTTCGAGCTCGAGCTCGAGCCGGCTTGGCTCGTGAGCTCGCGAGCCTGCTTGATTAAATATTAATATTTTTAAAAATAATTTTATTTTATTTATTAAATTTAAATATTAAAAAATTATAATAATAATCACCTAAATTTTATTTAAAAGTGAAATATTTCATATTTTTATAAAAATTTTGTTTAAGTTTTAAAAATCCCGCTTAAAGTTTAAAAATCCCGCTTAAAGTTTAAAAATCCCGCCTAATTTTAAAATTTTTGAAAAATCCCGCCTAAATTTAAAAATTCCCGCCCATGGCTGGCGAGCCGGCTCGCGAGCCAGCTCGAGCTCGTTAACAGTGACACGAGCTCGAGTTCGAGCTCGCTATCTATCTAACGAGCCGAGCTCGATAAGGGCCAAAACTCGACTCGACTCGACTCGTTTACACCCCTAATCCCATGTCCCGTCCGGCAGCATGAAGCTGGACACCAAAAGGTCCTCAATGGCTGCAACATCACAGAAGGTTGGCCATCCCGAGAGGGCCCTGTCCCAAATCCAAATGTGCGAGATAACATCAATACTCCTACCATCACAGATAGGGGTGTCAATTTCGGGTCACGGGTCGGGTTCGGGTCGAACCCGAAACTGACCTGGCACTATTCGGGTCAACCCGAACCCGACCCGTTTTTAAAAACGGGTCAGTTTTCCTGACACGAACCCGACCCGCTTCGGGTCCGGGTCAACCCGACCCGAACCGAATGACCCGTTGCCAACAAGAAAATGGCTAATTTCGGGTCAAAAACGGGTCAAACTCCTCTTTTCGGGTAAAAAAACGGGTCAAAATCGGGTTGCCGGGTCAAAATCGGGTATTCGGGTCAAAATCGGGTCACTTTCGGGTCAATTTCGGGTCAAAGGGTTAACCCGAACCCGACCCGATTTTTGAAACGGGTTGAAATGTCTAAACCGAACCCGACCCGTTTCGGGTTCTGGTTGACCCTAACCCGAAAATTTTCGGGTCGGGTTCGGGTCGGGTTTTCGGGTCGTGTCAAATATTGACACCCCTAATCACAGACCCTCCAGCGAACAGAGCAGCCCAAGCTGTTCGCCCCATCGCTGAGCACTTTCCAAGCAGCCAAGTCCCCCTATTAAACCCCTGGATCCAAGACCAATCTCCATATTTCCTATCCATACATCTTTTAAAGAGGTTCAAAGGTGTACTAATGAAGTCCCAAGTGACCCTTGAGCGCAAGGGCCCAGTCCAGTTAGCACACGCATGGAATCCAAGCCCTCCCCTCTGCCTAGGTTTGGAGATACTCTCCCAAGAAGCATAGTGAAGGCCTTTGTGCTTAGAATTAGTATCCCATAAGAAACTTCTGTATATCTTTTCCACTTCATTTAAAACAGATTTTGAAACAATAGTGTGGGTCACTAAGTAAACATAAGACGGAATCAGGACCGAGTTAATCAATGTGACTCTCCCTGCCAGCGAGAGATGCCTCAAGCCCCATGCCAGAGTATGAGCACACACCTTTTGAATAAGAGGAGAAAATTCAGTCATCGTGAGCCTTCTCAGCGCCAACCTTATCCCCAAGTAATCCATCTCCTCCACCTTGTGGCAGCCAGCCAGCCTGGCCAATCTGGACTTCGTAGAGGACGGGGTCTTCTTACTAAAGAGCATAGCACATTTTCTTCTGTTTACCCTTTGCCCCGTCCAAGAACAGTAGTCCTCCAATAAAGTGATCATGTCCTTCACGTTAGGGATAGTGGCACCTGTAAAAAGTAAAACATCGTCAGCATAAAGGTGGGAGACAAGAGGTCCCCCACCACAGATAGGCACTCCCAATCGCTGGAAGTTTTGATGCCTGTGCAACGAGAGCAGCTCCGAGTAAAGAATGAAGAGATAGGGTGATAGGGGGCACCCCTGCCAAAACTCGCATTTGGCCTCAATCCCGTCTGAAATCCGCCCATTAATCAATATCGAGAATATGGGAGCTTGGACGCAGTTCAATACCCACATACAGAACCTTTGAGGGAACCCCATGCGCCGCAAAACAAGCTCCAGCGTCTTCTAGCTCATCTTGTCATAAGATTGCTCCATGTCCACCTTCAGTGCAAAGAAGCCCAGGGAAGCTTTAGTGACCCTGAATTTGTTAATCATCTCCTGTCCCAACAAGCAGTGGCTAGAAATAGACTCTCCGGGACAAAAGCGGCCTGCTCCTCAGAAATGAGCTTGGGGAGCACCCCTTTAACCCTGTTGACTAAAACCTTCGCAACCACTTTGTAAATTGTCTGAAACGGGCTAATGGGTCTGAATTTCGACGGATGATCAGGGAGAGAGACTATAAGTTGGGGGCATATGATTTATGCCCTAGCTTTGTGCTTTTTTAATTGTTACGTAGAGGAAGCAAGGGAGCATAAGATTTGCATAATGATGGTGACGCTGCACAAATTTCGTGAAGGTGGTAGATAAGGGCTTCGGTGGCTTAGTTGGAGTGGGGTTAGGAGAATCATACGATTTTAATGTATCAATTATTTAATTCTAATTCAATTTACTATAATAAAAGTGTTGAATGAAATAACTATTGCTTAAAGATTTACTCTGGCGATGATGGTTCGCTATGTAACTTGAAAGAATTTGTTATCAGAAAAGTTTATCACAAATGAATGACATTGAAACTTTGTACATAACTCCTATTTATTAAAGCATAAATGACAATATACGTGACATATAATATGAACAATAAATGAGGCATGATTTATAATATAATATTAATATAATGAATATAGTTATATCTTCAATTTATAATAATATTAGAGTTAATTTTCAAAATAGTCCTCTGACTATTTGTACATGACTATTTTAGTCCCAGAGTATAACATTGCTCTAATTTACCCTCAACTATACAAAATTGATTCAAAATAGTATCTTTGGGACTAAATTTGGATTAATTTTGTAAAGTTAAGGGACTAAATTGGGATCAATTTTATATCACAATTACAATATGCGAGACTTTTTTGGATCAATTTTAAATAGTTGACTATGATGCACAGACATAGACACGACGACGCGATGCATGTTAATTATTAAAAATATAGGACACGAACACGAGTTGAACATGATATTATAATTTTTATGTTTTAAATATAAAAATTGAATAATCAAAATATTAAGAATAATTGAGTGATAATAAATATTTTATTTAGGATTTGTGCTTAAAATGCTTAATATTAGTATGTCAAGAGTGGAACATCGATGTCGTGTAATGGTCGTCATGTGTTGATGTCAAGATACGTGTCCGATCATCGACATTCGAGCATGATTGTTGTGTAATGAGTATTGAGCATTGATGTTAAGACGGTGTCGGTCATCAATTTAGAGATGACTTCGGACATTGATGTTAAGATGGCATTGGACAAAGATTAGAAGATAAGAAGGCACGGGGACGTGATTGTGGGTGTAGAAATTGTCGACATTGAGCGTCAGTGTCAACATTAAAATATATTTTTATTTTTTTAATTATCATAGATGTCGAATGATCTGACTTACACCTTTAATCAATCTCAAATCAAGAGAAAATATCACCTTCTTCTGTTCTTGGAAATAAGCCAGGGGGATGCATATAGATAATATCAAGAGCCTGATGCAGATCTGATTTGATTTTATTAGATTTGATCATATTTTTTCATTGTAAAAAAATTGAGCAAAACAATTGTTATCTTTTTTTCCCAGAGGTCCTTTGAAATAGCATGTGGTTGAAATGCTCATTATCAACAGAAGGCAAGTTGGCTGTTTTTTTTTTGTATTACTTATTATTGTTATGTTAAGGTAAGTTGGCTGTTACTATAGCAAGTTGTCTGTTAAATAGGCGACTTGCTACAATATCAATTGATTGAGCTGTCAATTGATGTGCCGAGTTAGCACTAAGTCGCTCATTTAACGGATGACTTTGCCTTGTTTTAATTTTTTTATGATGCTTAATCACATAATTAAATTTTTAATTATACTTTAAATATTTCATGTTATTCTTGAAACTAATTTAATCTAAATTCAATAAAATAATAATTAAATATTTAATCATATTCTTCGATTAAATTAATTAGTTATATATAGAATAATGGGAAAAGAAAAGGAAGAAGGGAATGGAGGAAGACAATGAGAAGGGTTTGCTTTGGTTAAAGGAAGAAGAAGATTTGGTGGTTTCGAGGGAGGTGGGTCATTGATGCTCGAGCTTGCCTCTAAAATTTATTATAGTGGCGGTGAGAAAAAAAGAGATTTTTGCATTGATTGATGGATGTGATGATATCAAAAGGCTCAGAAAAGGGGAGGGGTGAAGGCCTATTAGCAGTTGGGATTTAGGTTATATATATATATATATATATATATATATATATATATATATATATATATATATATATATATATATATATATAGTAATGTGGGTTTGGTTTGGATCGGGTTGGGGTCTAGGGTTTGGTTTATTACATCAACTCTCTTTCGTAGTCTTTGGATAGTCTGTTCTTGCTACAAGACACTGTTGACCCACTTTTTTGACTTGATTCAATTAAGTCGATCCAGCCAATGCAAATTAGTTAAATTGTTTCATTCAATTTAGAGCCAAAACAGATAAATTGAGTTGAATTGAACCAAATAGGCACAAATTAGTCTTATTGAGCAAAATCAAATCGAATGGATTCCAAATTGGCTTGTGGTGTTCAGCCCGACCTACATATTCACCTTTCGGTCCTTTCCAAGTTGTTAAGAAAGTTGCTACTTAGCTTTTGCATATTTTATATTCTTGCAACTTGTTATTTTGATGATTCCAAATATTATTGTATTGATTATTTAATTTGTATTAACACATTTTGGAAGCATTGTTTTTGGATCTTGGGTGTACTAACATTTTAGGAAAATCATACTCTAGATTGGTGAAGACTTCAAATAAAAATCTGACTATACTATTTTGTAATTTGGAGTCTGTATTTTGTTCATTTTAAATCATAGAGAGTGTGATTGTAATTGAGTAACTTAGCACACACACACTGGGGAAGATCTTTAAAAGTCAAAATTTCTTATACTGATCGTACGGGACGAACCATGTTCGTACGGGACGATCAGGTCAGTTATACCCCTCGGAGAGCAATGGAACGAACAGAAAGTGAGGAAAATTTTCTAAGTCCTGATCGTCCGGACCAATTTACCAAGTTCGTCCTTGGACGATGCCCTCTGATTTCTCACTTTCAACTGTTCGTCCAGACGATGCCCTCTGATTTCTCACTTTCAACTGTTCGTCCAGACGAACTTATACATTCGTCCCAGGACGATGTTCTCTGGACTCATGCTCCATACTGTTCGTCCTGACGAACTTATACATTCGTCCAGGGCGATGTTCTCTGGACTCATGCTTCATACTGTTCGTACCGGACGAATTATGTTCGTACGGGACGATGATCGGGTACGAAGTCATTCGTACCAATGCACATTAGGTTTGTAAGCAACAGTTTTTACACTGTTCGTACGTAAGAATTTCGATCGTACGGGACGATCGAGTACGAATAGATTTGAAATATTACAGTTTTTGGACGGTTTTTTGTGTCTTTCATATAAAAGGTCCAATTAAAACTGTCATGTAATTTTTTTGTCCACTGGTCTTCGTGCAAACTAAAGGAGATTGAAGGAGAGAGTGTAAGAGAGTGTTTGAAAAAAATTTCTTACAATTGGAGCGTGAAGGGTTTACTTGGTACTGAAAGGTAAGAATCTTCATTTATCATTTGTGATTACTTCACTCTTTTCTCGTCCTTCTAGATTTCTCTTGAGAAGATCTTTTAAGGAGATCCGATTATCTGCCGACACTTGGAGAGTGTGAAAGGACGAAGAGTTATCTGCCCACATTTGGAGAGTGTGAAAGGACAAAGTGTTATCTGCCCACACTTGGAGAGTGTGAAAGGACAAATGGTTCTCTGCCTACACTTGGAGAGTGTGAACAGCCGATGGTTCTCTGACGCACCGGGTAGTGGTGGAAGAGAGTTTTTGTGAAGGCTTCTCCGCCTTGCTGTGGGAGCAAAAGGAGAGACACTTGTGATAATAGTGCAATACCTGAAGTGAGAGACTTCAGGGAGTGGATGTAGGTCGTGTTTGGCCGAACCACTATAAATCTTGTGTCTTTTTATTTTCCGCTGCTTATTTACTTTTCTGTTTCTGTGCGATTTGTGGTTGAAAAATCTTTTTCAAAAACTTCATTAAAAAGTTTGAATCGGTTTAAAATTTTAAAAGGGAAAATTTTTAAATAACCAATTCACCCCCGGTTAGCCTCTGGGACATAAGCTTAGGTTTAACAACCTAATTCATATTTAAACAAGTTTCAACACAAGTCACTTATTGGGAGATTGACAGATAAGGGTGCGATGAAGTAGCTGCTGAACACTTGGTTTTGCCTTTTCCCCCACGATTGCTTGCTCGTCCTAAAGGTTTGCCTGTCATTGAGCATTAGGGAAAATCGCAGGCAACCGTTCACCTTTAATTGTATGAGGACACAATCGTCGTTCACGTTCTTCCCAAGTTTCTTGAAGCCTTGGGCTATAAGGAATCAAGTAGAGGTTTTCTTTTCACTTTCTTGTGCTAGAGGCATGCAAAGACAGTAGATCTGGAGATGGGTTCTTCGTTTTTGTGAGAGAGGAGACAAAGGCTTTTCATTCTGCTAGAGATGGAGAGAAGAGGGGGAATCAAGAGAAACTCTTGATTCTTTGTGTGAGAAGGAAGATCATCAGCATCCAGAGAAGTCAGAGAACTTACTCTAGCCCAGTTCTTCTCTGTTGCACATGCATATTGGCTGTTTGCAAGTGAAGGGTTTCCTGATTCTCTTTTTCTCACATTTTTTCTTTTAAATTTGAAATCCAATTATTTTTCTCCATTGCTACACTTAGCCCAATAAAATTAGAAAGGAGGGCTTGGTCATTTCTTTCTGAAACGATAAGATAAGCGACCTTGTTAATGGTGATGACATTCCAGATGGTTCGTGCATTGGCAAACAACCCTACATTTCTCAATTGCCTGGATCTACCACATGAAGGTACTACTACCAATGGTTACTGAACATAACTTGAATGAGTTAAATATATGAAAACTTAGGAAACTATGGTTAATCAGTCATTTGTTTGTGTATGTGATGATCCCCTCCAACCCTAAGTCTGAGCAGGAAAACTTCTTTGAATTCTTCCCAACCCAAAATCCTCATTTTCTTCATGAAGTTGTTGATCAACTGATTAGTGATTGTTGGACGAATGACTTGGTTGGTCATTGAAGGAAGAAGATAAAGGTTAAAGAGCCAGATTATCGGATTTGGATTCAATATCAGCTTTATATGGAATTTGCATCCATATTGAACACATCCCTGTCACCTATGTCAAATCCTAGGGTTCACATAGCCATTGGATCTTGATCAAGTGGCGATGCATGTGTTCAACTCAAAGTCAAGTTGCATTTTATTCATATTAAGACGTAGGTTTGATAAAATTGATCAAACTTGTAAGAAACTTGCATTTTCTAGGTGATTCAATTTTTCTTAAGTTTTTGTAGAGTATTGGAATGAGTTTAATTAATTTGAGAAATAAAAAAATCATTGAGGGATCTTGCATAGACCTTCAATGGTCAATGTTTCATGTCGCATAATGGTTGAAGTTAAATAAATTTATTCTATTATTATTTTTTTCAAATTATAGAACAATAAAATGAAATATCAACTACTTTTAGTTTATGAAATTTCTAATAAAATACCAAAAGTTCCTAAAATGCAAACTACTGTCTATGTGCTTCTAAAGTTAATTGATTATTTCAAAATTAATCTTAAGACCCTTCCAAAGAAATAGTATGAACCGTTCATATTTTAAGTGAGTAAAAAATGTTCTAAGAAAAAAAAAAAACTTTTTGTTAGGAATGCATGCTTGCTTTTTTTATGAATTTAACTATAAAAGAAAGAGTCAATGAGTTTCAAAGATTATCACTTGCTTATTAGGATGATTGCCACTTTTTGACATGGTGAAGTTCACATTCCTTTTTTTTTTAGTCCATGTAACATTCTTAGATGTTAAGTTTAAGTATTAGATACATTTTGTCAAAGCGCATGCAAATGTGTTTAATTTTGATTTTTGAAAAATGAGTTATCAAATTTTAAAATGATTACATATTTCACAAGGCAATTACACATTTTTTGGAGCTAGAGAAGTTTAGATTTGTTTTATTTTTAGCTTGTGCAAAATTTTGATCTCCGATCTTAGACATTATCACATTTATTAGAGCGCATGTGGGAGAATTTGATATTTGTTGCTCATTCATGCTTCATGGTGTAATTATATGTTGCCTTGCATGTTTTTTAATACATGTGATACTTGCACACTTCTTGGTGCACTTGCTTGACATACTTGCATTTGCATGTTTTTTTTTTCTATGCATATGCGTAGTGCATTTGTACCCTTATTAGTACATTTGCACATTTTTCATACGTATGTATAATGTATTTTTGTATGTTTTCGGTACATTCACACTATACATTTGACGAATGTGCAAACAAAATTACTTTCATTATTTTGTTGCAACATGCGCCCTGTATTAGAACAATCGACCCATGACGGGCAACAATGTTCTATTTTGTCTCATTTGAAAAATTCTATGTCATGGGAGTACATTGTTTTGTTCAAGAGCATACTATTTATTCATAGGATGCATATTTTTCCACAGTGTCTGGATGGTTTGTTCAATATTCACATTGTTCAGGATATTTGTACAACTTGTGTCATTTTGATATTGTTGACTGTTGATTAACTGATCAGCCTCCCCCCAAACAACAACTCACATGACCACAACTCATTGACCCACGATCACACGATCGCACGACAACCCCCACATCACTAAAACAACCGTTGCCTCAACAAGTATAAGGAATAGAAAAAATCGAAGGATAAGGCACACGCTCACCTGGCAATTAGAATTCTGGTTCTCTGACTTTGGCTCTCTCGCGATTCAACACCTCCCATATGCTTCCAATCTCGACGAGCCCTTACACAAGACGAACGGGACCACCGACTGGCGGACGACAGCCCTTAATCCATACGAACGAGCCCGCATGTCGTTTCTCCTTCCCGTCCACTGCATCCCTCACGAATTTGCCTCCCTCTCCGTCTTCCAAATCTTAGTTCACCTGCTGTAGACCTCTCGTTCTTCCCATTCGCCTCCTGCGCCTGGGTCGAATCACACCACTTAGTCAAATCCCGCAGCAAGCCAAAGTTGGCTTGCCCTCCACCTCTTGCGCGCGGTTCATCCGCATGCAAACACATGCGAGTCCCTCATTCAGACCTGACTTCGAAACTCACCTTTGGCTTCGGTTCACTCGCAAACGACCTACACACCAACCTTCCCTCTATTCCGCGTGTACGCCTGAGCGCCACTTCTTGATTTCAATAATTAATATATATATATATACTAATCTCAATAATAATCCTTAAAAGAAAATTGAGGCGCTATAATTATTAGTCAAAGGTTGCGATAAGCAATTTGAGGATATGAAGACTATTTCCCGGACCAAATAACGTTCTGAAACCCTTGGCCTTTGATTATCTTTCCAACTAGGCGGACTAAAAGGGCGAGTGCCTTTCCTAACCTCCCCTCGCGGGTAGGGGACGTTGAGAGATTGTAAAAAAAAAACTGGACTTATTTGAATTTTTGGGAAAAAGTGGAAAATGCTCAACTAACCTATTCAATTTGGAAATAATTGCAATATTAATTAATTGATAGATTAAATGTCAAAAATTCCTAATTAATGAATTTAATTAATAAAATAATCAGTCTAACATTTAACTTGTCATTTGGATTAATTAATTAATATTAAAGTGAAATCTTAAACCTAATTAAAACTTTAACTAATTTAAAAAACACACACACACACACACATATATATATATATATATATGAGAATCCAAACTCAATTTAAATCAAAATTTAAGCTTTATCCAATTTAAAAATTAATTAAAATCCAACCTTAACTATAGAAGTCGTAAAACTAATCTTAATAGGAATCTTTAGGTAAAACTAACTTAACCCTAAACCCCTAACCCCGACCGCTTTCAATGAAAGCTGACAGTTCGACATTTTTATGAAAAATGTTTAGGTAATAACATAACCCTAGATCCTCTCTAACGAACATTCTTGTCTATAGGGCTAGGTTGTAAGCCCCTCTATACGGGTCACTTAGCTTAATAAGGCTAGGTCTTAAGACCCGTCGTTAGGCAACTTCTAAATTTGGAAGCCATAAGACCTATTTAAGGATTACAAATATGATAGAGTGCATGCATAACACCAAGTTTCATTTTCTCAACTTCGTTGACATTTACCCCTTTTCATTCGATTGAGCTTCTCTTTCATTTTTTTAGTCATTTTTAGATACTGTTTGGGAGAGACCTTGTGAAAAATCGACGAAACTTCTATAATTTTGGATATACGTCTGGTTGCTGATGTGCATTGACTTATGCATCGAGCTGCTAAGTTCCCCTAACAAAGCTAGGATCTATTGTGTATATATCAATGCTAGGGATGTACCCAAATTGTTCCAACAACTTATATGACAATTGCCAACAGGCATTTGTCTAACCCACTTTTCATTCCACTTGCACTTTGCATGATAGTTCAACTGTGTATAAAAAGATATTTCTTCTCAAAGCTTTTAATAATTGAATAATTTAATAATGATTCTTACCTATATCCCAAGCTTGCATCCGATAAGGAACATGAAGTGTTGTACGGCCAACATGTATATACTTCCATGATCAGACCTATAGCAAATGTAAGCAACCTGTTATGTTTGTATGCTTGGGTTTGGTTGCAACTCTGTCCAAGTGCGCTAAAACAACACATTCTAAGAAAAAATGTGCTGAATAGAGTCAATAGACCTATGTCATCCAACAAAAAATGTGTTGAATAAACCAATTGCAAGTGAACCGTCGTTCTCGAAATATCAGACAATAGAAAGCAGCCTAGCAGAAATAAGATTTATGCTCTGACACCAGAACTCTAAGGGGTTGTTTGGTTGCCTGCAAAGTAAACGCAATGCAAAGTAAATGTAGTGTAAATTAAATGTAGTGCATTCCAAATACTTTGAGGTTGTTTGGTTATCTGCAAAGTAAACACAGGAGAAATATTTCTCTTGTTTGGTTAGATATATCCAGAGTAAAATAAAAACAGTGCATTCGTAATATTTTTTTGTCATTATAACTTGTGTATTTATAAAAGTAATTACCGATTGTTTAAACTTCGTTTGGGATAGCTTTCTTCTTGCTTTCTAAAACAGCTTTTCAATACAAAAATTAACTAAAAATTGTTGTAAAAAACAATATGAAAGCTGTTCCAAATGAAGCCTTCCAAAACTCTCAAAACGGAGCAAAGTGAGCAGTGTGGCATGGATATTTTCACATGGCAACCAAAAGAAAACATCACATTCAAACATAACGAAAAAGAACATCCAGGATGCCTCCTTGTAAGATCATCCATACATAGTGTGACTGACCACTGACAAGGGGGGGTGGCGGTGGCTAGCCCAAGATCAGGAGATTCGTTGGTTATGTGGGCTTTTTGCTAGAAAGAGTTGCTGGTTTGGCTGTTTGGTTTTTTTGTAGTGCATCTGAAGATTTCATATGATCCTGATGGGAAAAAATTCGAATTGGCAGAGGCAAGCCACCCTTAGTTCAAAAGATTTATACAACATACAGAATTGAATCTATGTAAAAGAAGCTGAACTTAGCCGATTTAATCGAATGAAAGGTTCTTTCAAATCTGCCTTTCCATTTTGATTTCTACATCCAATTTTGATTGTTTCCTTGTTTTTCTAATTTCTTGAACTTCTACTCCAAAATAGTACGGCATTGTGATTTCAAATATTTCAGTTTATTTGCAACCAATGTCACAGGGAGCTGTGGCGATGAGTAGGGTAAGTATTCTGTTAGAAACACTTCATTCAATCTCTTGCTTGGATTGTCACCTACGTCGCTACTGCAACTAATTCCATATACATTGTTACAAGCCATTAGCTTTAACCTTCGCTCACGAAATGCCAATTTACTTTTTAGTATAAGGGACTACGCTCTGGCAGTATTAAAAGCAACATCTACCAAGAAGATAAACGGGAGAAGCAATTGAAGAGAATGCATGCTCGGGGCCTATAGGAAGCATAACTATAATCGAGAATGACATCACCAAATTCCAACCTTCAAGGTTCAGAAAATCGAACAACTCTCTATAAACTCGGACAAAGTCAAAAGAACAATTCCGCTTGCAACAGAGGTTCACCAAATTAAAATTTGATTAATTCCTACGTTCATAAGATATTCATACCACCGAAAGGTACTTCCATTGAAATTTTTCCACATCAATTCTCACCAATAAATAATTTAAAGCGTAAATTCTCGAAAATTATATGCGCCGGAGTAACATAGACTAGATCTGATACAGGGAGTGAGAAGTTTAGGAAATGTGTATGAGGGGTGAGAGATAAAGCGACTGGAGAATACCATAGCCGTCGTGGAGGAGGAAATTGAAGGTGTGGTGGTTGCAGGCGTAAGTGTAGCGATTATTGGAGGCTGGAAGCCTTTGAAGGCATTGCGCAGCTATCGTCGGAAAGTTTCCGGTGTACTATGTAAACTCAGCTAGCACTATTGTACCCCGAGCAACGAAACTGTAAATAAACCACTACCTCCGATGGAAATGACGGAACTTCCGATCGGACAGGCAAAGGTAACGTGGTCGAAGGAGCGAAGCCGAACAAGAACGAAGGAGCCCTAGAAGCCTCTCGTGCAATCTTACACCTCGTGCAAAGCAATGAAGCCGAACAACAATGATGATGCTAACTCGAGCTCCCGTCCTTACCTCCGATGAAAATGGCGCAACTTCCGATCAAACAAAGGGAACGTCGTCGTCGCGCGAAGTCTGAGAAGAACGAAGGAGCCGAAGAACCCTCTCGTGCAATCTTCCACCACCCTCTCGTGCAATCTTACACCACCTGCGAAGCAATGAAGCCGAACAACAACGACGACGACGACACCATCGTCGAGCGAATTCATAACCCGCTCAATACGAGCGGGTTTCTAATTCCCGCAAAACAGCCTCCTTATTACACGCTTAATGCATCCGATGAGTTTCGTTTATTCCGCTCAAAATTAACCAAACACCCTAATTTAGTAAATACATGTATTTGTTTTACTTTACCCTCCTAATTCAGGCAACCAAACAGCCCCTAAATCATTCAAGTCTATGTATGAATTCCTCTGATAAGTCCCTCTAAGTCATCTAAGAGACATGCATACCTGTGTACGTGCTTGACCCACACATAACATACATAATAAATGACATAAGGCTATGGGTGTCTACCCAGAAAATATTTGCAATAGTTAGGCCATGAATGCCATCTTCTCCCCGCACCAACTACAATATGTCCAACAAATGGTAGCCCATCAAATTGCAATCCTAGAATTATAGCGATGTCTTGCAATGTAATAGCAGCTAACCAACAACTAAATGGGAAGTGTTCTTTTGCGACTAATACCTCTCAACTAGAGCTATAAGAAAATGATGATCAATCCTGATGTACTGAAGCTGGTTAACACAATCCAAACTAGCCATCCTAATAGTTGACATGAAGCTTCTAGAATGGTACCTTGGGTGAAGGAGCATAGGAAAAAATTGTAAATGCTTAAATGAAGTACAATTGCATGAGCAAATATAAGCAACTTTATTACCAAATCAAGATGTGTTGCATCATACTTGTCAACATCGAATGACGCACCATGGCGCAAACTTCCTCATTGATCCATAGCGCATAGCACATGACGCGGCGTGCGCCATTTTGAACACGATGCAAAATAAAAAAAATATTTATAAAAATCATTATATGGATCATATTTAAGAGTATCAATCAAGTTGGGTAAGGCTTGGTTGAATATGCTTGTGGTCCAAAGTCCAATCCCTTAAAATGAACATCAAGTTTGTCCAAAATTTCTACTAAAATAAAGTCTAATAAAATATAACTAAACTATTTTAATCATATCAAATACTTTTAAATTTAATTATTACATTAATTTACAAATTAAAATATATAAAAATTAAAATTTATTTATAATTATATTAAAAAATCCCTAAAATTCAAATTGCGTGCACCGTGTGCCATTGCTCACACATGGCACAAATGGCACACGTCAACTTGAACATGTGCGCCATGCCATCTAGTTGGCGTCGTAGGTACGCCGCGCCGTGCCATGCTCCATGGCGCACGCCATTTTGCGACATGGACAAGTATATGCTGCACTCCACAAAGAGGAAATGCTATGGTGAATTTCTGGTGGATTGGGCCTGAAACTAACAACCTATGTCCTAATTTGTGCAAATTGGGAAGCTAATAGAAAAGGGAAGATCAAGTGCGTTGGTAGATGGTACAAATTTGTCTAAAAGTTGTGAAGTGTTATGGAAAAGTAAGTTTCTGTTACTAGGGCAAGTTGTTATGTTGTGACCGACATTATTGTATCTACTACATATTCTATTGCTCCTGGGTCTATTTTCATCCATAATATTTGTGAAACGTTTTGTACATGGCCTCCCCTATCTTCTGTATTTAGAGGGAGTAAGAGTAAATGAACCTTCTCTTGAATAATGCTCGGGTCACTAAGGCTGCACTAGATACTATAAAACTCAGTGGAATAGGAGAGTTTATAATTTTGCAGAGTTTAGTATTTTGAGATGTACTCATAATGGCTCATACTTAGTTGTGCCAAATAATTAATGACATGCGAGCTTGAGTTTGAATGAAGTTATGGATGTTTGCAACTGCAACTAGAGCGTTCATGGTCAATGATATTAACTCTATAAGACCACAAGCCATATGAAGAACCTAAAATTCAGGTTAAGTTAATTCGAGTTGGTTCTGGGAGATGTTTAGCTTGTTTGATTTTGTACAGTAAATTGTGTGCACTGTTCAACTACTGTGGAGCCTTAACTCTCCTTATATATTGCTTGACTCAATTTATTTAATGAATATAGCAATAATATTATAGTAATTGGCGGTTATTAGTGCTTGAATTGGTAGCCCATGAGCATTTTTAAGCATTCCATTAAAAGATTCCAATGCATTAGTGGTCATGGTACCATGCTTGTACCTGCCATCATGCGTAAGTGTCCACAAAGATAGGTCACAATCAACTAACCATTGACGCGCCTATGTTTTGATGTTTTTTATGTATGTATGTATATGATTTTATTATTTTATTTGTATTTTGCAATTTTTATTTTTTTTCGTTTCATTCATTTTATCATTTATGTTTGTCAACATATTCTAGAATGTTCTTATTTGATCCTTTGCATGTTTGATTCTTTGTAAATTTCCACAGTCTCTTGTTTCATGTGTTGGGGGTAGGGGTGTCAATATTTATTACGATCCGAAAACCCGACTCGAATCCAACACGAAATTTCAGGTTTTGGTTAGAAATTTCGACCGGATTGACTCGGAAACCCGGAAACAACCTAGGTTTACACAAAACCGTCGTTCATTCCTATGTCATGTCCGTCTGACCCGTGTCATGTCCGTCTAACCCGAGTCTGGGAGACGCTACTGCTGCCGCCCGATCTGGCGATCTGCCGCTTCCGGCCTGCATTTTGGCTTCGGCTCGAGAGTCAGAGGCTGCGAGAAGAGGTCCAAAGGATCGGAACTTTAGAAGTACGCTCGAGTTGCCACTGCCGCTGGCGGCCTTCCGATGTAGCACGTTGTTGTCGCTGCCTGAATGAGCCCGCTGTTAGGAAATACTTGATTATATCAAGTAAACCCTAACAAGAGGTATGAAAAACAATAAACGATTCACAAAATATGACGGGAAAACACACCAAGATAGTAGTATTTATTGTAGGGATCAAATCAACGAAAGAACTAAAGCAAGATACAATTGATCCTCAATTCGAGAGGAGGATTGTTCTCTCCCAATCCCTAGACGAATCTAGGGCCCAAGACACAAGCACAAGAACTCCTAAAGAAGCCACCAAAGAAAGCATAACCCTAACCCTAATTCCTCCCTCGTACTTAAAGCATATAATTAATCATAAAGCCAAAAGACATAATAGCCCTTGTCGCCCCCTCCTTTAGCTCCAAACATTTGAATTTGAATCTCTAGTGGACCCCACCTCCTCTCTCTCTTGCCGCCACCCCTTCTTTTGTAAACCTGAATTGGCCCATTAAAAGGGGTTGATTAGACCGGTCCAATAGGACGGTCTAACATTACCCTCCTCCCAAATAATCACCTTGTTCTCAAGGTGAAAAGAGGGAAACTGATGCTTCACCCTCTCATAAGGTTTCCATGTGACATCATAGTCTGAAAGGCTCTTCCATGTGATCAGGACTTCCTTAGTTCCATTCTCTCTCTAATGGACCCCCATCAGCTTTAAGGGTTCTAAAATCACATCCAAATATCCTCTGTTAGTGTCACTGGTAACTCAGAACTTGATGCATGATCTTCAATGGCCCTCCTAAGCTGGGATACATGGAATACCAGATGTATAGTCGCTGTTTGTGGTAATTTCAGCCAATACACCACTGATCCAATCCTTTCTAATACCTCAAATGGCCTAAAATATCGTGGTGTCGGCTTCTCATTTCTCCTATTGGCCACAGTCTTCTGTCTGTACGGTCGGTGTTTCAAGAACAGCCTTTCCCCTTAAATTGGATGTCATTCCTGTACCCATCGACCTATTTCTTCATAATTTGCTGGGCCCTCAGTAGATGCCTATTTAGTTCCTCGAACACCCTGTCTCACTCCTCCAGATACTCTTATACTGACGAAATTGGTGTGCTTCTATGCCCAAAATGCACCAAATGAGGAGGGTCCCTTCCGTACATCTTGAATGGAGTCATCTGAGAAGCAGAATGATAAGATGTGCTGTACCAATATTCAACCCATGCTAGCCACTTGGCCCATAACTTGGGTGTCTTCAACACAAAAGCATTTTGGGTAAGTTTCCAAGCACTTGTTGACCACTTATTTTTGGCCATCCGTCTGTGGGTGGTAGACGGTGCTACTTTTCAATATTGTCCACTGTAGCCTGAACAACTCCCTCAAAAAATGGCTGAGGAACACCTTATCCATGTCTGATACTATAACCTCTGGTACTCCATGCAATGTGACCACCTCTCTGATGAAAGCTGATGCCACTTTCACTGCAGTGTATGGACGTCGTAAGGGAGTGAAATGAGCATACTTGCTCAATCGGTCCACCACCGCTAGGATCAATGTGAACCCTTCTGATCGGGGTAGTCCATCTATAAAATCCATGGATACCTCCTCTCATATCCGATCTGATAAAGCTAATGGCTGTAGTAATCCTCATGGAGACATGACCATATACTTGTTCCTTTGACAAATCTCACACCTGGCTACTATCTCTTCCACATCCTTATGCATCCCCTTCCAGTGCAGCTCTGAAGCTAATCTCCTGTATGTCTTCTGCACCCCTCATGGAGCAAGTTTGGAATGTGGATTGATGTACTAGGCATCACAAACCTTCCCTGGTACAGAAGTCTCTCCCCCTCCAAAGAATACCCCGGGTGGCTACTCCATTCTCTCAATAAATCGGCCCTGATCTTTCCCAACTCCTCATCTCTGACACTCTCCTCCTTGATGGCCTTTCAATCTAACATCAATAAGATTAACATTGTTGTCGCCTGCAACTCCCCCATACATCTAGACAAGACATCTATCGCCTTGTTCTCCACTCGTAGCCTTATTGAATTTCAAAATCATCTAGTCCATTTTGACAATGAAATGCTTACCTAATAAGTAGGGCCGCCACTTCTGGATGGCTAATACAATGGCCATCAACTCCTGCTCATAAACTGATTTCAGCCTGGCTTTAGCTGTCAACACTTAGCTGAAATAGGCAATGAGTCAATGATTTTGCATGAGTACTGTCACCAATCCATATCATGAAGCGTCTGTCTCTACCGTCAAGTCTGGTAATGCTAAGGCTGATATAATAGTCATAGCCTTCTTCAAGCTCTCAAAGGCTGTTGTGGCTGCCTCTCCCTATAAAAAACCATCATTCTTCAATTGCTCTGTTAGTGACCATGTTATGGTGCTGTACCTTTTTATGAACCTCCTGTAATGTCATGTCAGTCTTAGGAATACTTGCCGCTCCATCAGATTCTTAAGCACTGACCATCTCAACATAGCTTCAAATTTTTATTTGTTTTGCCACCCTCTCTCTAGACACAATATGACTCAAATACTCAACACTGGCCTAAAAACAACATTTCTTCAGGTTGGCTTTCAGCTGGTGCTCCTGCAATACTTCTAACACCCTTCTCAAGTGCTCCCAATGCTCCTCCTTTGTCCTGCTGTAAACTATGATATCATTAAAGAACACCAAGAGAAATCGCCTTTGATAAGATCTGAAGACCTTATTAATGAGTGACTGAAACGTAGCTGGAGCGTTAGTGAGGCCATAAGGCATCACTAAGAACTCATAATTCCCCTCATGAGTTCTGAAAACAGTTTTGGATACATTTTCCTTTTTCATTCTGATATGATGATATCCTGACTTCAGATCTATTTTTGTGAAGATCATCGCCCCACTCAACTCATCTAACAACTCATCTATCACTGGTATACGAAACTTGTCTGGCACAGTCTCCTTATTTATTGTCCTGTATTCCACACAAAACCTCCAGTTGCCATCTTTTTTCTTAACCAATAATATTGGGCTAGAAAAAGACTACACTTAGCTTGATAATTCCTTCCTCCAGCATTTCTCTAATCAACTTCTCAATTTTATCCTTCTGAAATTGAGGATAGCAGTAGGGCCTGACGTTGATGGGTTATACACCTTTCCTCAAGATGATAGCATGCTCTTGCTCCCTTGGTGGTGGCGATCCCTGAGGTGGCTGATAAACCTTATAGAATTGTTGGATCAATGGCTGTACTGAGAGGGATATGTCTCCTCCCTCCAATCTCACTCCCTCCAATATGTGCACCTCCACCAGAAAGCCCTCCCCTACCTCTTGTAACTCCTTACCATGGTTTTGAAAGATACAATGATTTTGGATAGCCCTGCATCTCCCCTTATGACCACATTTCTCCTATCCACCATCAACCCCATCGTGAGTTCTCTCCAATTGACCTTGGTGTCTCCCAAGGTCTGCAACCACTTCATCCCCAGGATGACATCAGTTCTTCCCAATTAACCTTGGTGTCTCCTAAGGTCTGCAACCACTTCATCCCCAGGATGGCATCAGTTCTTCCCAACTCCAGTGGAAGAAAATTCTCCCTCATCTGAATCCCCTGAATGGCCAACATCACTCCGCTATAGATCCCTTGATTTTTATCCATCTTCCTTGTACCCATCATCACCCCATAATATCCTGTATCCACCAATTTCACTCCCAGTTTGTCGACAACCTGAGTGGAAATGAAATTGTGGTTAGTCACACTGTCGATCAATACCACCACCTCCATGTCCTCTATCTCTTTCTTCACCTTCATGGTATGATTCATAGTGAATCCTACCACAGAGTTCAAGGAAACCTATGCCAGATCCAAATGCAGCTTCTCCTCCATCTCTCCCTCTACCTCACCCTCACCTCCCACCTCAGTTTCCTCATCATTATAGATGCTGAGAACCTGAAGAGTTCGATCCCTACACTTATGCCTTGGCGTATACTTCTCATCATGCCTGAAACATAACCTCTTCGCCCTCTTCTCTTGCATCTCCTTCTCCTTCAACCTCTTGAAATTTCCCCCACTTCCTCCTCCTACTAGCTTTTCCCCTTGTGGTCTCACGAAATTCTCCTGTTGCAGGACCCTTGGGTGCTAAAAGACTGGTCGTCATCCTGTAAGAGCCTCATGAATTGCTGCTCCTGGCTCCCCTCTTTTGATTCATATGATTTTCTACAAGTTGTGCCAACTCTATGCCCTCTCCCAAGTCACGAGGCCTCATGACCTTCACCGCAGCTTTGATATATGATTTGAGCCCTTCATGAAGTTCCCCTTCAATGTTGTCTCTGAGAATCGCTCAACCCAACTGGCCAGATACTCAAACCTCTCACGGTAGTTTGCAACTGATCCGTCCTGCATCAGCACAAAGAACTGCTCATAGAAGTCTCCTCCTTTGTCGGCTTGGAAATGTTATAATAAACAATCCTTGAATTCTCTCCAGATCCGTAGGCCTCTCCTCTGCTCCCTCCACTGCCCACTAGTACAATGACAACATCTTCACCTCCAAACATAAGCCTACTACTGTCAACTTTTCCTCCTTCGTCAACCCACTGACAGCAAAGGACCTCTCCACCTTATAGATCCACTAATGTGCGCCCTCTCCTTATAAAATGGGCATTTTCAGCTTCCTGACCTTCTGATCTCACCCGTTTCCCCTTATTACTCCATTGTTTCCCCTTTCCCAAGTGCTTGCCCCCTCCCCCCCCCCCCCCCCCCCCCCCCCACCAAAAAAAAAAAAAAAAAAACTCCCCATCTTCCCTCCTATGTTCATACTCAAACTACTCTTCGCTTCCCCCCTCTTTTCTTCAAAATCAGCACCCCTTCTCTTGTATTCCCCTTCTTTTCTGTCCCAACCATAACACCTTGATTCACACCCCCCATAACCATTCCTCCCTTCATATCTTCAATCTCTTTCATATCTTTCACCTCTTTCCTCCATCATTTCCATCTATTCGTCCCTCCTACGAAACTCAGAATTTGTCGTTTTCCCCACCGGTCCTTTTGCCTCCGATGTTGTCGTTTGAATTTGATTTTCCAATAGCTTCTTCAGCATCACATAAAGATTGGAAACTTTGTCTTCCACGGATGAAACCTTGCATTCTACGGATGAGATTCAATATTTCATTGTTGCTATTATTTGGCTCATCTCGCCTTTAAGGCGTTCCTCCAACGCATCTACCTTCTTGGTCGCTATTAATTTTTTTTTTTTTGAACTTTTATCCAAAAATCAGCAAGAAACCCTTCCTCCGGAAAAAAACCACCCTTGAAATTTCAGGAAAAACAGCCCACAATGGTCCTAAAATTTGCTTTGATATCAATTTGTTAGAAAATACTTGATTATTTCAAGTAAAACCCTGACAAGAGGTATGAAAAACAACAAACGATTCACAAAATCTGATGGGAAAACACACCAAAATAGTAGTATTTATTGTAGGAATCAAATCAACAGAAGAATAGAGCAAGATACAATTTATTCTCAATTCGAGAGGAGGATCATTCTCTCTCAATCCCTAGATGAATTTAGGGCCCAAGACACTAGCATAAGAACTCCTAATAGTACTGTAAAGTATCACTTGCATAAACATACAATTTCCCATCTTTAAACATTTACATACATTTTATTTACTATATATAAAAAAAAAATCTAAGAACATATCATTCACTTAAATCCAAAATTAAAACTCACTGAACTGTCAACATAGCTCAGATGTAGACCTATACACAGATTTAAAAACTAGCTTACAAATCAAAATATTTGCAACTTAGTATTCTTCAACTTTTTCCTTTCCCTTTCCTCAGTAATAATACATAGTAAGAAAGATACTAGTGAGCTATGAGGCTCAATAAGATATGTATATTTAAATAACAATTAAAGTTGAAGAATACTAAGAACTCATCATTTACTGAATACACGGAAACATCTAAACTCCAAGTTACTTCAAACATAAACTTTCAGAGCCACTAATGAATCCAAAATTAAAACTCATTGAATTGTCAACATAGCTTAGATGTAGACTTATACACATTTAAAAACTAGCATACAAATCAAAATACTTGCAACTTGGTATTCTTCAACTTTTTCCTTTCCATTTCCTCTGGAACAACAGCCAACAAGAAAAATACTGATGAGTTATGAGGCTTAATAAGATATGCACATTTAAATAACAATTAAATTGCATTATAAAAGTATAACATTTAAATCATCAGTTAAATTATAACAATAAAATCTCATACAATGCAATGTGGCATTAATCTTCTTCTTCCAGTGTAGATTATACTGAATATCAAATTTAGACTTTAAAAAGATTGGTTTACTTTTATAAATATGTTGAATGGATCTCAGGTAAACCTGATATTATCGCCATTGAATTACATTGAGGTACATTTTGCCTCTTTAGGGGTACCTTTTGCCCTTCCTACAATGCATGTTTCATAGTTGGGTCCCTTTTGCCCACCTAATATTATAGAAATCATATTATAAACCAGACAATTTTTATTAATTTAATATTCAGCATAATTCAAATATGATTTTGCTAAATATAGATGCATCTATCTGTTGCATGAAAGAGTTTATATGCATTATATAAAGAATTTGTGTAAGCATATGTTAAACATAATACTTCATTCCAAGATATTTCCAACTAGAGAAATCTTTCAATACTCATTGTACATTTTATTCTTAATCTCATTCATTCAAATTTGCATGTGACTGCTCATACATGAATACTTGATTATTAACATGCATAATGTAAGATCATCTACTTTAATAATTTTTTTTAAATTGTCTTAAAATCGGTGTACATGTTAACGAAGATACCATATATTCTTTTATTTAAACCTTCACATTTATTTACCTCCCTGAAGATTTGTCTCTTCAATTCCTCTACCACGCACTCTTCTTCTATTGTAAGTAACCTACACAAATTATTTCCAATTCTCTCTAGTTTCCAGAATTTATTATTCAAATACTTTGTATAAAATTCATTTATACTAACATTACAACTTTACCTTGTAACCTCCCCTTTGCATAGATCCAAAGAATCCTCCTCTAAATTTTCTCTCTTAATTCTCCTTCAATGTTTCTACAATTAATTTGCACACTTACATCAAATTATAATTCATCCCATAAATCTATATTAATTGCATTCAAATTTTGATAACAGTTTCTAATACTTTCTATTAAAAACTACTGTTAAAACCTGTTAATTTCTGCACTGTTGAATTCCTACTGCACTGTGCTGAACTTCCCAGTTGCTGTGCCAAACTTCTTGCTACAGGAATCTGGCCGAAATCCTCCTCTATGTACTGAACTTCTCTACAGGAATATTGTGCCGAATGAACCACCAGAGAATTGCTAATTCCTTCTCCACCACCGCATTTTCCAATTCCTTTATTCACCCGTAAATGTTCTTCTCCACCACAGCATTTCCCAATTCCTTATTCACCCGTAACTGCCTTATCTTATGTCCAATTGCTGTTGTGGAATTCCAAACAGAGGAATTATGTGAAAGAGGGCCCACACACACCCTTACTATCATTCTCATTCAATGGGAATATCCATTTCCAAATCACTTGGCTACCGTGAACTGCTCTCTTATTTAATCTTTTAGAGAAAGCATCTTTTTAGAATTATGACAGAATTATGACTTATCAAAGTAAAATACTTAACAGTACATCATTACTTAAAATTTTACTATTATTAACTTAAATATTTTACTTATATTAATTACTGTTAGTCTTAATTTAACAACTGGTGATTATCTATGTTTAAAATTGCGCAATTAGAGGCGCGCCTTTGCGCAATTTGACCAAAAAACGCCTTGAGGCTTACGCAATTCTTCACCTGGCTGAGGCGTACGCCTCACCTGGACTGAGGCGCGCCTCAGAGGCGCAATTGCGCAATTCTGGGTGAGGCGTACGCATCACAGAATAGGCCCCACCCACTTAAAATGAAACCTCTTCCTCCCTTCATCCCGCACGGTCTCCCTCTTTTCTGAAAAAAATCGCTTCCAGCTCTCTGTTCGCGAAACCGAAGGCGTCCTGCACGGTCGGCCATCCTTCCCGCCGCCTCTCCTGCCGGCGTCGCCTCTCTCCGGCGAAGTTGAAGTGTCCGGCCGCCTTGTAGAAGAAGTCCACAAACGATTTTAGGTATTTTTTTTGACTTTTTGGTTAGATTTTTAAAGTGAAAGAAATTCTAGGTTTTTAGAATTTTTGAAATTTTTTGTGTGATTTTCGATTCTTTCATTAGGGATCATGGTAAGAGGCAAGGAAAAGGGGTCTTCGTCATTGCAGAGGGACCCTTCTTGGAAATATAGTGTACAAGTTGACATTGGCGGCGGAGAGAAGAGCTATGTTTATTTGAAATGTTATTTTTGCGATAAAGTGGTGAAGGGAGGTGTTACCCGCATGAAGGAACATTGTGGGCTCCGAAAATTCGGCCCCGGCCTCCGCTCGCTCTTCTCTTATTCGGCGAGGGAGTTTTAACGAACTAAGTTCCGAGGTAAATTTTGGAAGGCAGATGGGTTTGTAGATAAGACACTACCCAAAGATTTCGCCCTCATTTTGTGAGGACTTTATGATCTGAGTTCTGGTTTCCTATAGGCGCAAGCCCCTATAGTTAATTACCCCTCCCGATCATGGGAGAGAACTTTCGATTAAGGCTAGTCGTCGATCAGATACGTATAGAGATACGTGTTATCTGGCATATAGTAGCAGCAATGGATTTTGATATTGGTAGAAATTGGATTTGGAAATTGGGTTTGGAAGGGTTTGAAAAGTTTGATATTTAAAAATAGAAATTTCACCATCGTGCACTTAAAGCGGATGGTGGGGGAATGGATGATAGACCCGATCAAGATCCCATGGTTCCGTCGTCCCGGGCCATCGTGGTCCCTGGTTTACTTAGTCAGAGGAGGTAGTCGACCCAACCTGACAGAAGGATCCTTGTCGGCAGCCATGGGTTGCTTCGTCCAAGGGGACCTTGTAGACCGGGGTTGAATGTTTGTCTAAGGGGACAAATTTGAATCCACCTTAGCTAACAGAGGGCTTTGTGCCCTATCGATCATATCCTATTGATTCATATCTCAAGGATTTAACGCCATTAAGGAGCGTATCGGCTCTGGCCATAACCGCTATCTGTGGTGCCATTTGGTGGCAAAACCACTCGGTTCAGAGGGCCCCGGGTCATAACCGTTTACCTGCAGTGCCATTTGGCGGCGAAACTGCCGGTTAGAGGACACGTACCACGTCCTTACTGGCAAGAGATTGTTTGAGAATGGATCCTAGTGATATTTTCGACTAGGCATTTGGCTCTTTGTGAGCTAGAGTTTATTTGAATTTGTCCACTCCGACAGACTGTTTCGGAGGGTGGATGGGCTTTGCTTTAAGTACGGATGGATGATTTCAAATTTAAATATTTTTGGAATTTTTGTGGATTTTTGGATTTTTGTGGATATTCGGGTGGAGCTTTGGAATATTTGAAATGGACATTTGGGAGATGTTTGAAAAATGTTTGGAAACCCCTCCGGTTGAGATCTGCATTCAACACGGCCATCATCGGGGTGTTTGGGGGTCACTTTCATTTGTTTGATCGAACCCTGTCAACTCAGCCGGGCTATTGACTGAGGATCGAGTTTCGTAGGTTTTATGCCATTGATAGTGAATTCTCATTGTTATAGGCCTGAAGGCCTAATATGAATATATTAAGACAAATATACCGGTCGTATCAACCGTATATTTGTTTGAGAGTTCGAACCTTGTTGACTCCTATTGACCCATATAGGAGGATCGGGTTCAAACTAGAATTCACTTGTTAACCCGCGCAGCATCCCTAGACGTCACGTGTGTACCAATAACACGCTCGCCGGGGCCCATGCGGGTTTTATAATTATTTTTACCCCTTTTAGTGTACCTATGTGTATACAATTTATAGTGCACGTGCAGGGATACTTTGAAATAATTGTAGACGCCTTCTGTCTGCTTGTACGAATGTTGCAGATCCGGTGGCGTTGAGTTGTAGATCGTAGATGCATGTATTTGTTGAAGCCCTTTGGGCATTTACTTGTAGATTGTGTGTATGTAATAGATTTTCTACGATAGTTCGTAAGAGATCGCCTTTCATTCATCACAAACACCCCACATCTATCACAATTATTTCAAATCATCGATTTGCATGATTGGGATGAACATCGTGAATCAATTATTGTCCTCTATTTGTAAGCTTCATTATTTATGAAATCATGAGGCATCTTCTATAACTTTCGTATTGCTTGTAAGCAATTTGTGTTTGTAGTCTCATTGTCCACTGCAAGTCATTGTTTATTTGTATGATATTTGAATAACTCAAATATTTTCTTAATTAGGACTTGCATCCAAATTAAAGTGATAATTCTTTATCATTCCATTGGAGATTTCTTGTATCAAGAGTATAGACAATCCCTTTTCCACTTCTTTCTTGCATTGGTTTGTACGGTACTACATTCTTTGAATATGAATTGTTGTTGTCTATGAAGCTCTAACATTATATCCAATGTGTACCTCTTGCATTTATTTGGGAATTGCTATCTCACCACTCATAACTTCACTTTAAGCATGATATCAAGCTCCTTCATACTTGGTTCCAACTCTACACTATTAAGAGTTTGATTTTATATGATTTGTTCGTTCAAGTTCAAACATCTTATGGCTCATTTGGATTCCTTGTGCTATGGTTCAACTTAAATTCTTATGGATCATTCAATTCATGATTCGTTATCAAAAACCCTTCTTGATATTACATGGTCCAAGTTCAAAGCATATGATCAAGTACTTGAATTCAAATGTCCAACTCAAGTTCTCATTCTTTTGGAGTTCAAAGTGCAAATTCAAGTTCTATGCCCAAGCTTCTTAGTGATCATGTTGAATTAAAGTTCTAGTTTAGTCTTTTAAACTCCTTTGGAAATTTGAGCCTCTTATATTTGATTGAATTCAAGTTCAAAACAAGCCTTCTGGATGTTCAAATAAAGTTCGCTGTAATTTTGGCTTGTTCATGTTCTCCATATTCATTTAAAGTCCTTACAAGTTCAGGATTAATTTTAGTTCAATTTTATTTCATTGTTCATTTGAGTCCAAATTTTGGTTCAAGTCCGGTCCCACAAATCCACCATTGTTCTTTGAATTCAATCAAGTCCAGGTACGATTTCACCCGAAATTTCGGCAGCCTCCCGGCGTCTCCCCCGTTTAGGGGAAAACTACGAGAAACTGGGCCTTTCCCACCACGCGCAATAAAGGCGTGTATGGTAGGTGTCCTCTGACGAGGACACCGCGGCCGTGATTTTTTGTTCCTCCCACCACGCGCAATAAAGGCGTGTATGGGGTCTTTGACGGTACCTATTTAAATGCACATTTTGCTTTCCCCCCGCTCGAGGGTACTTATGAATGACACAATTTGCTTTCCCCCCGTTTAGGGGTACTTATGAGTGACCCCGCCTCGCCGTAGGTGCCGCACCGGGATCCCTTCCCACCATGTGCAATAAAGACATGTATAGGCGGTTTTCCGGTGCGCCACGAACGCCGAAATAGAGTTTAGGCGATTGCTCGCTTCGTCGTAATCATCAGACCGGCGTCCCATCCCACCACGCGCAATAAAGGCGTGTATAGGAGTTTTTCCGGTCTGTTGCAAACGACGATGCGAGAAATCTGAGTATAGAGAGTTTGTACCTTCGCGGGCTTTGTCGGTGGCTCGTAGACCGAGGCGGGAGAGCAAGGCGTTTTTTTTTATTATTTATTTATTTATGATAACTAATTATTTAATTATATTTAACCATTAATTATATTTAATTATAATTAAAGTTATTTAACTATAAGAAATTATGATTAAAAATAATTGAATAATTAATTAAAATTAATTATAATTAACTATTTAATTATAATTAATCTATTAATTATAATTAATTATAATTAGTGATACCCAATTATAATCGATAATAATTAATAGTAATTAATGATAATTAACTGTTAAATATAATTAGTAATAACTAATACTATTTAATTATAATTAATTACAATTAATATAATTAATAACTAATTATAATTAAAAATAATTATTAAATTAATTATAATTAATATTAGTTAATTAAAATATAAGCAATCCCTCCCTCTCTCTCGGGTTCGGCCAGGACAGGCCGAAGAAGCACGCGAAGGGTAGAAAGTTACCTTCACTTCCAGCGAGCTCCCTGTTCTGTTTCCGATCAAAATGTGTAACTTCCGATCCTATTGGAAGGGAAAGTCGGTGGAAGAGCGAAGCCGAACAGAGGAGCGACGGAAGGAGGTGGTTGGGCTCGGGATTTGGCTGGAGAGGAAGCTGAATGGGGGAGCTTGACCGGACGGGGTCGGACGGCTATGGGTAGGCACGACTGGTCTCTCTCTCTCTCTCTCTCTCTCTCTCTCTCTCTCTCTCTCTCTCTCTCTCTCTCTCTGCGCGTGTGTGTGTGGCTTGCGGTTAGGGTGAGAACAGGAGGAGTCGGTCGGAGAGGGAGGTCGACGGGTTGAGGAGATGGCTGGGCTCGGGATTCGGCTGGAGAAGAAGTATCGGAAGAGGCTTGGTCGCGTGCGGGGTCGAGCGTGGAGAGCAGAGGTAGCGAATGGAAGAAGCAGGAGAAGAGTCGTGCGAGAGAGGTCCTGATAGCTTGCATTCGGTTGGCTTTTAAAGGCGTTGCAGAGCATCGATCGAGGAGAGCGTGGAATGAGCGACTCAATTCGGCGCCGCTGCAGAGGGATGGGTCGACGATTTGAGCGAGATTTGCGGCAGATGTGGCAGAGATACGGGATGAGCGGCTACAGGTAATCATTTTAGCGATTTTTTTTATTCTGATTTGTCTGTTTCCCCCGGTTCTAGCTTACAGGTCAACAAACATCTATCATGCTCGCACAAAAATGTAGCACCCTGTGCAAATGTGCCATAAAAGGTGAAGGAGGAAATTAGTGCTTATATGAAGAAAAGTACCACGGCTAAACACTTGCAACAGGAGCAATTTGATGATAGGGTCGAACATGGCGCTTATTTTGGGAGCGAGAGTGGAATGGGATCTTCCTCCACTATACATAACAGAGGTGCACGGGGTCCTATGGATCAGTATAATGCCAGTGCATACAAAGCAGCTGGTCAGATGTTGATGGAGAAGAGAACACACCTATATTGGACACCGTGCGCATCACATTATATCGATCTCATTTTGGAGGATCTTGGTGACTTACCTCAGCATAAGAGTGCTCTTGCTAGGGCGAAGAAGATTACAAAGTTCATCTACAATCACTCTTGGGTCTTAAGCTTGATGAGAAAGTTTTCAAAGAAAGAAATCATTCGCTCTGCAACCACTAGGTATGTTCTTAATTTTGTACATTGCAAATCATTCCTACTGTATGCTCATAGTTTTAACATTTGGGCACTGTGAATCTATAGGTTTGCCACCTCTTATTTGACATTGCAGAGCTTGATGGAGGTGAGACAACCTTTGTAAGCCATGTTTACATCAACTGAATGGCTTAACTCTGCTTGGGGGAAGAAAAGTGAGGGAAAGGAAATAAGAAAGATAATTTTGAATGATAAATTTTGGGCTACTGTGACCTATGTCATTTTTGAGCACGAGACCCTTAGTGCAAGTTCTACGCTTAGTGGATGCAGAGAAGAAACCAGCTATGAGTTTTATTTATAATGCTATTGATGAGGCCAAGGAGTTGATTGCACACAACTTGGGAGGAAAGGAGGCAAGTTATAGGGAGATTTGGGATATCGTTGATGCTCGGTGGGAGGTGCAGTTACACCGACATCTACATGCAGCTGCATATTATCTTAACCCTCAATTTCAATATTCAGAGAAAAAATCTTCAAATCCGGAGGTGAAGCTTGGTCTATATCATTGTATGGAAAGATTAATACCGGAGCAGGCAAATAGGGAGCTTGCAGATTTACAGCTTGTTATGTTCCGGAATAAAGAGGGTTTTTTTGGTTTGAATGCAGCAAAAGCAACTATTTCTAAGCGATCTCCAGTTATAATTATTTTGGTAAATGCAAGACACTTTATTCAGTTCTGAATTTTGATTATATTTTCTTGAAAACAGTTGAATGATGGATCCAATTTGGTGATTCCACCTTTGAGTTACAGAGTTTTGCTGTAAGAGTGTTGGGCCTCACTTGTTCCTCTTCTGGGTGTGAGCGAAACTGGAGTACATATTATCAAGTGCAAACAAAGAGAAGAAATCAACTATCTACACTCAGAATGAACTCCCTCGTATATATAATGCACAACAAGACGTTAAGAGATAGAAGGTTGAGGAATAAGAGGTTGAAGGATGATGAGGACCCGTTGGTGTGTGATGATGTGTCGTCTGATAATGAGTGGTTCATAGATGATGAGACAGATTTGTCATTATCAGACTTACAGCTAGAAGATCTAAATGTGGATGTATTGAGGGGCGAAACAGATCAAGTGGGTACATCCACTAGTACCACACCACACAGATCCACTAGCTTTGCAGCACAACAATCAAGTAAAGGTATTCCACAACTTTTTATATGCTATTGCATTACATTTATATCAAGTGAGCAATTAATATGCTAATGATCTTTTCTTTTATTGAACAAGGAAGAGAAAAGTGAGTCATATTGAAGATGATGATGACATGACATTCATAGATACAATTGGAGAAGAAGATTCACTTGAAGACCCATTTAGTGATGGGATATGATTGCATTTTATATGTTTTGTGTACTTTGGGAGTTTTGTTGAACTAATATTTTGTGATTTTGTACTTTTGGACATGATTTTATTGCATCTACTTTCTTATTTTCTATTATTTTCATATATCATTTAGATGTTTTTATTGTAAGGTACAATATTGCTATTATTTTCCTGCTAAAACCCTTAATTTTTCATTTACGCAATTCTGTGTCCGTGATGCTTACGCCTCAGGCCGCCTCGAGGCTTACGCCTCGCCTCACGGACGAAAACCGCCTCGAGACTTAATTACGCAATTTTAAACCTTGGTGATTATTAAACTTCAGATTAAATCTTAAAAGTATAATTAAATAAATTTAAAATTTTCATACCTGGATTCGGGATCTTACAAATATCAAGACTAAAAATGTGAGCTCCTATGAGGTTGGATCCCAAGGTGCTTGTTTGAGAGCATTGAATGGGATTCTTTATTAAATATACGTCATTAGAGTTGTTACAGAATGGGAATGTGTTCTAGCTTGAGGCACTAATCCTCTAATTGTTGCTCTAATCATAATATTGCGCTACATAACCATCTATATCAGTATGCCTAGCCTATTTAGTGGACTTAAATAATGCTATTTTCTTTCTTGATTAATACGCATGAGTGGCATGACCAACTTAAGATTTGGCAAGTTCCCTCTTTTGATCTACCTTACATACGGCAATGTTTGCATTGGAGAACCTGACAAGACCATAAGAAAGTGTGTTCTTAGGATACAAAAAATCTAATCTTGATGTCGTTAACAAATATGTAAATACACGCTAAAAATAAAAAATAATAATAAAAAAAAATGTAAATACACGTTTCTTTGTTGCCAAGTGTGATTCCTTTGACTCAGCTTGAAATTTTGCATGCAAATAAAAAACATGATATGGAGTTGGTTGGCAATAAGATTTAATAGAAATGCTATCATCTCTTTGTAGACCTTTGAGTCTAGAGATCTCCCTTGTCGTCTTTATCTAATTTAGTTGAGTGGCTCATGGGCTACTTATAAATTTGAATCTCTTCATGTCAAAACTTCTATAAAGATCGTTCATGTACTTGGCTTGAGAAATGAAGATTTCATCTTCTTTTTGCTTCACATAAATGCCAATGATGGTGTTGGGTTCATCTATTATATTAATCTAGAAATCTTTGCTGTTTAACTCATGGCATAATGATTCATTAGTATGTCCAAATAAATGTCATCAATATAAATTTGAAGTAATAAGCATGTCTTAATCAATCTTCTTATGTTTGTGCTACTCTCATACAAGACCTTAGGTGCTTTTTCAATTCATATAAAACTTTTTTCAACCTATAAGCATACTCAAGATTATCTTAACTTTCTTAAAAAACAGTAGAAGTGAATAAAAATAGCAAATAATTAATCAAGGCGCTTGATCATCATTATCAATCATCTTTACAGTGGGTGACATTGAAAGGTAGTAAAATGAAACTAATAAGTATGCTTTTACAAGACTAAAATAGATCAAGATTCTTTTAAAACTTAGAGAACTTCACTTTTCAAAGAATTCCTATCGTCTGAATTGAAGTCCTGCATAAGAATTGGATGGAAGGTTCATCTAATCTTGTTTGCAAGCAGTTGGGATTATTGGATATCTCCAAGACTCCAACCTACTGTCGTGTTAATGTCAATCCCGAACTGCACCCCAAAGGAGCTCAATGGAGTTCTTCTTCCACTAGATGTCATACCCAGGGTCTGGAATGTACCTCAGCAACATGGAATATGATGAAGGGATATAAAACCCATTTTATACTTGCAAAAAGAAAGTTTATGTTCAAGTGATATATATATATATATATATATATATATATATATATATATATATATATATATATATATATATATATATATATATATATATATATATATATATATATATGAGTAAGCTATGAAAAGCAAATTAAGATTTCATTTTATTAACATACATCCTAATAAGAGTACATCAATGAATTAGGAGCAACAACAGATAAAAAAGAAACTTAAATCAACGACTACAAAAGTAAAAACTATATGATTATAGGTAATTCACCCGGATGCAAATATTCATATGTCATCCATAATGTATGCTCCAATACATCTTTGGATAACTCAACAATTATTTATTTCTTCCAAATGTAGTCTGGCACTGTTTCAAGAAAATATCCCTATGCAGTTCTCAGAGATTGGCTTCAACAACTACCCCTGCATAAAAAAAGAAAAAAAGGTAGGTAGATTTCCGATACACCATAATTAGAGGGGAAGATAGAACGAAAATATGCAGAGAACTTCTTGATCCCAAACGTCTCTTTGTTAGCCTTCCTTTAGAGTCATGGATTCTTGATCATTTGGATTGATAAATTATCCTTGGATAGATCTTCTTAACTCCCCTAACTTCAGGTATAGAAGCTTGCACCCATTTGGGATGGCTTATTGAGATTTTCCAATGTCTTTGGATGCTCTAAGTTCGGTCCAGCATCCCTTAAACATAGATACAACCCTTCTTGGATGCTACCCATTCCTAGGGCTTGTTGAAGCTCAACCGTCCACCATGGCAGCCCTACTTGTGCTGTCCAGCGTTTGGAGTCACCAAATAGGGTTGTAAAAGCATGGTATTGATTGCAGCTGAGTTTGGACCTACTACGAACACTTCCACCTCTTCTCTACCTCCAAGAGTTGGGAAATTCTTCCCAAAAATCATGATAACCTGAGACATTTTTTTTTTAAATTGGTTCACCTCATTAAAAATCATAAAACCCTTATTTTGATATCTACTACAAGTAAAATGAAAAGAAAAATAGTTCCTAATAAAGAAAGTGAATTATAAAAAGAAACCCCACCCCTAATGACTATGTTAGTGGATTTAATTGCCTTTTTGTATTGTTATCAATATGCAGTAACCCATCCTTCCATGGCCTCCATCCAAATTATCAATCAAATCTTTCAAATCTCAATCAAAACTATCACTTACTGACAATTCTCCTTCAAACTTTGAATTGAGTTCTGTGAAGAACGAAGCTTATTTCCTGGAACCTGTATCTTCTCTTAGCAAAGATATTTTAGGTAATGAATGATGTTTTCCACTGCAAAGACTTCATTTATAAGTTGAACATATTTCCTAGGTTGAGACGGGGAAGGGTGTTTCCTAGTGGGTTGTTAGGTGGTGGGATGTTTGTGTAGTACTTCATAAAGTTTCATGTGATATACACTATAGTAGTGATTATACCAAGACCATTATCAACGGTCATTTTGGTTGATGTATTTTCTTGCGCCATTTATGTTTTGCAGGAACCTCTCCTTAACTTAGAGCAAGATGTGACATCTCATCGTGTACTAAAGAAGATAAAGGTTTACTCTAAACAAACATTTTATTCATAACTTTAGTAATTTAAACATTTATTTCCTGCTCATATTTAATTTTGCTTTCTCAAATATATTATTAAACTTGTAGGAACTTCATGAAAAGTATGCTTCCTTCAGACGTGTACGGGGAGATGGAAATTGTTTCTTTCGAGCCTTTAAATTTGCATACCTTGTAATATATGACCTAGTCTTTTTGGCTTTTTGGTGTTTTTTCTTACGAGGTGTTTGAATTTTCATCTAAATTTTTTGTGAGATGTGGCATAGGAGCACATTTTGTTAATGAATGACACGGGGGAGGCCAATCGTATTTTAACAAAGGTTGAAGAATTTAAGTACAGGATTCTTCTAGACCATATGGCATCTTCGGAGACACTTATAAGTGATTATGATGTAAGTTTATTAGCTTGGTCATTATCAGCAAGTTTTTTTTTAGTTTTTTGCTTAGCCCGGGACCATTTATCCTTGGAAATTACTGGCCCTCCAAGTTATTTAAAATGGACATTTACTTCTCATTGTACAAATATAATATTAAAAAATTAAAGTTCGAAACGTTCCTGATGATCACGGAACTAATACTATTGTATATTCTCATTATTCATAGTTTTAAAATATATGTAATTTGTTTGAGTTGATAATTATGACAATTATTATGTACCTATATTCCTATCTGCTAAAGTTTGCATATTTTTCATTATCTGTTTCAGGCCTTCCGAAACATAGTGACATTAGTTTCATCCAGTTCAGAAAACCGCATAAGGTATTTTGCTATTTTGTATATTTTTGCAATTTATGTATCAATCACGCAATGAAAATTATTTTGTCATTGCTAAACCTTCCATTTTGTTGAACTCAGTCATGCAGTTCTTCTGCAATGGAGTAAGGATGAGGATGGCTACTCTGATCCTGGTTGTTATTATTCTGTACAGAGCTAGTAAAACCATAGTATTACAAGTTGATTATCCTCATATACTTATGTTGTTTAATAGTTTTTGTTGGCCAGCTATTAGGTTTTTGAGAATGGTTACATCTAACGAGATCTGCAAGCGACAAAATCATTTCGAGCAAAGCATTCAGGGTCTCTTGTGCGATAATGCTATGACAGTACAAAAGTTTTGTGAGATTGAAGTGGAACCAATGGACAAGGATGTCGACAATGTGCAAATCATTGCTCTTGTAGATGCACTTGGTGTGCCAATTCGGATAGAGTATCTCCAGGACAGCGAGCATAAACTTAACCATTATGACTTTGGAATTGAAGCTTCACCACTAGAAGAACCCTACATAACCTTACTATATAGGCCCGGTCACTATGACATTCTTTACACAAAGGAGTACCATGTGGTAGTACCTGAGGCAAGGGTTTCTAGGAAGTACACCAATTTTTTTATATCATGTGATGTCAGTTGTGTTCTAATTTTTTGGACTTCAGCTTGAGATAATTCTTTTTAAAACAGCTAGTAGAGGTTGTCTTAAAGGATTCAGAGATTCCAAAGAAGGAACCAAGGACAATAGCAAAGGTTCCCTTGACATCAGAGATGGATCCATCAGAAAAGGTGGAGGATATGCACATGGCCCTCCACACCTTTATTAGGAGGAAAGGAAAGGGTACGAAGTCCATCATAGCATCTAATTTTATATATTTTTTGCTGTCTTCCAAGATTCTTGTGGCATATAAATGTTTAAGTTGTTTTGTTTAGCCCGAGCTAGCTAGTGCCATCTTATTTATCTTTCTTTGTGAGTTAAAAAATGAGTTTTGAAAGCTACAATTGAGGGAAATTATTAATTATAGTCTTTTGCGTTTTGAGAATCAATTTTGTAGATGTTTAGATAATATTAAGTTAAATAATTTCTTATAAAACATTATTTTCAGTTTGCCTAGTTAGTTAAAAGCTGTAGTTGCAACTTGCTAAATGATAAGAATTAAATATTGTAAAAGAAAGTGAAAAAGAAAAAAAGAATCGTCTGTAACTTTTATCTTACCAAGCCGTTTAAACATCTCTCAGCATTTACTCAATCATTAAAAATAACTAGCATGGGAGGCATCCCATTTGTGGTAAATACATTACTAGAGATGCTCTCATTACAGTCCTGATTTTTCTCCCTGGGGATCAAGTGGTTCCGTTGACAATTGAGACTCTAACATAATGAATCTCCTTTCAAGAATTCGTAGAGCAGGCCATACTCTCTTGAGCATTTTGGGCATCTATCCTTATGATTATATGCCACAATAATTGGATCCAAGGGCTTGATTGTTTTATACCAAAATTTGTTTGAGGCATGATTCATATGGTTGATTGCATTTAGAGTTTTTTTTTTTTTTGCACGAAGGCATTGCCATAGTATATTCAATTGTCCAATATTGAGACCAGGCTCACTCGAGGGGAATGCACTTCAAGGCAGAAAAGATATGAGTTGTGCTGTGGAGAATCTTTGTCATGAGCCTTAGACCTCAAGTTTCCATTCCTTGCTAGGAAGGTTATCATCCGAATGGTTAAAGGCTGACTGCCATACACATGGGTTGCCTTGAGTGACGAGCTATGGGTTATTCTGAGCTGGCTTACTTCAAAAACGTTGCATTACGCATAGGGCAAATGGTGCTTGGTTTGGTGTGCATAGGGTTCACCTTGGTATGGTGGTTCCAACTTTGTAAAGACTTGTGACCTTGGATGTAGATTTTCCCAAAAGGTAGGGCGTACAACTTAATAACGGGGAATTCTCTAGGATGTGGGTCTTAATAAAGTAGGCATGGTAGCCTAATGTTGGTCCACTCAATCAATCTAGGATTTATGGCTTTATTGACCTATATATGCATCACATGAGCTTACCTGATTAAATGTGATAAGAATGTGATATAGTCATTTTTTCATGAATAATTGGCTTAGAACATCTTATTTACAAGATTATGGTACTTAAAAAAAAAATTATTTTTTAAAATGGTACTTAACTATCACCCATTTGCCAAATGCGTCGTTGATTTGTTCAAAATGCCCAAATAGTATTAGAATATCCTGCATCCCCAAAAGATTTATATTGGGAGAAAAATTTTCCCATGTGCAAACGGATGATAAATTCACGGAAGAGTAGACACAGATGCTTATCATGAAGGAATGAAGAAAAGTAAAAAAAAAAAAAGAAATATAAAAAATAAATGAAAATAGATTAATTATTATAATAAGAAACAATTAAAAATTATAAAAAAAGTTGATGCTTAAGTCTCAATCCAAAGGTCTCTACAAATTAGGAAATACTAAAACTAGTGCTTCTCATCTTCCTTTTCAATAATTGGAAGGTATTCTCCTCATGCTCCTCTCTAGTGAATTTATATCCAACATTTATGACAGTGGAGTAAGGCAACTAATTTTGGAAAGTGATGCGAACTTCTTTACGTATTGCTGAGATCCAAAAAGTGCCCACTTTAGATATGGTGCTTGTTCTTGTTCGTACTTGTATAGTTTTGATCTTTTCAGGGTCAATTATTAACTTCCCTTCTCTGATTATAAAATTTGGGTAAATAAATCTAATTATCAGGCTCACACTATTTTAGATTAACCATGCGTCTAACGTTGGTAGTCTTTGAGAGTAAAGTAGACATATTTTGAAGTGATATAGGCACAGTTTCTTTAAGTTTACACAAACCAAGTGATCTGGGAATGTTCGAATTACCTCATTCATCGGCCTTATAAATATTACATTATGGCTAGTTTTTAGAAATTTTGATGCTTAATGAAATTTGCCTTTGATGGGTTCTTCCGCACTTGGATTTGGTGGTAGCTTGACTTCAGATTTTGCTTGGAGGAAGTATTTGGCTTTTTGCGGTTGATCAATCAAGTCTTTGAACTTAGGTAGTGGATACATTTTCTTGATAGTAATCTGGTGGAGCAAGGGCTTCCAGGAATAAAATAACCGAAGGAATTGCGAGACCTTATCTATGAAATGTTTTGTAATTGAGAAGATGAATGAAGGTACACTATTGCTACCTTGTACTTCACCTCGTTTTAAATCTATCTTGACTTTTGTCTAGGCAAAACTTCTATGTCAAGGCTTAAGTAATCAGGTAATTTTTGCTCCTGGTGTAAAATATGATTGAATCGACAGTTGTTTTGACTTGCATGTTCAGGCAAAAGAGACCCTCCTTGACTTGTTCAAGATCTAGTCTAGGAGTCATCGAACAAATCTTGGGCGTTGTCCTCTCTGCTTCATCAAGTTCCATGATTTCTTTATAATGACAGGCATAACTTGCTTGTTCTTTCGTGGCTTTCAATAATTTTATTTGGTGTGCCCCTTGAATTTATAGTTAGTGGCCATTTTCTTTTTATCATGGTACTTTTATCTTTTGATTTAGGCTTGAGGGTATTTTTTTTTCTTCAATTGCAATGACATTGGATTTGGCCTCCTTAATTAAGTGCATTAGATAGCTTTTTATTTCTTGTCAGAATGTCTCATTTAGTCTCGCAACTTGCTTGATGAAGATAGATATGTCCAAGGCAAATGCTTGCCCACAAAACTCTGGTGTAAAATTGCAGAGTTTATTCATCTCTGTCTCAGTTGCTATCACGGGTTCCACTTTTCTTCCTTTTGGCTGATGGAATAATAATTGTAGACATACCATTCTAGATAGGTTATGTCTCCTGGACTTATAGTTCCTCATTTGTGAGCATGTGAAGACAATTTGAGCCGAGCAAATGCTATATGCTTGTTTAACTATTTTTGTAAAAAGAAGTCTTGAACATCAGGTACCAGATGTCTGCCATTTCTATTTCGACATAATTGTCATAAGAGTAGCTTTTAACTGGAGTCAAACTTGAGATAAGGTGGGCTTCTTAATTGGATATGATCATCCTCATCTCCAATTGGTATATTCATGCCCCCTTATTAACCTCCTTAGGGAACATAAGATCTTTCCCACAACTGTGATGGGGATTTCTGATAACCCGGTCCAGGAGGGATTGGTCCAGCCCACCCAACACTTGGGCCGGCCCCTTATAGGTTCCGCCCCCGTCTCGCCTCCCGTGGGGCCCACAACTTTAGCAGAGAGAGATAAAGAGGGAAAATTTTGAATTAGGAGGGCTGTTTAGTTCTTTTGAGAGTTATTTTGTATGCTTTATGTAGTAGGGTTGGATTAGGGTTAAGGTTATCTTGAGTTTTTTTAATTTTTGTGGTGCTTTGGTGTTCTTGTGCTCTAGCGGCGTCTAGAGATTTGGGCGAGATAGAACCTTCTTTCGAATTGAGGATTAATTGTATCTTGCTATTTTCTTTCATCTACTATTCAATCAAGGGTGTTTTTTTTTTTTTAACTCCATTAAATCCTCAAAATCTACTTGGCGAGATTGCCAATCGTTTATCCGTTTATGCGATTATTTCCTATCATTTTTTTTTGAAGGATTGTCTTTTGTATGACCATCTGTTCATTGTGATTAGTCAGCATATCCTTTAGTTTATTAAAGCTACTTTCCAAGCTTCCTTAGTCTGGCAGAGTAGGCTCTTCTTGTTTTGGTGTCAACTCAATAGCTTAAATAGGGATTTGAATAATCTGATTGCTCTTATTTTAAAGTTTAGATCTTTTTTTTTTTTACAATTTAAATCACTTCTAGAACTCTCTTTTTATCATACAACCAATTATGTGTTCTCTTATAAAGTTGATTATACTTCATGGACTTATTTAACCACTTCTGATTGACCAGAATGTAAATGTCATATGGGATCACTTTCTAATTTTGTTTTTATTTTTATTTTATTTTGTTTATTTTATTTTTTTATTATCTTTTAATTTGATATAAAAAATGTTTGATATCTTAAATATAATATATATTTTTTTTATTTTTATTAAAGATTGGATAAGTTGATTTAGAGAATGTTTTATGTAGAAAAATGATTCATATAGCTGACCCCACACAGTGGAATAAAGACTTGATGTTGTTGTTGTTGTATTGAATGAGTTAATTTATGTTGGGGTGGTGGTGGTGGATGAGGGATGGTGTCAAGGAAGAGGGAGGGGTGGCGATTACCAATAGTGATAACAGTAGGTTGGTCATCAGTGGCAATGATGGTGATAGTGACGGCGACCAAAAGGGTGGCAATGATGATCCTTGGGGGGGTTGGCCAAAGATAGGTGCAAGATTGGGCGGCATTATGTGCAAGATCAGATGATGGAGAGTGTTGGAGAATTTTTGTAGTCCTCAAACGGATTGCATACTTTATGATTGAGCACGACATAAAAATGATGATATATTATCCCAAAGGGTAAAAATATCATTTCCTTATGGACTTAATGATAAAATTTACAATTTAAAACAGAGATTCTCCTATTCGATGTTTGATCGAATGGGGTTTATTTATTTCTGGGGTACAGATGTCCCATAGGGGCAAGGGTTAATTACATCTCAAGCTTTGGCTTGAGAAGACTTTTGATTAAACTAGTGATTTTTTCTTTTGGAAGTCATTTAAATATTGGTTAAAGCCTATTTTTTGAAATCTATGAAAGTCTTGTTTAAAGGATTTTTGGCCTTTAGGAATTTCAAGGAGGTGAAAAGATCAACTTAGAATTAGATTTGAAATGAGAGCCAAGGGAGGTGAAGTAGCAGCACTTGATTTTGAGAAATCTCAGTGGCGATTGGATTATTCTATGTTGGACTTTACATTTTTGAAGTCTAATTTTTGTTTAAGTTAATATTTTTATTAGAATGTTGGGATTTGCATTCCAACAACACTTATTGAAGAAATTGTTCAGAATGTGAGGGCTTATAGGGTGATTTAGAATCAACCAATGTCTCGGATCTTAAAACTAAAGCGAAGAATACCGATAGACAGTGCCTCGAACCTAAGTCTAACGGAATGCAAAAGGGACTTACAAGCTACACCTCACATGAGACATAATCTGCCCAACCTCTGGCTTTATTGTCCTGCTTGGAAAGGACTACCAGTTACACCCATCTAATTGCTTTTAAAACCATGTCGTCCAGTCTTAATGCAAATATAAAGTGAAAGACTGTTTTTATTTAGGAAGTACGACTTACAACTTGACTTTGAGATCAAGATCCCTATATATGTAGGGCATGCAGAATGCAAACTTACAAATACAGACTTTTTGTTATCTAGTCCTTAAGTGAGGGATTTTATACATGAGACACTTTTTTGGGCTATTCATGTTTATTTTCAATTTTTGGAAAACTTAGCTCCTTGGAAGGGAGCCATGCAATTTTCTTATTTAAAAGACATGGAACCTAGATTGATTTTAGGTTGCTTACAATTTGAGTAGAAAATTTAATTTATCCTAAGAGCCTATCGTATCACAGGTCTAGGCCACTCCTAAACAAAACAATAGAATAAACCTAGGAAAAAGGCATGCTTTTCTAATACGCACCCAATAAACAAATAACACATACTTATATATAAGCCAAAATGAAAGTACAAGTAATGTCCCAATTATTACAAACAATTTTGACAGCTGAGTTGTCGGCCATTATACAACCTAGTTTACATATTATAGACTCTGTGGGGGGCTTCAAGCTTTAGCATTTCAAATGGATCTTTGGGCTTCACCTCTAAAGAAGTACATCTTCCCTCGATCCATCCTTTCTTTTAGTTTAAACTTCACAAGTTTTACATCCTAAATATAATCAAATACATGATAGAAAAATAAAAAGACAAGTCTACAAAACAGAGTTAAAAAGCAGTATATGATAGTCATGTTGCATCCAAAATTTATTTAGCACTTAGAGTGCCAAGCACTTGCTTCTACCCTATTGGTCATGCCTCTTGGAGGGGTTTACGCAGCGCCTGCAAGCAAACATTATTAGAATAATCATGAATTATTTTACCCCCTTCTGGACATGGTCATTTGCACAAAAATGCATGTATATATTTCTATACTAACCACTTAAAGGCAAGTGCCCATAATGCAGACAATCCAAAAAGCATTCACACCAAATCATCAATCACATGCGCACACAAAGAAAAATCCTAGTCCTAGCATGCCTAAGGGTCTATGCACCTAAGTGTGTGAGGCTCGTGTGGTATGTCACACTAAGATTACTTCACTTAGAATTTGAATCTAAGGAAGAGGTGTCCAACATGTAGCTTTTGAGCTAAGCGTTGGAGGAATCCCCCCTAGCTTTTGTAGCTAGAGGAAGAATGAATACTTCTTTTAGCTTTGAGGCTAAAGAAGGGGGAGAAATGGAGTCCAACACATAGCTTTTGGGCCACATATTTAAGAATTCTTTTTAGCTTTTGGAGCTAAGAAGAGAAAGTAGGAATCCAACATTTAGCTTTTGGGCTAAATGTTGGAGAATTCTCTCTAGCTTTTGGGAGCTAAAGAGAGGGAAAATCTCCTATGACTTGGAAGTTGGAGGAGAGTTGGGGGAATATGCAACTTATATGTTGCAAATTTATGAATGTCTTTGAACACTTTGATGTTCAAAGAAAGGGTTGCACCCTTCCAACTTGAGTTTGGAAGGGTGGATGGAGATAAGACTTTGAATCCTATGTTTGGGATGAATCTATTTGTTGCTTTTAGTTCAACAAATAGGTTGATTTGGAACAAGATTGAATCACTCAACATGGATAGAGTGAAAGAGAGCTTCATACAACTTTTGAGTTGTAGGAAGATGGGAATTTCTCTACAACTTTTTGGTTTGCAGAGAAGAAATGGGGAGATGCAACATGAAAGTTGCAAGGTGGAAATATTTCTTTGAATATTTTAGTGTTAAAAAAGAAAGAGACATTTACCCCTCTAACTTGAGTCAATGAGATGAGAGGGATCTCTACAATTCCTTTTGAGTTGTAAAAGAAGAAAAGAAGGTGCAACTTATGGGTTGCAAACTTCTGAATGCCCTTTGAACATTTGATGTTCAAAGAGCCCGTACACTCTCCTAACTTGGGTTTAAGAGTGGAATGAAGAAAATAAGATGCAACTTGAGTTACTAACTCTTGAAAGTTCTTTGAACATTTAATCGTTCAAAGAAGAATATATACTCTTCTAATTCAAGTTTGAAGAATGAGAGCACTTTCCTACAATATTTGAGTTGTAGAAAGGGAGAAACAACAAGAAACTTATGAGTTGCAAGTTGAAGGGAAATCCCTTGAACGTTTGATATTCAAGTGGAAGATGTAAATTCTCCCAATTTTGGGTTTGGGAGGATAATTAAGGACTTGAATATTTCCTATAATTTTGTCTTGTAAGAAAAAGGGAAGGATTTGGAGAATTCCCACAATCTTGGCTTGTTGGAAAGGGGAAGAGAAAATGCTATTTGTGCATTACGAGTCTATGAATATCTCTTGAACATTGAGAAGACATCATTCACTTGGTTGAGGTTGAGTGAACAGAGAAAGGGGACTTAGATTTGAATCACAAGTCTAAGAGATTCATTGGTTTTGTGTTCCAACGAATGAGTGATTTGATAAACTCCTTACAATTTTACAATTGAAGGAGGGAGATGTAACTTTGGAGTTACAAAATCTCATGAATGCTCTTTGAATACTTAGTATTTAAAGAGAAGATCATTCACCTTGTTGAAGTCGAGTGAATGGAGATAAATGCTCATTTTTTAATTTTGTGACTCAACAAATAAATGAGGTAGCTTAGGATTTGGCTCTAAGCTCCAAATAATTCATGTAATGATATGTTTGGAGACTTGACAGGTCCCAAATAATCATGCATGAAAGAGGGAGATTGTTTGTTAATTTTGTCTCAACAAACAAGAGGTGGGTTACGTAGATTTTGCTTCTAAATTCTAACCATCATGCAATGATATTGATTGGAACCTTTGGAGGCTCCAAATTATTATTCATGAAAGAACATATGTTGGTTCCAAGTCTCAAATGATTCATGCAATCCAACTCTTGGAGCTTTGAGAATGCTCCAAACATTATGCATGAAGGAGGGTGGATAAATGTTTATTGATTTTTTTTGTATCAACAAACATAATGGTATGAACCTAGGATGTTGATCTTAAGTTAAAATGATTCACGCACTATAATAATTGGAGCCTTGGGGACGCTCCAACTATCATGCATGAGGGAAACGGACATAGGGAAGAGAGCTTCCTACCTTCCTACAAATGCTTTGGGCTCATTTGAAGAAGGGAAGGATACACCTTAGGGCTTTGAAAAGGATCCCTAAATCAACTTTGACATGATTAGGAAACTCGAATGGGAGAGGTTCAATTGTTACTTTTGTGTTATCAACAAATGAAGAAATGACTTAGGATTTGGTCTTAAAGTCTCAATGATTCATGTGGTAAAATAATTTAGAGCTTTTGGGGTGCTTTCAAAATATCACACATGAAGGGGAAGGATCATCATTTATTAATTTTGTGTTATTAGCAAATGAAAGGAAATTTAGGATTTTGAAGAGATCCAAAATACAAGATATAAGAAGGGTTAGCAATAACTCTTGAAACATGTTTTGGGTCAAATGATGGGAAATTTTGGAGCACTTGCGGAAGCTCTGAAAGTCATGCAATGATATGTGTTTGGAGCCTTGAGAAGGTTTCAACCATCATGCATAGGAGGGATGGATGAATGCTTGTAGATTTTATATTCACAAGCAAAAAGATATGAACCTAGGATTGTTGGAATCCTAAGTTAAGATCATTCTTGCATTGAAAAGTTTGGAGCTTTTAGGTGCTCCAAATTATCATGCATGAGGGAGGGAAGACTCTACTAGAGAGCTTCCAACACATTGAAATGATCCCCAAATCAATTTTGGCATGATTTGGGTAGGAAGGAAAAGTCCTACAACTTGAATTTGAAAGTTTCTAGGAATATCTTAAAGATCCATTTTTACAAGATTTAGGAGAAACCTAAAATTAAGCACATGATGGTTTGTAGCTCCTAAGGTAGATCTAAAATTCACACAATCTAACATTTGGAGCCTTGAGGAGGCTCCAAACATCATGCATGAAGGGGAATTATATAGGAAAGAGGGTTCCCTAAGATTTGAATGGATGTTTTGGATCCATATGAAGAGGGGAAACTTGATCTACTACGATTTCTAAGAGGTTTCAAAATCGGATTTGACATAAACTAAGGAACCTAGAAACACGCAAATGAAGTTTGTATGTTTAGGGGGATGAACATATGCTAAGTTCGATTATCATTGCTTTCAAACCCTTTAACTTATAAATTCTACTAATCATACTTAAGTAATTCCAAAATATGAAGGGACATACCTCATGGGTCTTTAAAGGCTATGATGTATTCAACATTTGCTCTACAAGCACTTAGGAATTAGATGAGTATGCTTATAAATTTATAAATTTTTGGATAAAAAAAAAAGTGAACAAACAACTCTTGATATACACATGCATCTCAATTCTTTCATTCCAAACCTCTAATTTAGTAGATTCAAAAAAATAGAATTAGACAATTCCAAACATAGGCACTCATGGGCTTGTGAAGGTCCATGCAACCTCAAAATTGTTTAGAATTAAATGAGCCTATTTAATCATCTTCCAAATCTCTAGAGATTGTGGGTTGTTCTAGGATAATGATAATCACCATTTTAAACAAATTAAACTTGATGAAGAAGCTTGTCACGGATTTGTTTGATCATGCATGTTGTGGGGTTTACAACATAAGTCTTTGGAGACTTATGGTAAACCTCACAACAATCTTAATATCATATATGCTTATGTTAAATCAAACAATTTTATTAAAACTTTCACCAAGCTTGGAAGGCAAAGAATTTTAGCATATGTAAGGTACCCTAAACATATGTCAATTTTGTCGTGACGGCTCAAATTGGATAACTACACATGTAAATCTCATGTTTGAATGCTACCTATGGATATAGGGAATATGCATCTAAGGTTTGGAAAATATCCCAATCAAGTTTTGGTATGATTGGTGGATAGAAAACATGAATGAAACCCTCAAATTTTGAGAGATTTCAAGAGTTAAAGAGAAGGATGACCCATTATCATTTTTTAGGCTTCCCTAAGTGTGAGTTCCTACACTTGCATGTTAATATTATCACAATATGTCAATCTAAGGAACCTAACCTAGCATGCGACGTTGTAAAGAAAAGTCTACATCCTAACATTCAACTTCTAGGTCAAATAGAATGGCCTAACCTAAGGTTCAATCATAGGTGATGGAGGAGGTGCATGAATGTAAAAATCATACAATTTGGGAGGTGTTGGACACCAATCCAACACCTCCATACGCTTCGAAATCCTCTCCGGGCTCTCACATAATAGCCAACAAATGAAAATCAACAAATTTCAATTGTTTTGCGAAGAGGACATCCAACGAAGGATTTCGGGAGAGCAAAAATTGAAGTTTTCTATGGACCTAGGGCTTGGGGGCGTCAACCACACATCAACGAATAGGGGGCCTTAGGGCTTTTCCTAAGTTTTAGTGTTTTATCTCTCTTGGGTTGTCCTAACGCTCCTATCCAAGTTCCGGCTCACTGTCCAAGCTCCAATCCAAGTTCCAAGTGTTGTCCAAGCTCCGGATCGCTGTCCAAGCCTCTCTGGACATCGTTGTCACTGTCCAAGGCGTTTTGAAGGCTCCAAACCGCTGTTTGGATAGTTTCGAAGCCTTCCCTTGCTTTTTAGAAGCTTCCAACAGACTCCAAGTCGCTACAAACTTGCCGGAGTTGAAGAAGAAAGGAGTAGAAACCTTTCTCCGGAAGAAATGCCACACGGATTGCAAACTGGGTGGAATCGAGGTCTTCGGATCAGATCAGGGTCGCGGCTTCAGGAGGTTTGGCGGGTGAGGGAGGTAGAGCTCCTAGAAGACCCGACCGAATGTCTAGGTGGAGTCGGACTTGAGTTCTGCACGACTGGGAGGTCGCGAACAGGGAGAGATCGTGCGAACAGGGGCTTCGGCATGGGCAGGGATTCCGCCTGGAGCCTTTCCTCTCGCTCTCCTTTCTCTTCGAGTCGGGACGGACAGCACAAGGGGAGTCGAATAATGCTCCCCTCTCCGTCTCCCGCTCCTACACGCGAAAAAATCACACTCGAGTGGATTTTCTGCTACAGCCGCGGAAGTCAGACGACTTGACGGAAAACAGAGCGGGATTCTAGAGGAAATCTGAGCCGTTCGATTCAAATCTTGACTTGGGATTTGAATTGAATCAAGACTTGATGAATTGGTCTAAAATTGGATCTGAATTGGACCCAATTTGAATCGATTTGAGTTGATTCGAGCCGAAATGGGTCAGATCGAGCCAATTTTACAAAATTGGGCTCAAATCGATGCCGAATTGTGTCGAATTTGGTTCGACGAGGCTCGAATGGGTTCGATTCGACTTGATTTGATTTAAATTAATTAAATTGAATTTAATTTAATTTAATTAGGGTTTACTTTGGGTCAATTTCGCTTCGACGACCTTCGATCGAATCGATCGAGTGCGGTCGAGTCCATTCAGGCTCGATCGGGGTCGGGTCTATGTGAAAATATGCGTCAACAAAGAGTACATGTTTTGAAGATAATGAAAACACCGGAGTGCTATTTTTAAGTGTTTTGGAAAATAAACTGTTTTGTTTTCAAAAAAAAAAAAAAAACAGAACATTTAGAACATTAGCCAAACAAAATAAAAAGAGGGGAAAAAAAAACTAGTGCCAAATAGGCCCAAACTTTAAGTTAGACTTCTGGTTTGACTTGGACTTAGAACTAGGCTTAAACATGGCTCTAATAAGTTTTCGCAAAAACCTTCTTGATTTGTATACTCATCAAACTTGATAGTTATGTCTTTTTTAGTTCCGTGTTTCACTTAAATAACCAATAGATCGGATCTTACACATTTATCTTCAATGTACATACCAATTTTTTATTACCATAGTTGGGAACCTTTTTACAAATTTGAAATTTTTTTTTGGGAAATTCTGTCATCATAGCGAAATCAAGGTTCCTTGGGCAATTTATTTAGATTTACATAAGAAATATGCTGAAACCCAAATTTGGATTCTTGCATTATTCATATAGTATGTAGTTTGAGCTGCTTTATAAACTAAGTTGTCAATAAATGAGGCTTCATGGTGCATGTTTCTTTATGGTCCCTTTTTTTTGACTAGCTGGTGATTTGAAGCATCTTAGTCCAACTTGCAGAATTTTCCTCTTCCGTTATTTTGCTTACTTTAACTTAATTTGTGCTTTCATAAACTGTTCATTTAGGTCGCAAGGATTAGCAAACAGAGTGGACTTCCAGAATTAATTCGTCAGGTACTTTACAATATTATAATTTGTTTAGGCTTTTCTCCAAAACCATATTAGTTTTGTCAACAATCTATCTATTATGTTGTTCCTCAGATGTATGGATCTGTTTGGTGTGCCAGGGGTCATAATTGATAACTAGCTAATCTATTCATGGTAGGTCTCAACTGACTCATAATTTGCATTTTGAGATGATCTCTACTTTAGAAAGAGTATTACGTCACTCACTGTGATATTGCTGCTCACTTGCTTGGTGAGAGGCTTATATAGATCCTCAATAATTCTAGATGCATTGAGCATGTTCGGCATTTATGTTTTGCATCCAACACTCCTGATCAAGCTTATTAAAATGCATTATTTGACAAAGGAATATTTTTTGTCTGCTGGATATTCATGATGGTAGGAGATTTTATCATCTTAGCATTAGAAATCCCACGCACATATGGTTGATAGCAAGTTAGCAACACATAAAACACGTAGAAATTTTGGGAGGGGAGAAATTATGGGGATTAGCCTTAGTTAAAACGACTCCACTGATATGAGCCAAAGAGTTAAAAAGAGGCCCTTGCCTATAATTGGAGAAGACGTTAATACAATATCATAAATTTAAAATTTTGAAGATATCGCTTGCTGTGGTAGTAATAAAAGCCTTCAGGTGCTGAATTTATCATCAGGATAAGTGGTTGGCTTGTTCGGAGACCGAGCGGATGGGATGCAGTTGTTAGGCGTTTTTGGTTGATGGATGTTGTTCATTAGCAGGTGTTATGCGATGGTCAACTGAGAATCTCATAAGTTGAATGACGATTGACTTAGTCATGATCCTGATAAGAGGGGAGATCTGATGACTGGAAGACATGTTTCAGATGTTTTTCTTTTTTAGGCATTGTACAACAATAGACTGGGAATGTTGAAACTCATGTGACCTTTAACGATCAGTTGGGTCATTCTTTTGGTATGAGGGGCGATTTGATAGATTGGTGTCAAATGATGGTAGCTTATAGATATCAAACATCGATTGTTTGTAGTCATTAGATTGAGAAATAGGGCTCTGAAATTCTCCACGAACCCTAGATTTATCCTTGTCAAAATTTCTCTTTTGAATGTATAGAAATATTTTCTGATCATTTTTTGTCAAAAATTTTGACACTCCTTCGGACAGTTTGAGAAGCCCCTTTGATCATTTGATATTTCTTTGGGGATCTCAATGTTTTACTGAATTATAGATCTGAATGATCTTGGATTCATTAGATACATCTCATCAAGATGTTGCTTCTGCCCATGAACACAAAATTTGGAGGAAATTTGACTCCACTCCCCCTTACTTCTTCCCTCCCAAATTGATTCAGGAAGTTTCTAATTAAGATTTCGAATGCTTCATTTAGGACCATTGGAACTCAAATCTTGACATTATTGTTATTGTTGGTTCGTCTTGTTGAACTGCACTGTTGATTATAAATTTGTCAAGAATGAAGTTCTGATGATCTAATAATCAATCTTGAGGTCTATGATGCACAAATACGACACGATGACATGGATACAACATGACACAGACACATGACACATCAGTTATTGAAAATATAAGACATGGACACGGGTTAGACACGGTATTATAATTTTTATATTTAAAAAATAATGTATAAAAATTGAATTAGTATAATATTAAAATTAATTTAGAATTAATAAGTCATTTAACTATAATTTGTGTTTAAAATGATTAATACTAGGGTGTCAAAAGTCTGGTGTCGATGTTATGTATCAAGCATTGAGAGAGGAGACGGCAATGCTATTGAGAGTCGGGCATTGATGTTATGTAGTAAGTATCGGGCGTCAATGTCAAGATGGCGTTTGTCGTCATGTTGAGAGGCGTTGGTTGTCAATGTTAAAAAGATGTCAGACAAAGATGAGCTGTCAAGTTGTGGCTGTAGAAATTGCTAGCGTCAAGCATCAATGTCAAGACAGTGTCAAACTTTGATGTGGAGATGAATTTGAAATGTCGATGTTGTAACGATGTCAAATGTTGATGTTGAGATGACATCGGACATTGTTATGAAACTAAAGTTGCAATCCGTCAAATAGAAATGAAAATGAGAATATTCTATGAATGAGGTATTGAGTGCGGGCAATTAATTTGGTGGTGTGGATAAGAAATAAGAAATTTAGTTTTTATATTGTATATAAATAAATATTTTAAATATAAGAAATTATATTTAAAATAATTCATAAAATATTTAAGACAAGTGTGTCGGACATGCGTGTCCAAATTGTATTTATATTTTTTAATCGGATACGTTTTTTATGTGTCTGACACGTATAGGGGTGTCGGACGTGTGTCGTGTCGGATATGTGTCGGACATTGCACGCCTCTTCGAGGAGAAGTGTTGGTGCATCATAGCTCAAGGTTTATGTCTTCAGCTTTATGTAATTGTTGTTATCTGGGTTAGCAGGTTCTCATTTCAACTAATTGCTTCACGTAAAACATGCAGTCAGGCTATGGAGGTTAGTTATCAACAAATTTCTTCTCAAATGGTCCTCTGAAAACATTCTGATACTTGCCTATTTTGCTCTCTTGGATTCAGTTTTCGAAAGTTTTGGCTGTGCCCTTAAGCATGGGACTGCAATTACGTATAAATAGTAGTGTTTCTTTAATGTGCTTGCCTATTTTGTTCCCTTGGCTTCGGTTTTCTAATCAGGCTTTGCAATGGAGCTGGATAATTCAATATTCTTCACTCTAAGTGGCACTAATAATGTACAGCTGCAACAAAAGTCCTCCATATTGTTCTTTCTTTGAGGATTTCAGCTAACAAATGTGCTCTTCTGCAACTGGACACCTTTTGTGCTGCTGAGAGCCGTCATTTGTTCTGTTTGGATTCTGCTTACCTATGTGAATTATATTCGTATTGTCTTTTCCCCTGCCTAATGTGTGATGATTTTCACTCTTGCACAATTAGCTGGAAAACCAGCAGAAATTTCTTGTGTTCTAAAGTTTTAGGGTCAGTGCACTGTGGGGGGGAAAAAAAATCCCTTCTACCATGAATTTGGGCTCAACAGAGCTTGCCTCAAAGAGGAAGAAGAAATATGCTCAGAAAGTTGGTCCAATTGTGGTATCAGTTTTTCACAATATGCTGCCCTTTTATATGTGAGGATTGATACTTATGTGTGAAGGGTTGTATTGTAATGGATTCTGATATTATAGGGTGCAGGTGTAGCCCCCAAATACTTGCACACTGACAAATTTTTGTAATAACATATAAGATCCTTAATGATAATTTGTAGGATAACTATAAATATTTATATTATAATTTTTTTTTTGAGAAAAGGATCAAAATTGTCCCTTTGCTCTTTATGAACAATCAAATTAGTCTCAAACTATATTAAATAATTATTTTGATCATTGTTTAAAATTGCGCAATATGAGGTTCGCCTCAATGCAATTCCAGTGAAAAGCGCCTCGAGGCTTGTGCATCGTGCTTTTTTTGTGAGGCTTACGACTCATCTTGGCTACTGCTCGGCTCGCCTTGCCTCGCTTGCATGAGGCATACACCTCGATCTATTTATGTATGTTTTTTATTTGAAACTTAGCTAAATCTTATACAAAAGCCCCCAAAAAATATGCCTGCTTGCTCTCCCAAGCTACATCAACTTCCTCTCATTAGCCTCAACCTTCAGCCCACCGCCTTTGTCATAGTCTTTGTCGGGGATCACTTGAAAGTCAGCATGCCATCAGTCTTCTCTAAAAATTTTGGAGTATTACTCTTATCTTTATGTTGATGACAAATATTTATGAAAAAGGAAGATGATTGAAATAAATAAAAAAGAAGTAGATTTAGAGGTATTGGACCCTAAAGGATGAGGTAGGGGAAAGACCAATTTGCTATGACAATAATTCAAATAAAAATCCCCTTAGTAGTAATAGTACAAATGATTTCTTAGATGTCAATTATTACAACTTTCTTTAGTAATTAAATGTAGATGAGTAGGAATTGAGAAAGAAAAATTTAGAGTTGAACTTGATGTTATATGATACATTTATATAATTCATATATTTTATGTTATTTTGCTCTTTTAATATTTGGATTTCAATTTTATTTGGCATAATTTATTACTTATCACTTTACATATTGTGCAATTTTTTTTGTTTCACATGTATGTAAATTTGTCATTTAATTGTTCAATTGAAAATTAATATGCTATCCTTCAACATACTGGGCATCTTACAAAGAGTAAAAAAAATATATGTCAAAGTTTAACGCAGAATTTACATATGAACTTTTTCGTACAACGATCAAGAAGAATTGTAAATTCTGATAGTTTTGTAATGTCAATGTCAATTATAACTCCTGTAAATTTGAGTTGTTTAATGTTAACTATATATTTTGTGTTATATTAACATAGGTCAATTGTATATTTTTAGTTGATGTTTATGATAAATAGCTATAAAAGCGCAGTAAAAGAAGATTAAAGCACAATAAAAGTGCAATAAAATAGCAGTCGAACAAAATATAATAGAATTTTTTATACTAATAAATAAATGATACTCGTGTGTCTACAATACAAAATCTTTTATTGTTTATTGCGTTTTTACTGTATTTTTATTATGCTTTTATTGCACTTTTATGTCAATTATTCTATTTAACTTCAATTTCAATTAAAATGCATTTTAATATAATTACTCACCTGCTTTTCCTTCATGCTAGCAAATAAAATGTTTGTCTTTTTTGCATAGAATAAAAAATATATGTATTGCCTTCCCATCTTAAAAAGTGTGGTCTTAAATCAGGGTATTTAGGTTTATTTAGAGCAAAGTGTTCTAAGAATCATACCTGCATTAGAAAATGTCAAGTAATATTAGATTATGAAATATAATAAAATTTTATAATTATAAAATTAGACTTGCAAAGTATTAGTTCTAAGAAGGTAAAAATCATATGTAACCTGCATAGCAGACTGGAAATTTTATGTCAAGTAATATCCTCGAATATTCGCTACCCAATTATTATATGAGAATTCTTCTACATTATTAACTATTAAAATGAGACTTCTTGGGGTTTTAAGATTGTTTAATGGAAAAAATAAATTAGATAGTAAAAACATTATAAATATTTTTAACATATTTGCTTGATCAGTTGATCTATTTAGTTCTGTCATCTCAGCAATCAGCTGTTTCTTCTGCCATATGCTCAGCACCAATTAATCCTGTGCTTTATTATATTAATTGAATAGATTATATGAAGACAAACATTGAGTAAATTTTTTTTTAAAACAAGTCAGAAGAGTCAGCTCATCTGTGGTAAATTTAAGTAAATGACCTTTTATTAAGAAGCCTTCATTAGAGTTATCGCAGCATTTCAGCAGCTCAAATATATGAGGTATATTTTGATGGAATGGTGAAAACATTAAGAACTGATGAATGTTAAGAGACCTCAAAGAGTCCTCAACATCTTTGAAAATTATTTCGTGAAACAAGTTACAAATACTTCTAAAGGTTGAAACGTAGCAACTAGAAGTAACAGGACGTGCATCTGCAATAAAATAGAAATAATTCAGTGTAAAAGCGCATCAAAAGCGCAACAAAAGAGTAATTAAAATAGGTGGCATAAAAATCTTTTAAAAATACAGAAAAAACACTATACCCTGAGAATAACTATTTTTTACCTCAACAATGTGGTAGCACACATTAAACCTTTGAAGAAATAGCAAAGAAAATCAAAATATAGTAATACGCAGTGAAAGCGCAACAAAAAAGTACCTTTATATAGGACAAAGACGATGAGGTTGTGCAAACCGGTTACGTCCTGGAGAATGCTGAATAACCCTCAAAGCAACTTCTGGAGAACTGAACGGAAGGAGAGAAGATGAACAGTGAAAAAAATGTTGGGCAAAGTAAAAATGCCGAGTGAAAATTAAAACGCCCCATTTCACGTTCTTTCAGTCATTCAAATTTATCGGGTATGTCGGGTCAGGCAGGCTGACAAGACAAAATAAAGATATTTGTTTTAAATAAATTACACGTGTATCATTCTTATTGGAGACCGGATCGGTCTCCACACTGAATAATTTGCCCTTTCTAAGATGGTGCTGCTAGGTTAACTTGGTCAAATCTATTATAATGAATGTAGGGTGGAGAATGTATCTTGGATTTAACCAATCTTAGTAATTGTAGATGGAATAATATTATTTAATCTGTCTTTTTTTTTGTTAAATGAGGACTGTTATGTCCTTACTAGCTAAGGACACCACTAGTGCCTACTACTGAGGCATTTCTTGTTGTCTTTTAGCACTTCTTGAGAAGTTTAAGATATTAAAAATATGATACCATCATTTTAATTTTAATCAATGTAAATAAAAATTCATTTAAAGATGACTATTTGTGTGTATCCTACAAGAATTTCAATAGTAGATCTAATTTAGATACATTATTAAAAAAATGCTTAGATCTTGCATAAAACTTGGTGCATATTTGAATTGGAAACATATGAGATTAAATTGAGGACCATTAGAACTTTAATGTTAGTAAACTTATTATTGAGTTGAACGTCTTGACTTGAGGAACTCATCAACACCATACCAAAAGTGTTTCAATATGAGTTTGAATAAGCTTAGATTAAGCATTTGAAATATAATTGGAAACTTTAGAATTTTAGAGTACTAATTGGATGATTAAACAATCTCCATATCTTGTACACTTATATTCAAATCGAGTGTCTTGAGTAATTGAATCTAATGAGTCCAAGAAAGCTTAGTTCTGACATCAATAAGGTGCTTGAGTGCATAGATAATGATTTATAATCAAGGGAATCATACATGTCATTCGATGGAGTGTTTTAGATTTTAACAATACTTATTGGGCATGTTAATTTAAAATTTTATAAATAGGCTTTCTCTCTATATATGAAAGGAGAGTTAAAGCTACTATTTTAGCTTGAGATTCAAGAAAGCTCAACAGCTTTAAGAATCATAGAGCTCCATCATTGAACCACCTCTTGATCATCTTCGTTGGAACAACACTTGAGTGTCATTGGAAAACCACCCCGATCATCACTGTTGGATAACCACTTGACTTCTGTCATCAGAAGCCCCCCTGACCATTATAGTTAGACAACTGCCCGATCATTATCGTATGACCATTGGTTGAATGCCGTCGTCGGACCACCACTTGACAAACATCGTCGGGCCATCACTTGACAAACATCATTGGACCACCACTTGACAAGCATATGTGGATTACCACTCGATCAACATTATGGATTATCATTGACTGACTATGATCCTCTAGCCAGCATCTCCTCGACCATGTTCCTTTAACCGCTATCTGTCGATTATTGTTCTCCAACCATCATTTCCCAATGATGTTCCTTTGACCCCTGATTGTTGTCAATCAAATACAATCCTTCGACCACCCTCGACTGACTACGATCTTTCAACTATCATCATCCGACTACGAGACTCCGACTTTCTGTTGCTTGACTATGGTCATTTGACCGACTTCACTTTGCCATGATCCTCTTACCATTGTCAACCGACTGCGATCCTCTGGTCATCATTGCCTTTCATGATCTTCTGAACTCCATTGCTTGACAATAGTCCTTCGACCTTCTCTGATTGCGATCCTCCGACCAACATCGCTTGATTACAGTCCTTCAACTTTCATTACTCTACTATGGTCCTCTAACCTACAATTACCATTATCACCTGGCTACATCAACACCGTTGGCTTTCATTACCAGTTTCAATGCATGCCATTGCTTATAAGATCGATGCACATTGTTGACATTAACTTTGACTCCTAATTTTAAAACTAGGATTTATGTTGGATTCCTCTATCCTTGGTCTCCCCTTCTCAAATGAGTATGGTAAAAAATACTTCAAATAATCTCTTGACGATAACTCCCAACCTTATGACTTTTCAACTTTTATTATCGAATTCGTGTTGTACAACTTATATTTATTGTATTGTAATGGACATTATTTATAATCAATACAAACACCAATGAAGTCATTTCACTTGGCCAAAACCTCGTGGTTATTCCCTTTTAGAGCTTTCCACATAACAATTTTAATATTTATTGCTTCTCTCTTATATAAGTGTGTGTTGGATCTTCATACAAAGTTAAGATGGTAACCTCTTTATCTCTATATCATCATAAATACTTTGACGTGCAATAGTTTGGAGCCATCAGTGGGAAACGATTCTTGGGCGTGCTCAACCCTTGTTATGACCTAGATATAAACTTCCTAGGAAAAGTTGTAGCAGGGCATTCACCATTTTATCAATTCTAAAAGAAGCATATCAAGATTGTTAACTTAAGATACAATATTAAAGGGACAACATCCTATGCATGATTGTATTTAGAAACCCCATCACATCTATCCTCCATCAATTTCATGAGAATGGGATCATGTTTTGGGGGCCACCTTAGTTATGACTTCAAAGGATAACATCTCCGGCATGGTTGGTGACTGCAAATCTTTTCATCTAATATTTTTATATGCATTTAACAACCATCCTTTTTAAAGCTTCTAGCAAATACGAGGAATTTAAAAAAAAAAGTCTCAAATTTTACACCCTAGTCCCACTTGAATTTTTACTCATTGGGCATAAGGGTGTTAATAAATGGCCCTATTTGAAAAAATAGGGTTTCGGTTTACCCGTTTAATAAGTGGGTCGAGTTTGAGTTGGGTTTTTTGAGTTGTTTATTAAATGTGGCTAGTTTGGGTTGACCTATGAACCTTGATTTTGATTTGAAAATGACTCGTTTAATATATTCTTTCCTTAAATTTTTTTACTTGTGGGTATAATTTTTTTTTTTTTTCAAATATTCTAAATTTTATAAGTAATAAATTATACTTTTTTAACCAAAATGAGTTAACGGGTTGGGTTCTGATTATTCAGGTTGCTAGTGGGTCAGGTTTGAGTTGGTTTTTTTGACCCATTTATTAAATGATTCATGCTCGTGTTAGTGTTGATTGTATTTGGGTCGGATTTGGGCTCAACCTGACAATCCATTTTGATGCCCTTAATTGGGCAATGTCACAGTCATGATGTTGAAAGATTAGTAATTATCCAAAGGCAGATAAATCTTCATGTTTGATTTGGGACATAGATTGCATTTTCCGTCTCTTAATAAATGTATAGTTGATCCTTAACGGGATTTTATTCTACATCTTCAATATATTTTAAAGTCAACAAGCTAGGCTTTGACAAATGATCCCAAATAGGTCAAACATCTTTAATGATTTTTTTACTACTCCCACACATGTTAATGTCATTGAGCAACACTCTAATAAATAATCTTGAATATGTTAAACATTCTTGGTGAATTTCTCTTGATGTTGCTTTACACGGGTTTACATTATCGAATAATATTTTGACAAACTACATCGAATATGTCAAACATGTTTTATGATTTATTCCGACCTCTTCCATATGGATTAACATTATCGAACAATATTTTGACAAATAATTTTGGATAGATTAAACATCATCGGTGGATATTTCTCAACCTCTTCCGTACATGTTAACACTGTCACAAAGGTTAATATTATCGAGCAACACTCTAACAATCAACCTTGAATAATAGATTTCTCTCAACATCTTTCATACAAGTTAATATTATTGAGTAATAATGACAAATTACCTTGCACCGGTCGGATTTCTCTCAACATCTTCCGACATAGGTTAAAATTTAGGATGACAAATTAAACTAGCATCCCAAGGAAGACATTATATATATATATATATATATATATATATATATATATATATATATATATATATATATATATATATATATATATATATATATATATATCCTTAACGCAAATATGATGCTTGATTAAAATTATATCATTGGTGGAGCCTGTCATTATTATAGCAAAATGTCAACCAAGCTTATACATTGAAGAAAAAAGATACATGCATTTATATAGGCTTACTGTCCTCTGAGGAATAAGCTACAAAATATTTGATCACTATGATACAAGTTTGAGATTTCATCAGTTAGTATGGTCACTTTCAGCTATTGGATTATAAAAATTGATTAAGCTTGAAGAAACATATATTCATGTGCTATATTAGAAGTTTTATTTGAAGCCCACATACAAAATTACTGACTATATATCATATTAGTATACACTTATCAATATCATTAGAGGTTTATAAACAGTCTCCTCCCATGAAATATGTTGCAGTTCTCAAGAAAGTTTTATCAGTTGCATCATATCTCAAATGATTCCAAGGACATCAAAGTTGTTACTAATACTTGCATCATTGATTTTGGAGTGTAACTTTTTACTTTTGAGAAAAACTGCAAAAAAGGGTGTTGTTAGGCCTGAAATTTTGATTTACCCAATGAGGATAGTCAGCACCTATTTTAAGGGAAGGGCAGATCATGTCGTAGAGACTGAAGGTCTTGATCTCCCTGAAATTTTCTTCATCCAATAAAGATAGTCAACGCCTTTTCCAAAGAAAGACTAGAGCCTTGTTGTTGAGATTGCAGTGATTTGATCAAATTTGACGGTTTTTAAACTCTTGCCAGACATTTTTTTCCCTTTTACTAGGGAGAATTAAAGCCTAAGTCAAAGGATCACGCCAAGATCTCCAACTGTTTTTAAACTTTGCACAACAATTTTTTTTGGATTTTATGAGGAGAATTGGAGTTTGCGATAAAGGATTCTGCTTTGATTGTGTCCATTGATCTTTAAACTCTTGTTGGATAGTTTTTATTGTCATTTACATGAGAGAATTGGAGCTTGTGTCAAAGGACCATCACTTTTGAAGGTCTTTAAAATCTTGGCGAATAACTTTTCTCGCTATTTATATGGTAGAATTGGAGCCTTCATCAGATGATTGTGCCTGGATCGCCTTCGGGCCTTTCTACTATTGCCGAACAAATTTTCCTGTATTTTATAGAGGAGAATTGGAGCCTACGTCAAATGATTGTGTCTTGATTGTTTTGAACGTTCTTTAAATTCTTGCCAAATAGCTTTTCACCTCATTTACGAGGAATAACCAGAGTCTGCGTTATAATCAGATATCCAAGAAGGAAAACAATATATATATATATATATATATATATATATATATATATTTTTTTTTTTTTTTTTTTTTAGAAATAAAAAATTTGAGTAAATAAATAAATAAAAACTAGCAAATGGACCTTGCGAAACGTTAAAAATATTTCCTCACTTTTACCGTTTCCTATTAGTAGAAGCAATGATTTTGCTGAGCAAAATCTTATTATTTTGTTAAGAAATAAATTCCTTAATTTTGGCATTTTCATGTTAAGGGAATTGATGATTAAATGCACGGCCAGCCCAGCCTAATTGGAGTTCAATTTTGAGTGTGGGCAAATTTATCTCCACTATTACAAACATTGCTATCTATTTATAGACAAATGTAACAACCTATTAGGCTACACACAACATAAGCAAGCACTAATCATATATAGCCATACAAACAACTAAATGGAATTAAACTATCCATGCTTAAGTAGTTCAGCTCCGGTGTCATTCTACCGGGGTAGGAGGAACTTCAAGCTTGTAAAAAGATGTCTGGTTGGCCGCCACAAGGAGGCGAGTTTGGTTGGCTAAATCGGTCTGGGTATTTTCACCTGATGTCAAATTATGTATTAGTCATCGGGTGTCTAATTGTCTACCAATCTTCAATTTCTTAAGAGTAGCATAAGCAGATGGAATACCCTCACAAACACTGTCAACAATCTATGTTGCTTCGTGTCCAAAAATGTGGGGAAATAAGGGAGTCTGGTCATTAGCCTCCCAGAAGTAGAGATCAGTGTGGCCAAATGAAGTGTACTTGATCTCAATCCTGACCTCCATCGCTTTAAGCGGCAACCCCTCCATTTTCTCGATAACTTTTGGAACATTGTGAGCAAATATTTTCGGCTGGACATTTGGCTTGCTCTTAGCATCATTATTCACAGGTGTATCAACCCCAAACACTTCGCCAAACATGTTGTCCTCATACACATTATACATGGGTTCATCAAAGACAGGCAAAGACAATGAGTTCGACAATGGATCTTCAAATTCTTCTAAGCTGAACTCGAACAAGGGTGGGGTGGAAGACTAACGAGGTGACCCTTCCCTTCAAGCATGTCTTCATAGGTGGAATATATCTAATCATCTGAGATGCCCTTGTCGTTGTCATCGGTTTGCAAGGATTTAGTTTGAACAAGAGATATTGAAGCCGTTGTGGCAGCATATTTGCCCTAGACGCCATTAAAATCCTGGCCAAAGGGACTCAAGTTTTTTCCTTTGTTCAATTCTTGACAATCGTAGTTTGAGTCGTGCAATTTCTTGTAGAAGATCTTCGATTTCTGCTTCTTGACGTGATCCCTGAAATGTCCATCAAGAAGGCATCTTGTTCTGTTATTCAAAAACAGAAATTAATTTGGAGTAGGGGCAAGGCAAGAACGTCAACAATTATCTAAATACAAGTATTGGCAACAATTAACCAAAAATGACATTGTTCCGGAGCAGGGGAAAGGCAAGAATGGCCACCGGAAGAACAAGAAATGTTCTTTGGCGAAGGCTCCGTGCTGAAGATGACTCTCGTTCACTGCGGAAACTTTAAAATCTGTATATAGATAAACTCCAGGAACCAAATGAGGTTGTCATACTGCAATAATCTACTATTCCCTGACATCATCATACTGCAAGAAGGATTTCTTAGTTCTTGCTTGCGATTAGATGTCAGAGCCAATTCGCCATCGTGGAATCTACGGGCTGGTAGAAGCCTTCCTTGGATGGGTTTCAAAATCGGACTGTAGCAGGAATCGACTTCAAATTGTTGTCTTGAAGTCCAAACACAAGAGCTACTTGCGGTTTGATGTCGGAGCCGATTCGCCACCGCAAAATCTACGGACTAGTAGAAGCCTTTCTTGGATGGGTTTGAAAACCGGATAGCAGCAGGAATCCGGCTTCAAATTGTTGTCTTGAAGTCTACACACAAGAACAAAGAAACACACAAGGACAAAGAGAAGGTGGCTGTCGGCGTTGTGGATGAATGATTATAGCCACCACGCTTCTTTGATGATTGGCGACTGCTGGATCGCCTTCAGAGATTCTCCACCAGGTTCTTCTCTTCACCACTCGAGGAATTCTCAGGATACAGAGCAAGAAGAGCCTGTTGGCTTTGATATCAAATGATGTCGGCGAAGTAAGGTGTGACGTGGTGTCAGATACAAAGTGCGAGCTGCAGGAACTCGCAACCCTTGCATAACCCAAGAACTCCTTGGGAGGGGATCACCACCTGAACTCCTTCAGGATACAGAAACCCATGGAAAATGAGTAAAAACTCAAATATTATGAATCTCTTCTATCTCAACTATTACAAGCTTTGCTACCTATTTATAGACAAAGGTAGCAACTATTAGGCGGCACACAACATAAGAAGATACTAATCATATGTAGCCATACAAACAACTAAATGAAATTAAACTATCCTGAAGTTAACATGTTTAAGTGGTTCAACTCCGAAGTCAATAAGGTTCACGCGATGTACAAGGAGTGATCACACTTCATATTTTTTTCAAATATGCACTTTTTTGTTGCAAAATTTTCGAAGACAATTTTCAAATGACACAAACCTAAGTATTCAAGAATAGTTGCAAGTGATATGCCATTAAAAAATTGCTTAGATCAGCACATATCTCAATGCATATTTGAATTGAAAACTTAATGGATTAAATTCATAACCATCTAAATTATGATTTTATTAAACTTATAATCGAATTAAATGTCTCAACTTAACATAACCATTGATGCCAACAAAGGTCCAATCTAAGTTTGAAGCCCATGTCAAGCTTGCAATTGAAGCATAATTGAAAATTTTAGGACTCTAATTGGATGACCAAACAATATCCAAACCTTGCATGCTTATAATCGAATTGAGCAGCTCTATGAGATGAATCTAATGAGCCCAAGAAAGTTTAATTATGACATCAATGATGCACTAAATGTTAAAATAATGGGTTATGATTGAAAGAATTAGTATCAATCATCTGATAGGTGTTTCGAATTTTGATGTTATTTATAGTCCCTTGACTATTGTCCTTTGACAATTGTTGTCTGACTATACTGATGCCCGTTGATTTCATTACTAGTGCTAACACACGCATTGCTTAGAGGATTGATGTACATTGTTGATATTAACTTTGACTCTCGATGTTAGCCCTGGGGTTTATGTTGAATTCCTTTGTCCTTGATCTCCCATTCTTAAAGGAGTATGATTAAATACACAACAAATGATCTCTCAAAGATAACTCGTATGTTGTAGAGTAGCTTTTTTAAGTTTCACTATGGAATTCATTTTGTATATCTTTAATTTATTATAAATTACATCTTTTGTAAAAAAATGACAAATATTGGTAAAATCATTTTAGTTAGACAAGACCTCATGATTTTTTCATTTTCGGGCTTTCCACATAAAAACTTGAGTGCTTCTTCGTTTCTACTATCTATGCTTGTGTTGGATATTCATATAAAATTAAGATAGTAAGCTTTATCTCTCTCTATCAATGTGTATGTTTTGGCACAACAAATATCTTGCTAAACTCTTTAATAAGTTGGTGTTAAAAAGTGGAAAACTCGTGATAACGCAAACACAAATGGAGGGAAAGGTCTGTCCTAATTTGTTAGAATTTTGATGAGTTCAACTCATATTCCACTAAGGGGCTGTTTGGTTGGATGAAAAGTAAAAGTACAATGAATACTTTACTTTTTTTACTTTTTACTGTTTGATTTGTCCATTGAGTAAAGCAAAGTAAATTCAATATGTATTCATAACTCTCTGCGCAGTTCATTTTTGGTGTAAAGAAAACCCGCTCAAAATCGAGCAAAAAAGGAATTTTGTGTGTGTGTGTGTGTGAGAGAGAGAGAGAGAGAGAGAGAGAGAGAGAGAGAGAGAGAGAGAGAGAGAGAAAGGGCGTGAAATTCCTCTTTGTTTCTTTTTTCCTTTGTCACTGCTCACCGCCTTGACACACCTTCGTGCTTTAGTCCTCATCGCGGGCAAGAGAGAACATATGATGCCTCAAGATTTAAATTGAAAGAATTATTCTTTTAATCTTAAATAAATAACAATCAGGACTATCTAATATCATCTATTAGTAACAAACAACAAAACATATTCTATAATTTAAAACATTAATATACACATATATATTCATTCACAAATATCAAATATAATATTCAGAATCTATACAATCACGTCATAACTATTTTGTCATGAGTACAAAAGAAAAATAAAAAAAATAAAACATGAAGAATCATGATCAGTCTTACACTCCTGCTTCCCTATCCTAACTTGAAATCATTTAACCACATATAATAAGCTTAAAAGCTCAACAGATAACCAAAACCTACAAATGAATTCAAAGCAGGACAAATGAGCAATATGCATGTCAATAGTCATATCATAGCAATTACATTCATATGATCATTGAATTAGTGCATAAATAATAAATTTCACATGCAATAATAGTATATTCTATAAACAGTAGAATATTATAATACGGAAGCTAGTACAATAGTAAACTATTACGAATGTCAAATCTATCAAGCAATCGTCGTATTTGTAATATAAAACAGTATAGAAATCGTATAAAGTATCAAATTAAAACATCGATAAAGGCCATCGAAATCATGTTAATGCAATAAAATCATATAAGATTGTACCCATACTATTCAAGTATTTTATACCACGTGCTCAATATATCACATGCTTAGTATCAATACAGTAAAAAAATAGTACTAAATAATATTAGTATCTAAATTGGTAACAATAATAATTCAGTGATATGAGCAGTAGAATAATGCAATAATAGTAAATCCATGCAACAATAAAAATCAGTATAATAATAAGAATAATGTCTCAATAATATGCATTTTTAGTAGTCATACCAAATAAGTAAGAAGTCATGGCTATCACAATATTTTTTAGTATTGTTCAGTATCAGTAAACTGTTGTCTCAGTAAAAAGAGCTGTCACTCTTTGCTCGTCGGAACAGTAATCATCTTCTTATAGCTCTCAATCAATGTATCACGTGAATCAGTAGAGAATAACACCAAACTATACTATTTAAATGAAAGTCTACGGGACTATCATCCTGTACAGGTCAATCAGTCTTCACCCAATGGATCAACCAATTTTTATTTGTCTTTTATAAACACATTATTATTACAGTACTATAACAATAATCTCAATCACATATCCATATTCATTTTCAAAGCATTGTAACAAAAATCATACTAAGCAAAAATTCATCAGAATTTAACTAAATTGCTAAATATTGTTTAAAATAACATTACGAAGCTTTAGTGAAACTAAATCATTTTTTTTAAACATCAAAATAAAAATTGAGTATGTAAAAAGTTATATTTTTAAAATCACTCGGTAAAAATCTCAAATAAATACTCAAAACGTTTATAATCTCAATCTATATAACATACAAAAAGTTACACGATCAAAGTTTTACTAATACAAAATTATTCACGTTTTTTAATAACGGAAACTCAAATTTGATCAGAAAAATACAAAAAACACAAAATCTTTAAAATCAGAAATATGGTAAATGTTTCCTTACAATGAGACGAGTAAATCTCCCAATAGGCTCGACTAACAAAAATTGTTTTGTGATCTCCAAATTTGGACCTCTTTTGTCTTCTCTCATAATTTCTCATTAGCCTTCTTTTCTAAGCCAATGTAAATAGGAGAAAAGGGAATAAATGCTTTTTAATGATAATGTGATATTTTCATATAGTATAATATATTTATTTAATATAACTATTTTATTTATTTAATTTTTAATATAAAATTCATAGAAATTATTTTGAGCTTTGAAATTATAGAAAAATAATCATAAAATAAATCATTATATTTAAAAAATATAAATGAAATTGATTTACAAATCAAACACCTGATGGTCCCAAAATCTTCATTTGTACTGGTATGTACCATTTTCTTAAAGATTTTCACTAGTACTCAACAAAAAAAAAAATTTGTGCAATTAAAATACCACAATCTCAATGCTATGGCGAAGATAGTTTGTGATTTGGAGTTGTGTTGACTCCAGAAAAAAATTATTTACCTCGGTCAAAATATGGGTTATTATAGAGCACGTAGTGAACCATCTCTTCACCTTTCACCTTTGTTTTGATAAGTCCTTTTGCGCGGAATAGATATGAATGAAAGGTCATGTCTCTCGGTCGGGATGGCCTGCAAACAGGGGTTGCTTTAGCTTGCAAATAAGGGAGATGATGGGGGAGAAAGAAGGTATCTGTGAGCAAAGGAGGATTCATGAGAGAGAGAGAGAGAGAGAGAGAGAGAGAGAGAGAGAGAGAGAGAGAGAGAGAGAGAGAGAGAGAGAGGGCTATACCCTTATTTAATTGAGAGGAAGAGAATCCAAGTTCATTCTTGTGTGCGAGGGAGAGACGAGATCCAAAGAAGGGTCGGTTACAACCTGCTTGTACGAATGGATGATGTCGTCCATACCCTTCCCCTTCGATCAAATGGATTGCATGCAAGCAGTGGCAGGATGGTCTTCTTCCTCTCTCAAGAAACAAAGGGTCGCGAACAATTTGTCTTCCATGCATGCCATCACTCAGTTGTTAATTGCGAAGGCCTAGAGCTAGACGAAATGTGGGGTTTTATGCAAGAATAGTCCACCGAATATCAGGAGCAGGTTAGAAATTCGAACTATGACGTTCCATGTGGGAATGTTTATTCGTGTTTCAGTGATTGTGATGTCATGACTCTGTATATGGCAAAAGATATGAATGCCAAGGGAATTCTGCAAGTAGAAGTGTATAATACTCTGATTTTATTCTACTTTACATACACTCAATCAAACATAAAAAATAATTACACTGTATTCACTTTATAAACAATCAAACAGCCTCAAAGTATTTGTTTTACACTATTTATTTTACACTGCAGTTACTTTACATTGCATTTACTTTACAGCCAATCAAACATCCCATAATAGAGATAATAAACTCAAAGAAGAGAGCCATAGGTTTGAAGAAAGTACATTTTGTTAATTGCTATATGAAATCTTGGGGTACTTGGTTTGGTTCCTGATTTATGTGAAGGTGATTGATTCATTAGATAGCTTAAATGTTAAAACAAACTACTCATATATGCCATATAAGATTTTGTAGGGAATATTTCAAACTGTGTATATAAATTATTTATATGTAATTTGTTGAATAATATCAAGCTAATTTTGAAGATCCCATTTTAAGTCAAGATCTATAGCTCAAGATAGGACCAAGAGCTAGGAGATCATCATTAAGAAAGCATCAATAAAAACACTTAGATGTTGAACTAAATAATTTTGTAATAAAAATTAAAACTTGAATTTAAATTTTCATTTCACAATTTTAATTTTAGCCATTTATTTATTGCTTTCATATGGAACATCATGAAATTATTCTTGATTTAGCATGCAAGAAGGTCTAGGGCATAGATTTTCTTGAAATGATTAGAGGTACATTAGGAGATGTCTTCTTGGGTATTTGGTGGATATCCAAATGGTTGTAAGTGCAGAGAGATCAAGACAAGGTCAAGGAGATGCTAGGTTTGCCAATTGAGCAAATTTGGTGAATTAGTGGAGGGGCCTATGGGGTTGCATAAGGACTATAAATACTTTGGAATGTCATAAGGATAATTATTGATCAGAATTGGGTCAGTTAAAAAAGATCAAAGAGGTTTGCAGGGTGATGTGTGATACCATAGGATCTAATGAAATGATTGAAACCTTAAATCTATGAATAAATATCTTAACAATCAATAGAGACAACCAAAATTATTATAAAACCCAAATAATAAAATACTGAACATATTTAATTTCATTATAATATTATACATTAATCTAAATTACCAATCATCTATACATTAAAATAATTAAATTAGATTAGAAAATAATACATTAATCACTTAATATTAGAATATGCAACCTCTACACCTTTCTACTCCACTAAGCCTTTGTTCAAGTATACTCCTAGTATAGTCATGCACTATTGGTTAGGATTCACTTTGACATAGACATACTCATACTCTTTTGACTTACTACCCTTGATTTAGTGCCCTCCTTTTAGAAACCTCTTTGAGCTCAGTTGGAATTCGGTCATAAAGTTGGAATTCGGTCATTATGTTATTGAGTCACACCTTTTGACTGAATACTTTTGTATTTAGGTATTCAACTTCTTGAAGTATATGTGAGGTGGTGGAGTACTTGCAAATGTGGTTAAGATTTACAAACGAAAAGATACATGGTGTACTATCTGTGGGTGGAGGTGGTCCTCTGCATGGTAGTATATGCAAGTGGTTCTATATAATTCATCAAAGGTTTAGATAACCTAAAATCATACTTTATAATTCTTTTAAAAAGTAGTAGATTTTATGCAATGAAAATAGGATCAACACATATGACAAAAGATAAATTTTGATTAATCATGTTGTCCTTAATTAGTATATAATCTTCACTTATTATATGGTAGTGCACAATAATGTGGGATAAATTATAGATATTACTAGTATGCTTACATGATTGATTAATTTGAAATAGAATTTCTTCAACATGTTTATTACCACTCGTGTCAACTAAGTGTGATACATTTGCATGGAGGTTATATTGTCTACATCAGTGGTCGGTGACAGTGGTGATGGTCGTCATGTAGTTCACTAGCGATGATGATGATTGGCAGTTGACGGTGATGGTGTCGACAATGGTTGGACGAGTTTACTTGATATGAAAAATGAATCAAAATACTTAACATTGCATTTTATTTATTTTACATTGTACTCCTTTTTCATCCAACAAAATATCAATATTTTCAAAATTATTAAAAATAATATTTTACACTTTACTCCGAATCAAAGAACCCCTTAATAAAATGATAGTAATTAACTACAAATAATTAAGTGAAATATCTTTTTTAACCTTAATGAAGTTAGAATAGTTTATTGTTTAATTTTCTCAACAAAAAAAAAAAAAAAAATCAAAATCCCAATCTAAATTCTATTAAGAGATATTCAATTAAAAAAATTGTATATGGAGTTGAAAAATGTATGATTGAAAAGTCGCGGCTGAATCCTAACCGTTCATCTTTTGCTGCTCTGCTATTTAAACCCAATCCTCGGCGTTGCATCTAGCCCTATCTCGTCTCCGCCGTTTCAAGGTCATTTTGTGTTCTTCAAAGATTCACACTCTCAGGTACCCTCTACAGCAAAATTTATGCTATCTGCTTTAATCTTTTATCGTAATTAGGGTTTTAATCCTCTTGATTCATGTAACTTGAGCTCTTATTTTGGCGAGCAAGAGTGATTTGTTTCTTTCTTGCTGATCTTTTTTTTTTTGTAAGAACATCTACTGTTCATTCGGGGGTAGGTTTTATTACTTTGAGACTAAAATATTTTTATTGGAGTTGTCGATCTGCTAGAGGGAAGCATGTCGATTTGCTTCCAAATTTGAGATCTATGATAGCTTTCGGCTCCTTTTCGTTTTGATTCCCAACTTTTTCGGCAGCTGTTATGGGGAAGCCTAAAAGGTCCAAGAAGAAGGGATCTGGAGGTGCGACTCTGACGCCATTAAAAGAATCCGAAAAGAATAAGAGCAGCGGTGTTGGCCGGATAGAGGAAGTCGGAGGAAATGCCTCGGGTTCCGCTAATGCTTTAACTCCCGTGCCCGTAACTTCTAGCCCTGCTCTAGCTGCTAATGCCGCAGCGGTGGTTAACAATACTAAAGGCGAAGCTAGTGCAGGGAGTAAGAAGAAGGGTAAGGAGCCTGCCAGCCTTGAAAGAGGGAAGGATCACTTGGAGAAGAGTTCTGGCTTAATCTTCATGTGCAACTCACTAACGAAGCCTGAGTGCTATAAGCTTAGGTTGTTTGGTCTTCCTAGGGGCAAACTGGAGGTGGTGGAGAGGATCAAGCCAGGAGCAAGGCTATTCCTGTATGATTTTGACCTCAAGCTTATGTATGGTGTCTACAGAGCCGTTTCCAAGGGAGGCCTTAATTTAGTGGCAGGAGCCTTTGGAGGGAAGTTCCCAGCACAGGTGCATTTCCTTCTTTTGTGGATGGTTTCTTCCATGCACTTGTGCCTAGGAGTTATCTTCTATTTCATTTATCAGTTTGATTGCTTTAAGATAATTATCTCTTTCACTGATAATCTTTGGCTTTTATTTACCATTAGGTCCCTTTAACCTTGTTATAGTTACTTTTGGGTAGTTACATCACTACCTAATTGTTAATCTATGATTAAATGACTAAAGTGTCATCACTATTAGGTTCGTATACCATTTTACACTCATTGATTGGTGATTTCACCATTCTTTCTTGTTTTTCTCCCTTTGCTAACCTAGCTCTTGCATAAGGGGTGGCATCAAGTTGATTCCGAGTAAGTTAGGCTTGAACTTGGGTTCAGTTTGACTTCAAATCGACTTAACCTCGAATTATGTTTTAGGTTTGATTGGCTCGTCTCGAAATTGATTTTGATCTTCAACTCTTATTTTAGCTAACTCAAAATTATTATGTTTCTCACATTATATTAATCCACCTTTAATTCTAATCCAAGCATGATGAAAATAACTTGAAATGAAATGATACAATAAATAAAATTAAATTTGAATTTTACCTAATATTCATTTTAATTAAATAAATTTTGAATTTCATATGTAATTATTTTTATATGTCATGACTTGTTTTGATTCAAATTTTGAGCAATTTGCTCTAGCATGAACTTGGTTTGAAATTTTGTTCAAGACAATAATTTGGCATTTTACTTGATCGAAAATGACTTTAAATCAATTTCAAATTGATTTGAAACTTGAGCAAGTTTCAAGCAAGCGTTCGATTTTGACTAATATTTTTTGCGCTTATTCGACCTGAAGTATTGTTCTGAGTAGACTTGAAGTCATTTTACTTCAGCATGTAATTTGCATGATATAATTTCTTATAGCTTGAATCCATGTCACCTTGAAGTTAATTAGCAAATAAAAGTATAATTATATTTGTTATTTTTAAGGATATTGTTTTAAAGAAAATATTATAAAAAAATGCTCATATATTATTATTTGTATAAATTTATTTGATATGTTCTAATTTAATCAAAATGTTCTAATTGAATCAAATATTAAGCAAATCGACTTTGAATTATATTGCTTCAAGATTTTATTAAAGCTATGAATTTGTGTTGATGATTCGACTTAAGTTGATAATAGTTTTTGATGTAAATTATAGTTTGTGCAAGATTCAAGTAAGTTTCAATTTTCTACAAATATTTTCTACTTGTAGGTGCAATCGGAGACTAACCATTGATTGGTGGTTTATATCAATGGTTTGTTTTTTATTGTTTCGTGGTGTAAGAATGTAGCGAGTGTAACATTTTTGGTTATTTAGTTATATCTAGCAAAATGATCAAAGTCGAGGGACTATATCGTTAAAACAAGTGGGAAACAATTGTTACAAGGCCCAAAACTTTAGGGGCGAAAATCCAATTCATCGTTATCTTTATATTTGCGCTAATGGATACAAGTTTCTAAATTTCTTTGATATAAGATAGTGCAATTTCCATCTTTTTTTTTAAATAATAGTTTATATTGTGCACCTTTCAAGGCCAACTTTCTTTAATAAAAATGTTCATAAGTGACTAAAGTGGAGTTTCATAAGTGAGTTTTACAAATTTTTATTTTTCCACATGAAGTAAATTCATATATATTCAACTTGTTTTGGTTATAACGAGTTTTATTACATTTATTTATTTTTTTAATTTATTAATTATTTATCAATCTTAAATTTTCTTTTTAATTATATGGTTAATATCCTACTATTTGGCAATGCCTATTTAATTAAACTAAAGCAATATAAATAAGAAATTTTTATCGGTAAAAAACCAAAGTTGTGTATTTATTGGTATACCATCAAATTGTTTAAATTATCGTCGAAGTATCCTAATGTTTAACTCATATTAATATGCCACTTTGTAGTGTATTTTAACCATATATAAGTTTATTATATTTAGCTTTTAACCTTTAGCTATTCTAACACACCAATATTATAATTTCGATGATGCTATCTTTTATAAACTAGGTGAAGCATCTTTTAAAAAAGCCTCGCCTCTTCGATGTTGCTATCATCTCAACGAGTTCAAATAACTAAGGTTGTTTAAATCGAACCGAACAATGAATCATAAGGAGAGGTTCACGGTTCGACCGGTCGAACCGAGATCAAAATGGTGACATAATAAATAATAAAGTTATTAAAAATTAAGAAAATTAATATAATATAATATAAGTATATGAGCATTGTGTTTACTTCCATTGAGGCGCAAGTCTGATCTGGCAAGCACGAGATGTATCCTTCTTGCCTTTTTTTTTTCCTTAAAATTGTGTTAAGGCTAGCTATGGTGGCATTATGTCAGGCCCATAATTGTGCAATCTTAAATCATGCTCCAATGTAAAAATGAGATCACTCATCTTGAATTGTGCAATTCATATTCATCAACCTTGTTCTTGTCTCCTCAAATTCAAATTCTATGTATGACATACATGCAAAGTAAACTTAATTGACTTAATACCTAAATTTGGCTTAATATTTCATCATTCCTTAATACTTAATTACTATTAATTTTACATATATGTCTGTGCAATCATCTATGGTACTAAGCTCTTTGACTCTTCCAATTAGGCAATATTAAATTTATTTCTAAAGAAATTTATATCTTGACTTGACTTAAGCATGATGATTATTTTATAAAGCAAATTTTGATTCTACCATCAACTATTTTGATTATTATGAGCTTTTTCTTTTGATTCTCCTAGCACATAATATTATGCAACATTTTTGATACCACTAACTACTTTTTCCCACATAGCATTTGCTTCCTCATGAACAGCCCAAGTATAGAGAATTTGAATCTTACTCTTAAAAATATTTTATTAATATTTTTTTAAATGTCCCCATCCAATCCCAAGACTAAATTTTATTTTACTTTTCATATTTCATATGATCATGTTAAAGTTCAAAACTAATGGTGTGCTTAGGTGTGAAGGTCTGTATCAAACTTTTACTATAAAAAAATGATTGTTTTTTTGATGGATTTGAACTATTAGCAACCTTTTCTAAAATTAAGGTAAGGTGTTAGCTTAGGCAATGCTTTTCTGAGTGTTATTGGTTGTAAGATGCTATGACCAAGCTACAGGTGTTTAAGTACGCACGATTTGGAGGGTATTGAAAAGGCCATTTAAGTTGAACATGAATTATTGTTGCATAAACTATCATAGAATTAAAACTGTGTAATATGTGTTATAGGTTGGATTTTTAAGGGAATATGATCTAACTTCTCCGTAGTTTATGTATTTAGAGTCATGATATGGATGATGAAATCTTTTATGGTCTTACAATGAATTTATGATTTTTAGAAGTGCTTTGAGTTATGATGCACAGATATGGATACGGCACGGACATGGGACATGTCAATTATTAAAAATATAGAACACGAACACGTGTTGTATACGACATTATAATTTTTATATTTAAAAAATAATGTATAAAAATTGAATAAATATAATATTAAAAATAATTTAGAAATAATAAGTCATTCAATTAAAATTTATGCTTAAAATTATTAATATTAGGATATCAAAGGTATGGCGTCGATGTCGTGTATTAGGCATTGAGAAAGTAGATGCAATGTTGTCGAGAGTTGAGCGATTTCAAGAGGACGTTTGTCATCAATGTTAAGACGATGTAGGACAAAGATAAGTTGTCAAGCTGTAGGTGTAGAAATTGTTAGTGTCAAGCATTGATGTCAAGACAGTGTTAGACTTTGATGTTGAGATGATTTTGAAATGTTGATGTTGTAACGTCTGATATCAATGTCAAGACAATGTTGTAAAATCAAAGTCACGACCTGCCAAAAAGAAATGAAAATGAGAATATTTTATGAATGGGGTATTGAGTGCGCGCGATTGATTTGGTGTTGTGGATAGGAAATCAAAATTTTAGTTTAAATTTTTTAAATAAAAAAATTTTAGATACAAGAAATTATATTTATAAAATATTTATGCATGTTTAATTTGTATTTATTATTTTTTAATCAGACAGGTTTTGGTGTGTCTGAACACTGCACTTCTCTTTGATGAGAAGTGGTAGTGCATAATAGGCTTTGAGGCATTCAGATGAGATTTGAAAATTGAATAATTTTTTACAATATTATAAATTTCATTAATCAAGTTTTGGATCTCAAACTAGCCCATTATGGTGTTGTGACATTAAAATATACCATTTTTTTTTTGTTGAATCTAGATTTTCAAATCTTTTAGCTACGAATGATATGATGCTGAAAGAAAAACTACGAGATGATCATAGTAGTTATTCATAAATCCTACATTGTTTCTTTGTAGTTTGTGCGAATAGTTGTGCTTATTACTATTTGATTTCAAAACGATGTTTTGACAATATGGATTGGAAATGCCCTTGGAGCATAAAGTTATAATATTATTGGGTGATAGAGGTTTATAATGTTATTTGGTGATAGAGGCGGTGATGGCAATATTGGTCAACTATTAGTTGGTGAGCACATTTGGTTGTTTAGAACTAGGAACTAGCAGAGTTAAGTGAATTTTTTTATTTGATCCAAGGATTATCTTTTCAGTCTATGTTGCTTAGAAAGTGGGCTTATAAAAATTGTATCAATTAACATTTTTAACTTACGAGTGCCTGATAATTTATCAAACATTCATAGTGATGCAGTTTTGAATTTTCATAGGATGTATAAGTGTAAGCACATCAATTTTTATTTCTTTTTAACCCTTGACAAAGATTACTAAATAAGGTAATAATCACATAGTTATTTGGTGATAGCTTTAATTTTATGACATGTTTTATTGTACAAATGATTTGCTAAGAGTTTTTGCTTTGAATCTTGCATTTACATTTGGATTGAATGCTCTGTTTGGTTCCTTGATGCTTTTTTCATATTTAAAATTTAGAACAAGAAAAAGGAACTTATGTTGTCTTTGAATCAATTTGGATTCACATCTTGCTTAGAATGTGTTTCCATAAAAATAGTATCTGTTCTTGATTCTAACTAACAAGTGCCTAATAATTTATTGAAGATCCATGGCGATGTAGTTTTGGATTTTCATAAGATGCATAACCGTAAGAACATCAATTTTTTTTCTTTTTAATTCTTGACGAAGATTTCCAAATAAGGTAACATTCACATAGTTTTTTGGTAATTGCTTTAATATTATGACATATGTTTTAATGGCGTAAATGATTTGCTAATAGTTTATGCTTTGAATCTTGGGTTTACATTTAGATTGAATGTTCTATTTGTTCCTTGCAGCTTTTTTCATATTTAAAATTAGAACAAAAAAAAAAGTTTCTATGTTGTTTGAATCTATTTGTGGATTGAGTGGAATCAAGGTAATTCACATCTCGTTAAAGAAACACAAAATTCACTGATTATCTTGTGCGTTAAAGTAGTGCCGTTAAAAGCACAAAAAATGCAGATCAGTAAGTTTTTGCTCTTTTTTGCAAAGATGTGAACTTAATACCTAATTCCAATCCTTGAAAATTGATTTTAATTTAGCCTTGATCCTAAAAACTCTTGTTCTGCAAAGCCAATTACTTAAAAATACCAATTCTACATGGCCTAATTGGATGTTGCTGCAAGTACCTATGTAACAATATGCATAATGGCTACAACCCACCTACAGAATAGTCGCCTCATTATGGTTTTGGTATTTTAAATCGGCTTTGCAATTGCAAATTAAACCAAATCAAATAATTATGATAGGTTCACATTTTCATGGTACAATTTTGAGCAGTCAATTCCTCAATTTTATTTTCAAATCAACACTCATTGTCAGTACCTTGATTCACTATACAGTTGTATTGCATATTGGCAATTTGGAGTTTTTTTTAGCCAACCAAACAATCATTCTATATAATATTGCAAATATGAAAATTATGATCACCAAAAACTACAAAGCGTTCAGTTTGCAGAATCAAAGATGTGAGACATAATGGACTTTATGCACGTATTGCTAAACCATCAATCCTCAGTTGCTTTGAAAATTGTAAAAAAATTTATGGGATAAACTAATTTTCGTCAAAAGAGTACCCACTTAGAGCCTGTTACTTCAAGTAATGAATCATGAATGATTTTGTAATGAAATGTTTTTATGTGCTATTTGAATAAAAATTGGGGAAAAGTAACTTCATTGGTGGATGTATTGATGGGTTTGAGGTTTAGTTATGTATGTTTTGCTTCAACATTTAATTAACGAAGTTTATTACCCCACTCATGTGCTTCATTGAACTAATCGAAGCGGTTTATACCTTTTTGTGTTTGCAATAGCCAAACTAAATTATGTTCTTAGGTGAAGAAAGACGAAACCCCTAGCTTTAGTGACAGAGGCAGCATAAGACTTAAACTTATTAGCTAGAACTGAATTGTTTAGATCCTAAATGTTCAAAGGAATTGGATGCTGGTAGTAATATGCTAAAGGCTGCAAGAATAATTATGTTTTGGTAGAATTGCAAATGTAGTGTAGTCATTCAATTTTATTCTCAACACTGTCAGTTTGATTTCAGTTGTATAATCCTTCAAAGTTTTGTGCATCAAGTTGCTTTGTTGGCAAATACCTTGCCTAAATTAAAGAACTTCGAAGCATCTTTGTAATTTACCCGTTTAGTTCCTTTGCCTTTATCTGTAATTATCCGAGCCTTTTATTTAATCACAAAGTACCATTGTGGATTAGTTTACCACTATGATGCACCGACACGGATACGACGACACGGACATGGCACTCAAACCCATCTCCAGCAACATCCCACATTTTGTTATCACCTGTCATATAAAGTGGGGTTTTTCTTGATAGAAGACGAAGATTTGTATGCACATAAACTAAATCTTCAGCACGTTGAGGAGTTATTTTATTCCTCTTCATTGATTGAATAAATGAGCATGTACTGAGCGGTACCGAGCATGTACCGAGCAGTACCGAGCATGTACCGAGCGGTACCGAGCATGTACCGAGCGGTACCAAGCATGGACCGAGCGGTACCGAGCATGGACCGAGCGGTACCGAGCATGTACTGAGCGGTACCGAGCATGTACATTAGGTTTTTCAACAATGAAGAGAAGAAATGACGAAATCCACTTATAGGTATTTGCTCTCTTGCACGCAGAAGGTGCTCTGTTTGGCCTTGATTGCGAACTTTGTCTCAGATGACCGTAAAAATCACGCAAGAATGAAGGAATGGGAAAGATGAGCTCTTCTTGGCCACGGCTCGAGTTGAGATAACGAAGGAACGAGAGGCGAAGGCAGCAGGCTCCGTTTGACGTCGACTGCGAGCTCTTCCGGTCCGCCCTAGAAAATTTCTTTCGTGGATTAAAAAAATAGGGTTTCTAGTTCGCGGAAAAGGCTAAATAGAATGAACAATTTTATCATTTAATAACCGGGACACGATTTTAATTTTAATTTTTTAAATTGCGACACTCCAATTCCGTGTCGGACACGTTTCCATGCCGTGTCTGTGTCCGGCACTGCATACCCTCTTTAAGGTGCGTGTCGGTGCATCATAGGTTTACCGTTTCCTCTTGGCTCTTAAGCTTGTGTTTGTAGGCATGCATTTCTTTTTAATATTTATTAATGGTCTATATCTTTTTCCTCATTTACCAAACTTTGGGAGGTTAAATTTATTGCTTTTAGTTTCAATCTCTACTGCTATTACTTATTTACAACATGTAATTTGTTTTTATTTCCAAATCTCAATTGGTGTTATCGCACAGGATGTCTTTGGGATGCAAGCAAAAGATAATTTTTATGTTTTGCTTTGACTTGGGTTCACCATCTTTCACAATTGTGAACTTAGCCAGCTTTGGTCCTATGGCTTCTTTTTTTCTTTATCTTTAGTTTGAGTCTTAACCAATTCATTGTTTGATCATATAGATATATTAAGAATATTTATTATTATACTGTCGTTTCATATAATATATGCATTTTCTTAGGATATTGTAGGATGTGATAAATTGGAATATTGGGTGGCGAAGTTTTTCAAAATAATATTAAATATAAATAAATAACATCCATTATACTTTTTTTAACTATGATCAGATCGAAGAACTTGACCTACTTTTTTTATGACTTGGCTTACTGGTTGGACTTATTTGCTATATGTTTACTTGAGTTCTGATTAAGTTTGACCTTCTTCGATGCTATTCCTATCTTTTCTGAATTTAGCCTTGACATTTGTCTTCCTCTAGATCTTGCAAAAATGCCAGCTCCTATCTCCTCTTGGTTGAATCAAATATTATCCCTTTTCTTGCTTGTCAACTTTTCCCCTATTGTTAGTTGTTGTCATACTCGTTCGGTGGCCTTTCCGCTGTCATTAATATTGCCTTTGACATTCCATGTCACTGTGCAGCTGTTTGTGCGACTAGTGTCAGCGTTAGCACTAGTGCCTTAATAAGAAAACACCGCAAACTACCATGTTCACTAGATGATGATACCCACATTTCTCCTATTGTCGCATCAATAATCTTTTGTTTTAGATTTAAACCATGCATTTGGGGTGATGACCTGATTATGCTTGATTTTTGGTTGTATCTTGGTTGAGGCTGAGTTGTTTGGTTTTGTCTGCATCTAATGCCTTGATATTGTGATTTGATTGACCTTGATATTATTTGATGCATTTTTAATCACTGTAGGTGTACTTTTTATAGTTTTACATGTAAGTTTATGTGCTGTAGTGGAGAACAAACGTTGACTACTGATATTTATTTCACTTCAACGCAGATTACCTTTTTGTTTACATTATTCAACAAGGTATGACTTTTCCAATAATTTGAGAGAACGTTCATGAAGGAATTGCTATTGGATTGGTGGGATTCTGAGAAAATTGACAAATATATAATTGAACTAGTGATAGAAACATTAGGCACGTTCTCACATCAAATTAGTTGTACGCTTGTGAATTTGTGATGAAATTATTCTATCTTTTCCTAAACTGAACCAGCATGATAATTAGGCTCAACTCATATAGGATTATTGATCACCTCACTAAATTAATGCTGTTTGTTTCAACTTGTTTATTCAAACTTATTCTGGCAAAGAAGTTTGAGCATAAAATTTTGATTATTCTGTTATAAGCATTTTTTAGCCGATCCTATGTAGTAGGATAAAGGTTTGATGTTGTTGGTCTGTTGTAAGCATTTTTTAAATATTTACACAGCAATGTGTTTTGTGCTGCCAAAATCAAAATTAAACAAGCTTTTTCCTAATGTTTTTTCTAGTAGGAATCAAACAATCCAACCTTTAATTGTATTACATTTTTTTTGAGGTCCAGACATGATGTGGCCAACTTTTGAAACTTCAATAAGTTTATCATTATTGCGAAATTCAGTATTGAGGCATTTTTTCAGCGTGAGCTGAGTCATAAGCCTCATAATTACAACTTGTGCATAATTTGATGTATTGTACACATCTATGTATGAAGTAAGAAGCAATATAATAACATCTTAACCTATTAATATATTAAAAATTAAGGCATTAATATTCTTACATAATAGGAAAGAGCAACTTATGTAGAGTATCAGGTATCAATTTAACATCCAAACATCAATGCATGAAGTAAGAATTCTTTGGGCAGGATATGGACTTGACAAAAGGAAGTCGGCAGTGGCGGTGGCGACTATTTTCCACCTTGTGTTTAGAATAAAGTTTACATTATTCCAGAAAGATTGTCTAGATAATCTGCAAACAAATCATATTTTTCAGCTAAATTTTTTATCTAATTTATTGCCATTTTAGGTTGTTTGATTTAATCCTGAATTATGTTAGGCATTCAAACTTAATGATGTGTTATGTAATAATTAAGAGCAATTCTTGGTTATTTGCTAATAATAAAATGCCTATGTTTTGTTTTTGGAAGTTTGAAATTTTAGGTGGTAATAAATTATTTCAATTTAAATATAGCCATTGAGTGGTTAAGAAGTTAATAAGTTAAACAGGTAATCATGTTATCAAAGATTATTGTTATTTAATCATGTTATCAAAGATTATTGTTATTTAATTTTGCACAATTAATCTGGATCAACCTGTAAATTATCAGATAATTGTGATATTTATTAGTTTATATTTTTATCAGTGTTCTTTGTTATTATCTATTCATAAGTGATCAACTATGCAATTATCTGAATATTTAATTTGTAATTTTGTAGAAGTTCTTTATTATTATCAATATCAATTAAAATATAGCGTCAGCTAATTTGCACTTATAAGTTATAATTAATCAAGTAATTTAGTAGAAATCCCGAAATCTTTGATGGCTTGGTCTTTTTTTTGCACGTAACATAACAAGCAATTTAAGGGACGAAGTGATTCTGGTGCTAATCAAATAGTTAGATAGCCCGCTCACCCTGCACGCAACCCCTGAGAGACTTAATTATTGGCCCCTTGCATGGTACCCTAATTTGGCCTTTGACATGCTCTTGAACACGGCAAATTATTGCATTCGGTCACCTGACAGAGAGATGCGTTCGGAGCTCTCTCTCTCTACAGTGAAAGCGCAGGTACTGTAGCATACCTGCGCTTTACTGTAGACAGAGAGAGATCCGAACGGATCTCTCTGTCAGGTGACCGGATGCAATAATTTGCCCTTGAACACCAAGTGACTCTTGCTAGTTTTTTCATAAAGAAAACATAATTTTATCAGATTAAAATTTTCTCATTCATTTGTTTGACTTGGCATTATTTTGTAAGGAATAAAAATATATTAATCTTTAATGGTGTGTTTTGTGTATCTGGAAATTAGAATAAATTTTCCTCAAACTTCAAACATTGCCTGCCGTCAATCTGTACTATTATCAGTATTATGTGGTTTTGGCCTTGCTGGTCAGATAATTCTTTTACAAGAGCCCGTTCTCATATTATTGATTCTAGTTTATATATATGTATATATATTAATTGCTGTATATTTTTAAAGACTCTTCAATTGATTAGTTTATATATATATGTATATATAGTAATTTCTGTATATTTTTAAATACTCTTTAATTGATTGGTTGTGACTTAATCGCTATATTGTAGGTGAAATTTAAGATTGAAAAGGATTGCCTTCCTCTTCCTGAGAGTGCTTTCAAACTTGCTATAAAGGACAACTATGAAGTCAAGGGCAAATTTAGACCAGATCTTAATTCTAAACAGGTGCCACATTTCTTGATTCTTTGCTCATAATTTCATGTTTATTTAATCAGGTTTGCTTCTCTCTTTTAGCTATTTTAGCTCCTAACTATCTCAGCTTGAACGCAGGTTCACAAATTACTTGCACTGTTCCGTCCCGTTAGTCCTCATCCCCAGCCTGCTCCTTTCCAGCATGCCGAGGAGCAGCGACATCCTCCAACCTCTGCTTATCTCCCCCCTCCTGAGGACTCTTTTAGGTCTGGACATTCTGCACCATCTCGTTTGCCTGCGGCAATGGAGCCTTACATACCTGCTCATTTATCTGCGACGGAGGACCCTTACAAATCTGGAGCCTTATTGCGCGGCCCTTCTGATTCCCGATATCTCCCTCTACCTCCAGCTTATGCGCCTCATTTACCTGATTCTTATGCAACTGCAGAGGACCCTTATCGAGCTGGAGCTCTAGGCCGCGCCCCACTTTCCATAGATTCTCGATACATTGCTCCAGCCCCGCTTCCTGTTCCAACTGACCCATATGCACCACAACCCCAATACGTGTTAGTTGATGCTCGGCATCTTCAATTACCACATCCACCATCTGTCGATCCCTATCATCATGGACTGGCTACTGATGCTTATCGTCAGCCATTGGATCTGCGCAACTATCATGAATCCCAAATTTCTTCAGACCGGTATGTACTGTTCAAGTCCTTCTTAGTAGTGTTATATTTCTATGTAGAAACCGTTACTAATGTCATCTTTATTATAGTGGATATATACTATAAGTGTCTGGATATGACATCAAACCGTTGCAATTTTTTTTTTTTTGAACTGTTGCTCAGCTACTAAGGGTGACTGACTAGGCTCTTGCACGTTGACTATAAAACTGTTTTCTTTTTCATCGAATAATTAAGTTGATCCATCTTTGATCTATATATGTATATCAAATGGCCAAAATGTTCTCTACATTTTGTGTTTCTTTTAATTTAGGCTTGTTTAGGTTGTTAAATTTAATCCTTCAAGTCATCAAATCTGAACCAATTTGATTCTATTGTCAATTTTGTCAATTTTTTGGCATAGAAATTGCTGGAGAAAAGTTTTTCATGAACTGATATTAATCAATCTCCTATGTTTATTAAGTTTTATCCAAAGAAATGATTAAGTTGAATGTAAGATTAAATTGGTTGAGGTTTGATGAGTAGTTCGGTACGACATTAAACATCACAAGATATCATGGATGTTTAAGTTCATAACACTACAATGACAACATCAAACTTTTATCCCACTATGTGGGGTCAATTACATGAATCATTTTTTTTCATTTTGTCATATTAATTAGTTGAATTCTCATTTAAATTTAATTAAGAAAAGGTAATTTCTAATATTTTTCTTAGTCTTTTTAGGTCTAACTCTACTTTTTTAAACATAGGACGAATCTAATATGTTTACTATCTTAATCGGGTCAACAGAAGGCCAACATTTTATATGTCTAAATCATATTCTCACCATCTTCATTGTAAAGCTTATTGAATATCCGCTTTGAATATCTAGAATCATTTTTTGTCTTTTTTGTTTAGCTAACTTGTAAGTTTAACATATTTGTCAAATTCAGTTACAGGGATCAAATCAGTGCACCAGAGTATCATCAGTTGGATTCTCGTGCAGATCAGTATCTCCGCACTTCTGAACTGGCTCCTCCCCCCAACACAAGCTATTTATCATCAGTTTATAATGATGCTTCCAGATCATACGCCGATAGCCGGGTCGAAATAGCCAATGTGCCAGTCTCTTCTCGATACACATTCGCCGGCACGGCGCCGGCCTATCGTTGATGACGGGGATGACCTGACCTGAAACTGTTCTATCGCATCCGACTTCTGAATTATTGGTACAGTATGAACAATGAAGTGTAGTAGTGTACCTTTTAAATTGTCATTGTTATTCTGCTGCTTTTAAAACACTTTTTTCTAGCCTGACATACTGTGCCTTAACTGCATCTTCAACTGCTGGGCTTGCTCCACTATTACTCTACTGTTTGTCATCTTTTAGTGATAGTTTGCATCTTCTGTTAGAATTGGTGGATTCTGTGATGCTGTGGGCTTGCTATTTTTCCACGTAATTATTGCAATTTGTTGTCGGATAAACGAGGCAATTTTAAATGTTAACCCTCATATTTGCATATTTACTAAGCTAATCCCATTAACCTACCTAATTAGCTTGTGCTTGATTATGTTCATAACATAATATGTTTGTGTTTAATTTACTGATTTAAGGCAAGCTACTGGTTGATGCTTTGGGAAAATTATTAGGTGCGGAGATAAAATTTCATGTGAAGTGCACTTTGGTTGCGCTTTTTTGTGGTTTTACCTTCACTTTATCTACTCTTATGTTGCGTTTTCTAACTACATTTTATCTGCGCTTGCACTTTAGTTGTGTTTTGGCTGCTCTTTTGTTGCACTTTTTTATTGTGCTTTGATTGTGTTTTACTTGCACTTTGGTTGTGCTTGGCTAAAGTTTTGTGGGCACATTAAATATATAAAGTAAAAAATAAATCCAACATAGTCCACTCATGTTAATATTTTTTGGAGTCTCCGGTTACTGCACCCAATAATTTTTCAGTAATGCTTGCCCGTTATTGGTTAGCTCCATGCCTGTTTTTGGTGTTGCATGGCAATTGATGTAATTTCATGTACTGCACTGCTGCCTATTAAACGCTCATTATGGCTTGTTGGTTGAGAGCTTATGCTTCCAATTAAGATGTCTTGAGTAGGGCTGCAAACGAACCGAGTCGAGCCGAGTATGCGAGTGTTCATGTTTGTGTTTGTTTAACATTAGCTTGTTCATGTTTGGTTCGTGTTTGATTCGAGCTTTATTATTTGTGTTCATGTTTGGTTCGTTTAATTTAAGGTTGTTCATGTTTGGTTCATGTTCGTTTGTTTAGTGCTTATCGAGCTTTAAACAAGTTATGTTCGTGAACATATTTCGCAAACAATCTATTGAACAAGTAAACCATAAATTTGTTCATGAACATCCTAAACAAACAATCTAACAAATTTGGACAAATATGAAATGTTTTTTGTTATTAATAAAAAATAATTATATTATTATGTTATAATTAAAGTTTTTATATTATGTATGTTTATCATTTTTATAATAATGTATTATTTAAGTTTTTATCGAGCGGTTTTAATCGAACCCGAATCGAGCTTTTTATCGAGCTTGTTCATGAACATCAACTGATGTTGTTCGCGAACATAAACGAGCTAAAGGCATTAGTGTTCAAGCTTGTTTATTTAAGAATCGAGTATTTAAAATATTGTTCAAATTTGTTTGTTCGTTAATTAAACGATCACGAACTAGCTTTAATCGAACCGAACAACGAGTAGTTCATCGAATGTTTGGTTCGCTTGCAGCCCTAGTCTTGAGTTTGAGTTTTTGTGTGCGTTGTGTGGGAGTTTGACTTAAATGGTCTAAATGTCCCAAAAAAAAAAAAAAACGGTTATTCTCCAATAAAAATATATTTATTCTGAACTTAGGCTTGTGTTGGGATGGCTTTTTTTATTGTTTTTTAAAATATTTAAGTATAATTTTCTATTTTTTAATTATTAATTTTTATTAAAATTTTTTGTTTTAAAAAGCTGTACTAGCAAATCTTAATTGAATCTTTCTATCTTTTTTTGAATTAATAAATAATGCTTGTTTATAATCTGTTGAGTTATTGAAAAGAAGCGCGTTACTATTTGAATCTTGTTGGTACTGAGAAATAAATCACAACAATATCTAATATGCAAGTAATTATTAAAACTATATGTTAAGCTAATCTTACCGCTCTTAGCTAAAAAATAAATTTTTTTTTCTAATTGTCATTAAAAACTATTATATTCTTCATTTTAATTTAAAATAGCTTAAAATCTTGCTTAAAGTTTTTTCATCGGAATATTTCTTAGCGCTAAACCCTAAATCCTATATAATTTACATCAAAATGATCGAAAAAATGATAAGATTTATTATAAATTATTGTTAGAACAAGTTTATATATACCGCTCTAAATAATTTTTAATCAAAAGTGAACGAAAACGTAAGATCCCAGTAGCTTCAAATTAAAAAAAAAACACTAAAAATCTAATTGCAAGAACTAGAAAATCTGAGCAAAATAAGAATAACAAATCCATTACATGAAAAATTATAAAATACCCCATGATTTCCTGTTTTAGTAATAACTGTCTATGCACCACTACATATTTCCTGGTTTAAGGAATAACTATTTCCTCTCTAATAATCTCAACATCGGCTTTTTCCTCCATTGAATCACTTTCTTCACCACAGATTTCTTCTTTCATTAAATCATTAACATCATCTTCTATTCCATCATTTTCATCAATGCCCTTTCCTACATTCTCCTCATTCTTAGATTGTAAGGACTCTATCAGATCCATAAGCTCCCTATTAACCTTTGAAAAACGCTCATGAATCAATCAAAGCTAACAGGAATGAATTTTGATTAGATGAGCCAAAAAAATTACCTGGGGATTCTGTAAGAAGTCTGATATGTCATAAGGACAAGCAGGGCACTTTTTCATAATCTTCTGAGCTCTAAGAGTGCGGCCACCAGCACTGGTTCTCTCCCTTACAAAGGACTTATCAGCATAAGATCCCAGCAAGCATGACTTGCAGAAGTTATGAGCACAAGGGGTCGTCAATGGCGAACACAGTACTTTCCGACAAATCAGACAGCTAAATTCTAAAATCAAGATCATGAAAATTAGTAAAAAGGCTGTTCTTTGGTATCATGACGCATATGGTATAAGGTAGAAGCAAACCTTTTAACAGCTTCTCCTTAACTGAATTGTTCTGCGTATGCCTAATGGCTATTTTTACTCTTTTTTGTTCATCATTATTTACAGTGTATACCGGTCTCCTGCTGACTGGTTGCTGCTTCACCCATTTCCAGCCATGCTCTTCCTAAGGATATTAAGATGAAAGAAAATCACCATTTTATAATTATTCATTAACGACGGCAACATCCAAAGCTGCTACATTATTATCAACAAAGGCTAATTCTCAAGTTACGAAGACTAATTTTTGCCTTAGGAAGAAAATGTGTCGCTCATGTCTAAAAATATTTAAGGTTATTGAGACTTTTTTATCATGCTTTGGTTGGCATAAGTTCCCTTTCTAAAGAGGGATGCGCCGTAATATATTTATATCAGAGGATGATAGGAAATACTTGAGTTCGCAAGTAACCCTAATGGAAAATACTTGAGTTCACAAGAAAATCTAACAATAATTGGTAAAAACAGCGAGAAAAACTAAAAAACTTCGGTGAAAATAATCCAAAAAAGATGTTTGTATTATAGGAATCAAATCAAAACAAGCACAAAACAAATATACAATTGATCCTTAATTCGAGAAGAGGATCATTCTCTCCTAATCTCTAGACGACTCAATCTCTAGACGATGAGTTTAGAGCCTAAGACACGAAAGAGAACTCCAAGATAAATAATAATCAAGCTCTAACCCTCACAACTCCTATTTAATACAATAATTCCCCCAAATCAATTCCTAATTCAAATTTCCCTCTCAAGGATAGCCGCCCCCCTTTTTCCCTGTTTAGCCCCCCTAGCCGCTGCCGTCTTGCTTTAATTGGCGCCTAGGGGGCCCCCCTTATGATTGGCAGCAGAATTTAGAAAAAAGGTGGTGGTATTAGTCCTATAAACCTGAACCGGCCTAACAGAGGAATTACAGTTTTTTTATTTTTTTTTTTGCCACAATCAAATGATAGGAAATTTTGCAACATCAAAAAACAGACAGCCATCAATTGAATGAACTCACAAAAATTCTGTATTTTTCCTAGCAGATCCTCTGTTCCTATTTTTGCTCTGTATTCGGAACAGGTTTTGCCTACTTCCAACACTAATAATAATGTGAACTTGCCTAGAAGTCAACACCAATTGAAGTTAATCATACCGCTGTGACAACTAAGAATATGGCCATGATGATGAATTTCTTCATAAAGAATTCCAAGTCAGTAACTAAAAATGAAATGATTCAGTGAGCTGGTTTGATATAAAATGTACAGATACATTTTATCCAACTTACAATAACAGGGAAATTAGCTTAAAATCAGAACAATTATGTTGAAATGAGGCCATTCTGACGATTTGGACAATTATCAAACAAAACATACATGATGTAATTCTAGAGCAGAATGGAAAGAAAAAGGATATCCTTACAGTATAGTCCCAAGAGGGAGTATCAATCCTATCAGTAATATCAGTGGCTTTTTTCAGTTCTTTGATAACAGGTAAGGGCCTTGGTCGGTCACCATGCTCATCACTAGTTATTGTAGATATTCAAGTAAATCTTAACGATCATTAGTATAGGAAACAGTGAGCAGAATAATTGTAAAAGTGGCAGTAAAAGGCTGGGGAAAATACCTTGTCCAAGGTGCTGGCTCATTATCACACCTAACAAACAGGTATCTGCAGACCTTGAAACCCTGAACGTACAAAAAATTGTATAAAAAAAATGAATTTATCAGTTACATTGAGGATATAATCCCTATTTGCTGGATGGTTAAGTACCTGAAGACCAACTTTTCTCCAGCATTTCTCGATTCTATAAACTCCATCATAACGTACCCCATTTTCAGGAGCATAGGAAGAGCGCTTCTCTTTATGGGACCTGCACATAGAAAAAAGTTATAATTTAAAGCTTGCACTCCAAAGTCTGAACTCGCTTCATAGTTTGTTAAGTAAGAATACTAATACTAGCAGGTTTTTTTTTTTAGACCTACAGTCAATAATGCACATGCACAATCAAAGATGGATAGGGGTAGGGGTGTAAACAAGTCGAGTCGAGTTCAGACTTAATTAAGCCTAACTCGTTTAAGAATTAATGAGCTCGAGCTCAAGCTCGATTAGTGGGCTTGAGATCGACTCGTTTAGAAAATATCAAGCTCGAGCTCGACTCAAAAGCTCGAGCTCGTTTTATATTATAAAAAAAGCTGTAAAATATTATAAAAAAAATATTATTATAAATAATATATATATATATATATATATATATATATATATATAATTATGTCGAGTAGCTTGATAAAGCTTCGAGTCGAGTCGGGTTGAGCTTGAACTCGAGCTCGTTTATCATACGAGCTCGATTGTAGGCTCGAGCTCGAGCTCGAAGCTTGATAAGCTCGGCTCGCGAGCTCGTTAACGAGTCAAGTTCGAACCGGCTCAAGAGCCGGTTCGGCTCACTTACACCCCTAGATAGGGGTAACGCACAAATCACAAATTTAAATATCCATGAATGTTTGCAGTTTCTTAATTAGACTAGTAATAAGAACATTTTTTGAGTGATTGAAATGCAGAAAAAAATGGAGGAATCCTGACCAAATATTGGTCATTATAAATAATAAACTTTTGGAATTGCTTTAAAATTAATACAATACAAGAATTAATTGATTATTCGTGTATTACACTCATTTTAAAAGTAAATTCAAATTTATAAAACCTCATAATAACCAATTTTTTGCCGGATATCGACAAAAAATTTCTACTGAAAAAGTTCTCACCTTTTTTACTGAACGGTTTTGCCAGAACCAATTTTCTAAAACTATAAATTAGAACAGAGGAAAAAAAAATATACTCTGTATGCATGTTTCCTCATGGAATCATAACCTTGAAGCTTGCATACTGCATTAATTAAAAAGCTGAAAAGAGTACAAAGAGGTACATGGAATCATAAGCTGTTTAAAGAGACTCTGTATGCAAGCTTACCTATGTTCATCACCGCATAACACCATACAATCTGGTTTACTAAACCAATTTATATTATGTATTATCATCAATTTTATTTTAGAAGAAATGTTAGAGCTTGAAAAGCATCTGAACCTCACAGAATTGGTGGCCCGAACCCAAAAAACTGCTGAAACGGTACAACTTCTTTAATCACCTAGCAACTAAAATATTAATCAATTACCATGAAAAAACCTGTCCCACCAGCATTAAAGTAAGTCGAACAACTTTTTGACAATTTTTTATAGACTGCAATGCTGCAAAAAATTGGTGCACCTACAAGAAAATTATGGTGGAATCATAGAATGAATTTTGTTATATGTCATAAGATCCATCATGGACATAATTTTTGTGTTAAGGAATTTAATGAAAAAACAGAAACAAAGAAAGGATTTTCATATGATTTTTATTAGTCTATATAATTCATAAATCAAAATCAAGTATCATGAAAATTGATTTGGTTCATATTAACGATAAAAATGCATTGAAGGTATGTTAAAGTCATTACTCATTACAGATATAGATCAAAGAGTATCAACTAGTAAAGAAATAATTAGAGTGACCAAATAGTTCTAAATAATGATAGGTTTACATCAAAAATCAACATTAAAATTGCATCTTTTGCATTGAATATTTATCTTGGAATATACTTTTTATAGAGCATATAATTTTAATCAGTAAGAAATAATTTTAAAAATAGAACAATAGAAGTAATGCTTACAAGATAAAGGGGTCAAAATTAGTTAAAAAAGACGAGCATTTGGCAAGTAATTTTTGTAGGTGTGATAGCACTAATCATTAGCCTAGGTGAATATAAGCTATTCAAAATTAAAATAGAAGCGTTTATATCATAATCATATACATTAGCAGTGAAGCAAAGCTCACATGGAAAATATTGATGGGGTAGACAACAAGATTGCTGCCAAAATAAAATGAAGCATCTAAAATAGATGATCATGCTGCTTGCCACTACCTTAAATTGTTAACATCTCATTTTTTGAGTGAGAACTACCGAATTTTTAATAGATCCTGGCAAACTATAAATGCTTCTGTAAACATTGTAGACTAATAATCAATTCTCGAGCAAACTGCAGCCACAGAAAAAGTTAGCTACACAAACTTATATACTAAAAACAAAATATAAGAAACAAAAGAGTTATTCTGTGCTACCATTGAATCACAAGCTACAAAGCAAGCTCAATAAGTGACAGAGAAGGAAGCCAAACTCAGTAGGTGGGTGGGGGAAGAAAATGGCATTAAGAACTTCATAGCATACCTTACTACCCGCACTGGATAGCCCTTTAGACAACTGACACGCAACGCCTCATTAAATTTCTCAAATTTTTGATCAAATGACTGCTGCTTGTTTGTGCGCTTGTTACCACTCAGGTCTCTACCCCCACTATGCAAAATCCGATTAAAAATAAGAGAATAAAAAGAGTATTAATATCTTAATGGGAAATAATACTGCAAAAATAAAGAAGTTGCATGATTATAAGCATGAGTGAAAATAAATAAGAACCACAATGGTGGTCATTTAACATGAAGTAGAACAAATAGGCTTAATATGTCTTGGTGCAGAAAGAAGCATTCTTATCACAGTAACGGACTAACGAATCAAATAGCAGTGCTAGTGATAGTTCCAGCATGCTATGTCCATGTTCATTCAAATATACTAACACAGTATTGTGTCTTAACCTAATTAAATACCTGGACCTCAAAAACATCGAACATGACAAACAATTACCTTTCAATTAAAAGCAAAAAGATTGAACGTATGTGGTAAATTCTGGAGTTAGCGTAGATGATTATAAAGACAGTTAACGTCAATACGTTTTGGTAACAATTCCTAGAATGCATAGACATTAAGAAAAGCCATGTAAACCCAATTAGCCATGGTTAGCAGATTGAATGTTCAAGCTTAACCAAGATGATCAAACCTGCCCGTGTACAAGAACCACTCCCCATGATCTTCGTCATCTTGATATCCTCCTGAGAGAGCAACTGACTGTGCACCATACTCACTTTGCCCTGCAATTCCTGCGACATGAGGTAGATGTGCACCCCATTGTCTACAGTCCATCCGATCATCCCAGGTATCACCCACCAACACACCCCTTCTCATTTTTGGATCATACTCTGCAGTAATGGGACCAAAATGATCTGGAGGAGTTGTGACAAAGATCTGTCCACTGCAAGCATTTGACTTTCCTGCCCTCTTGGCCCTTTCAGTAGTGAATGCTTTATCAGGTCTGTTCTCATTACGAATGAAATGGTATTCATGAACTGTGCCAATTGATGTGCCTGATTTTGCAGATTTGGCCATACGAATGCCCATAGCTAGTGTTGAATTTATTCTGGGCTGTGCTGCAAACTTTGAAGGGATAAAAGACCGACAATTTGCACAGTGAAGTTTCCCCTGCCCAACCCACTTTTGAAAGCATTTTAAGCAGAAGTTGTGGCCACATGGTGTCTGTTAAAAGAAAAAAGAGAAGGGGGGAAAGGAAGAAATGGAAACAACAAAATGGTTTAATATTCACACTTAAACTTAGCATAAAAAAACATAAACAGTTAGGCCAATAGATGAGGAAAACAAAAAATTTAGAAGACTTCAACTAAAAAAATCTAGCCCCAAATTCCGTGCAATGCTAATAAGCAAATGGCACCAATATTGTTCCACTAAATGTGGTGTGGTGGTAAACTGACAAGTAATTGCTGAAGAGAAAATGACCAAAATGGTCCGTCAACTCTTTGTGAGGGACCAAAATGGTCCCCAACTCTTCTGAGGGACCAATTTGGTCCCTCAACTCCTCCAAATAGGAAAAGGCGGAGCTTGGAAGTCGATTTGTTGTTGGAAGAGTCGGAGGAAGTAGGTGACGGGTTCGTGAGGTTGGTTCGAACGAGAGCTTTCATGTATGAGGAATGAGCGAGAAGAAGAAGAACGTGAGCTCGTCGTTCCTCTCATTTTTAACAACGAGAGCGGGCCTCGGGCGGGATTTGAGCAGGAATCGGGCGAAGAGCAGCGTTTGCACCTAATAGGTATGAAACTATGGGATTTGAGCAGGATTTTTGCAATATACAAGGTACTTTAGGTCAACATTAACAAAAAATACTAAGCTATAGCCATGTTATGACAATGTTCTATCTACTTATACTACAATTAGTAAGAGAGTAAATGAAACCAATGAAAGAAATCTTATTTTGACTAAAACCAAAAAATTCAATAAGCCCTGATGTTTTATAAACAAGAAATAGGGTAATCAATACTCCCAATCCTTCATGAATGTCGTCGCAATTCCAAAAAGCTGCAAATAAAAACACATCTATCTTGGGACTAACATTCCCCTATTGAAATAGCTCCCAATGTAAAACTATATCAAATCTCATTATTATAGCTTCAGTATCATGATTGGGAAGTTCATGCAGCAACTTGAAAGTTGAGACCCATTTTCTGAAATTCAAAGCAAAAAAGTATAGCATTTGTACTCAAGTTAAACAAATCATTAGTTTTTAAGCTTTGAACAATCAACAATAGCATGTTTAGATAAGATAAATAAATCTAGAAGAGAAATTCCTCACTTAATTATACAGGATCGCATTTAATTAATAACACATAAATGAAGAAAGATAAAACACAAAAAATGGAGATCAATGAATATTTTAAAGACATAAAGAGGGCGTATTTTAACAAGCATCATTTATGAAGATATGATCAAATGTATAATGATGGCCAAACAATAGCCATCAATAGGACAATATTTTGCCATAAGGAATGAACATTAAGTCCAGCAATAATTATTGCACATTAAGGTTGAATTGTAGGAAAAAAGTCCAATAATAAAATCTTTTGACATGAGAATATGAAAGGCAAAGTCATAGTCGTGACATTGAGGACATATGATACCCGCATCATGTATTTTTTGAAGAATGTAGCAAAGAAATTTTCCAGTATAATACCAAGAAAAAGCTACAATAATATACACAATATGCATCCATAAACATTATTGAGAAACTAACCTATTCTTTTAGGAGAAAATATTAAAAATCTAAGAAAATCTATCATCAAATCTGCCCTCTAAAGACATATATGACACCAGTAATTGGCATGAAAACAACCAACATAGCAACAAATCATGAAAAAATAAGTTATAGGACAAAGAGAACAAAAATCTATAATGCAGAATTACTCTCGATGTAGCGAAATTCTCCCAAGCATATCTAATCTACTTCAACAACAAAATAAGGTTCAAATGTCCACCAAAAAAAAAAAAAACAAATATTGATAAATGTCTTCCAAAGTCGTATCACACTTCCTCACATCTCAAATCATGGAGAATTTATGTTTTCATTCTACTTGATTACATTCTTACACAAAGCTAAATGTAAGATGGATGAAATAAGTGGTGGTGAAGATAGCTAGAAAAAAGGATTGAAGATTCTCAAAACTTGAGAAAGAAATACTTAAAACTCATAACGCCCTCATACACAAAAGATGAACGAAAATGAATACTCGTACAAAGAGAATACAAGCAGCATTGAGTGCTACTTAAATGAGGTAAACAACAATAAACAATAAAATTATGAAGTTTCCATCAGCCAAATTTTTAGCAGCTCGCTAAAAGCTAATTTTTATTTTTTAATCTTTGTAAGTAAATTACGAGCCAGTGAGTAGACATAAAAAAGCAAATTGTTTGAATGAAAATGTTGTGTAAAATTAAAAGGCCCATCAGAAAAATTCAAATTCTCATCGTGACTGCAAGATAAAGTAACACAATTCTAGCCATCCAATCCATTTTGGATGGTAGGATTGGTTTTTTTTAATGATAATTGTTTTAAAACAACTACAATCAAAGCAACCATCCCAAGGGGATTGGCGGCTGGGATTTTGCAACTTCATGGTAATTGTAGAAGACATATATAAGTAAATTTTTTTAAAAAAAAAAAAAAAGCAACGGTGCATTTAAAAGACATATACCAAAAGTTAGAAGATATATGCTCAGAAAATTATATTTGTTCAAAAATATGGGGTGTGCAAGCATTTCTGATGTTGTTTTCTATTTATGTAAACCTGTCCTCTTCTTTTGATCATTTGTCATCTATATTTGAGCACGGCTTTCCAGTTTCCATCCTAACATAAAATTGTATCCGGATATCCTAAATAATTTCATTCGCTGCATTGTTTTCCATTACCAAAAAGAGATACAGATATAACAACTGGCACCATATATTGTATATTTTGGAAGCTTCAAATACAATGTAACGAAAGAACATTTTAGGGTATTTTATTTCCCACTATTACGTATTTCTAGAATTTAAAATACATGTAAGAAACGGAAGAATACGTTAGCAAAATTATCAACCCATATATACTATTAAGCACGCCAAACAATTTTCATGGAGAAGGAAAGCAAGTAAAACCGAAAAACACATGCAGCCTTGGAGATTTCCAACTAAAAATACATAATAATAATAATGGAGTTATTCTATGTTAAGATAATTTTATTATTAATCGGCTTCAAATGCAGACAACAGACATCCGCAAACAGCATTTGCTCCACTCATACAAATATTATTCAACGATGATCTAAAGCTAGCAAGAAATACATTAGAATAACGGCACCCAGACCTCAACGAATGACAACAGGGCAGAAGCTCTATATAAAATATCAAGAGAAATGGAAAATGAAGTGGCGAGCCTAATAAATGTAAACACGAGAAGAACTCACGGTGACCGGTCTCTCCGGCAGCTGCATACAAAAGGAGCAGTAAATGCTTCCATCAAGAAGATCCAAAACATCATTGCTCCGCTTCGCTTTCTTCCTGCCCTTATCATCCTCCTCAACCTCCTCGGCCGCCGCCAAGCCACCGATGCCGCCGCTCACAAGGGCCTGGCGGCGTCGCGCTTTGTCCTGCTCCGTAAGCGAACCGTCGGCCTCGATCGCCCTGATAGCAGCCACCAGCTCAGCTGATGCGCCCACCAGCGCCGGCGCCACCGTCGCCGCCACGGATTCCGGCGACTGAAAGCAGTCAGGGCACTGCCATTCGAGAGCAGAAGCGAGAGTCTCTGGCGGGCGGGAGAGGCATGGGACGTGCCAAGGAGTGACGCAGGTACGGCAGAGCACAGCTTCAGTCTCCGTTGGCTTCGCCTTGCAAACCATGCACACTCCGTCCGCATCGCAGGGGAGATCGGAAGCCATCGCTAATCAAAGCTTCAGCTATCGGAGAGGATGGGACGCGCGCGAGAGATACAGAGGGGAGAGGCGGGCTTTTTTAGGAGAAGACGGCGAGTTTGAAAATTTTCCCTCTTCTGGGATTTTCTGTCCCGAGTCCGTCCGGCGGATTTGTGGGGGCAGAAATTGGGGAGTGGTCTGTGGAGAGTGGGGCTGGGGATCTCTGATCCCGGTGGAACTGCGAATTTACAAAAATATCCTTTTATTTTGAAAATGTAATAATATTAAAAGTAATGTAACTTCATAGATTTTATTTTTTAATATGTTTAAAATAATACTTATCTCTTAATATTTTTTTGAAATATTATATTAAATTTTTTATATTATTTATTTTAAATATCCAAATTATAATAATTTTAAGTATAAAAAATAATATTTAATATAAATATTCATTTAAATTCAGTACACTTATTAAATATTTAATTTCTCTTTCAATTTTATTTATTACAAATAATAAATTTAAATTTCACTTAAATCTAAATTTTGATTATATAAATATTAAAAGGAATACAACATGATCATATAGAACTTCTTTGGATTAAGAAATATCTCTATTCATGATCAATATATATAATATCAAAAAATCTCATCATCATCAGATAATTCAGATATGACCATCAATTAAGATTTTGTGTGCAATATATTATAAAACAATTATTTAATTACACAATAATTAAGTTATTATGCTTACACTTTTATTTCAATTATTTTTCAATTATGATAAATTTGATGTTATAATATTATTTAAACTTTTTTGAATTAATTAAATAATATTTAAAATTTATAATATTATTTAATTTTTAAATTATTAACGAGCATCTATTTATTTGATATTTGTATAAACTCCATTAGTGCACAGCTTCTCGCCTATTTTGTTCCGACAGGATCACCGGAGGACGATTTATATGTGTTTCCCTATTTGCCCCTTCATCCTTAAAGACCCTGAGGACCTGAATGGTTTGCTTTTGTTGGTGTTGGCACTCTCATATGGGCTGTACTCCTTGTAGAATTCGCAAGGGGCCAGCCCCTTTCAACCTTGAAAGGATTGGGTTCGGGTTGACCCAAACCCAGGAATGACCCGGAATGATTCGGAATAGGTCACTTGCCCACGTTGCCTGCTCGGATGCCAGCTTCGTTTGCCCGCATGCAGCGCATCGACTGTTGTCTCGCATTGCTTCCTTTGCCGCATGTCGCTACCTCGCCGCATGGCCGTTTCCGGGCAGCTGCGGCTGCCGCTGCATTTGTATGGCCGGTCCCATTGCTGCATCGGCGCACCATAAGAGAATAAGCTCGCAAACGAAAGGCCAACGACAGTCTTACGGATCAGTTCGGGTTGACCCGAACCCGAAATGAGTCGAGTTCAGATAAGAAAAATTGACATGTTTACAAAAACGGGTCGGGTTGGATTGACCTAAATAGTGCCAGGTTAATTCCAAGTTCAACCCATAACCCAATTTTGAAACCACTACTCTTATATATCCTTTGTACTTTGTTTTTTTGTGAGCATACAAAGATGCAGATTTCTTAACGTAACTATTCCTGTGATCTTCAATGTCTTTCAACCTGTGTACGCTCCCCTCTGCAAATAATCATAAAGCATTAAGGTTTTGTTTGTGAGAACTTTCTTACTATTCTTAAAGCAGTTTTTTCGAACAAAAGTTTTATTTTTTGCACTAAATAACTGCTTTAAAAAACAGTAAGAAAGCCGTCCTAAATGAAACCTAAATAGCATTCTTTCAGTAGAGCTTTTGCTAATGAACACACTATTGTATTTTAAGAAAGCCTCATATAGATTCGAAGTGTTATTACAAAGAGTCTTTCCAATAAAATTACAAATATGGTTGACAAGTACCAAGCCTCTAAATGAATACAATTGGAGAGCATTCTCTTCTTGTGAGACTTAGAACACCTCTATAGGTACCGGTCTTAGGCTTTATTTGGCACGACTTTTTTTACTGCTTCTTAAAACAACTTTCTAGTAAAAAATTAAAATTTTTATATTAGAAAACCGCTTTAAGAAATAGTAAAAAAGTCGTCCCAAACGAAACCTTAACCTTCCACCATAGTGTAGGACTTAGGACTCTTCTATTGGTACCAGCTTTAGCCTTCCACCATACTGTTCTGGGAGTTGGCTCTCATCAATGTCTTCAAGCAGGGTAGCCATCATGTTCTTGTCTTCAACAAAGATTATCTGTGCCATTATCATAAGACCATTTGATCCTTATAAAGTGTGTAAAAAATCCATTTGTCGCAGCTTTTTAACAGCTTCTCTTCATAAATTTGTCAAGATTCCATGTGACTACAGCTTTCTATTTGCTAAATTTTGGCTTTGTTTGGGACGGTTTTCTTCCTGCTTCTTAAAGCAGTTTTTTCGTAAAAAGATTAGAAAACTGCATTAAGAAGCAATAGAAAAGCCGCCCGAAACGAAGCCTTCATTATGGTAAAGAAGTGGACATCAGAGATACCTTAGATTTGGTGTTCTTATCAATGAATGGGCAGATTATCTTCCATGCCTTCATAAACAAGTATGGAACATGAAGAAGAAGAAGTTTTCCAAGTCTCTCCGGATAGTTATTCTGCCCATATGAGACAATGGGATTTATAAAATTTAAGCAATTTGATTTTGAAATTTTTCATGTAAAATAATAAGGTGACAATTGAGATGTGATGAGTAGAAACCGATTTTTTTTGTAAGTACAAAGCAACAATATAGGCCTCATTGGGGAAGAAGATTTTCTTACTGCTTCTTAAAGCAACTTTTTAGTATAAAAGCTGTTTTAAAAAGTAATAAGAAAACCGTCCCATACAAAATCATAATTTATCTTCCTGAAACATATAGGTGACCACAACCTCTTAAATAAGAACAATTTTTTCTATATTAAGATTTCGTTTGGGACAGCTTTTTCGCTTTCTAAAACAACTTTTTAATACAAAAATTTATTGAATTATAACATTTTGTTCTAGAAAGCCGTTTTAAATGCAATAAGAAAGCTATCCCAAACGAAACTTAAATTAATTCCCAAAGAAACAAACCTGTAAAATATCTAATGCTGCGATGTATGCCCGTATGTCACAATTCGAATACCCCCAACCCTTAAGATCTGCAATGATTGTAAATTTCTCCTCTTTCCCTTGCATTCTGCAAAATGGTGAAGTTAAAAACATAGAGGATGGATTCTTGAACTAGGATTAAAAAATTGATGCAGACAAGTACCTGGAGCACAACTTCTCAAGGATATATGCAGCAAAACCTGCCAGGATTTGGAATCACAGGTTACACATTTCAGCTGGAAGTTACAATCACCAGATTTTATGAAACCTAGTGCTCACATAGACGAGAGATTATTGTGTGCGGACACCCGACGGGAGAGAATCATCCGGTGTTTTCTCTATCTACAGTCAAAGCGCAGTTACTGTAGCAGCTGCGCTTTTACTGTAAACAGCGAGAAATCTAGACAGTTCTCTCCGTCTGGTATCCGCACATAATAAATAATAAAAAGCTCAGATAGGCACAAGTACAAGCAGGGGTGTAAACGAGTCAATCCAAGCTCGAATCACCTATAACTTGAGCTTGATTAACTAATCGAGCTCGACCTCGAGCTTAATTCTATAAGTTCGGGCCGGTTCATTTATAAGGAAAGATATAAAAAGATTATAATATAAGCAATTATTATAATAAAATTATAAAAAAAAAAAAGAAATTTAAAGATAAATAATAAATAATCACTTAATAGAAAAAAGTGAGATGTGATTTAATAATAATAATAATACTTACGCTTAAACTCATTCAAATCCCTGTTGGAAGGGTTGTGTCTGCAACCAAAGAGAACAGCAATAGGACGGCCATTCTTATCAAATCCTTGACTAAATATCTTCTTTTGAGCAATCTCATTCTGTATTTCTGATTCTGATATAAAACCTTTTGGGATGTTTTCCCTTCTCCAACTAAGATGTTTCAGCAGGAAATTTGAAGCCCTGTCAACGTCCAGATCTCGAGCACGCAAAAATCTTTTGAGAGTTGAATCATCCAAATCCTGCATCATACAAATAACTAAATAAGCTTTATGAAATGCTTTGATATATATCAACAAATTGACCTGAATCCGACCCCAAAATCTAACCGGGTCCAAAATCTAGACCCTAACCCAACCGTTCTTTAAACGGGTCGACCCGAACCCGAAAATTCTGTGTCAGGTTCGGATTGGATTTCCAGGTTGCATCAAATATTGACACCCCTAAAATTAAAATTGTAATAAAAAAATAATTATAATAATGTTATCAAGCACCAAAAACAATTAAAATATCGATTTCATAAAAAAAAAATGAAAATACTTTAATATAAATTATATCAAGGTAAAATTCAAAATAATTAAATTTACTTTGATATCCGTGCTGTATGTAAAAAATTTATAGGGGAATTCATGTCAAAATGGACAAAATTAAGGATGTAAAGAGTCGAGTAGAGTCAAATTCTTTCTTAATCAAGCTCAGCTCGAGTTGACTCATTATGGAGCTCGATTTCTTAGTTTGAGTTTGGACAAAAAAATAATTAATTAAGCTAATTTAAATACCAATGTGCTAATTAATATTAATCGAGCCAACTTGAAAGTAGAGGTATTAAATTTGACTTATGTTAAGAAAGGTAGAAGTAGATCTAAAAAGTCTTGGTTATATAATATTAGAAATAATCTTTTTTATTAGATTAAACGAGAATTTGACTTTTAACAGGAAAGGATTCATGTAGCCAACCCCACGTAGTGGGACAAAGGCTTGATGTTGTTGAGCCGGCTTGAGAAACTGACGAGTCGAGATGGCCAAACTCGAGCTCGAGCTCATACAATATATGATATTCAATTTAAGCTCAAAATCGAGCTCGTTAGCAAGTCAACTTTGACCCAACTTGGCGAGCACTAAAAAAAATCTTTTTTTTTTAAATGGTAAGCAAAAAAAGTACAGATATTGATAAGATATTAATGTAAATGAGTACACAAACACGTTGCAGTAAGGAAAAAAAAATGAATAAATTGACTGGTAGGGATGAACAAATGGGAATAAGCTTCCAAGTGAATCAGCTACAGAATAGTCAGGCCAAAGACACCAAGTGGAATGATTAACAAAGTAGAATTCGTCATCCTAATTGACGAAAAGCATTAAATATAGACTTGGAAATTGACGAAAATTTAGCAGCCACACAAGTCAAAGTCATGCAAGTTAATGAAATGCCATTGTCAACAAATCCCAACAGAAAGAGAAAGTCGCATAAATCATGAACAATTTCTCTTCTTAGGCTTATATTTTTCTATTTTTGCTATCAGAATTGTATGAAAATTACTTTCACAAATTTGACTTTGCTTAGGATGACTTTTTTACTGCTTCTTAAAAGAAAGCTGCTTTAAAAGAAGTTGTTCCAAACAAAACTTTAAACAAATTATGAGGAAAAAATTTTAGGTAACTTTTTCACAATTTAAATAAAATTATGAAAATATAACAATTTTAAGATTTTTTTTTTTTTTTTTTTTGCAGAAGAAAAAATTTATAGTATCCCAAAAAAAAAAATTCATCACAACAGTTCTATAATCAATTTTATAGAACCCTTCATCCACACATCACTTTTTGTTTTTTTTTGGGGTGTTTCATCTACCACAAAAAATAGTAAATAAATCTTAGCTTATTTACTGCTTTATAACGCAATTTTTTAGTGTAAAATTTTCTACTTTAAAATTTTTTATATTAAAGCAATAAAAAAGCTGTCCTAAAGGAAGCCTAGGAAACAAAAACATATCAAATCTAGCTTTGTAAAACAATGCACAATGAGGTCCCATCTTCACCCATTCAGATCTTTGCTCCCTTCCATTTGTTCACTAGCTAGACTAACGAGAGCAATAAAAACTTAAAAAAAAAAAACCATTTTATTCTTCACATCATCAAACAAACCAGAAAAAACAAAGAACAAAGCCAACTACACATAAAACAGCAATCCTTCAAACATCTACAGACAAACAAATCAAAAAGCGCTAGATGCATTAAGCACGCAGAAAAGCAGAACAAGCAAAGAAAAGCTAAAGAAACCATTAACAGCTGACCAATCAAGGTAAAAAGATAGGAAATTTTGCAACCAGAAAACTAAATGAAACAAAACTGCTAAAAGAAAGCGAAGACCTTTGAATCTGAATCCTTCTGCTCTACAATTCTCCTCATGAGCTCCACCTTCTTCTCCACATCGGCCATTGATTTTGTAAAGCAGAGGGTACTGTAGATTAAATGGAAAATAGTCGGTGAGGGAGGTGAAGTTTTGAACAGCCCAGCCTCTGTTTTTATTGCTTTGTTTAATAGGAAGAAGACCTCTTGTACTCCACCGCGTCCAAACTGGGCTCCACGCTTAGATATTAAATATTATGGTATACATATATTCATTAAAAATCTAATATTTATTTAATATTCACGTTGTGTGTTGACATATTATTTATTATATTTTAGTGGAAGATAGAATTTATGAAGAATTTATATATAAAGATATATAAATATTTATAAGTATTTCTAAATTTCGAGGCTGTATTCTGATAGCATAGCCTCAGTATAATGCTTTTGCGATCAAAATCTCAATAGGGAGGAGTTTGCTAGGTGTCTGATGCCTCTATGACTGAAACTTCAGCTGATACTTCAGTAATTATGTACTTGTCTCTATGGTAGAAATTTCTAATGGGGACTTCATCTTTAATGTTGGATGTCTTGGCGGGTTCACTCATTAATGAGCCTAATGTCAATGGTGGAGATCTTTTGATTGTGTGGTATGCACTGCACAAGAATATCACATGCATCCTTAGACGCGTGCGCTGACAAAGAATAATGTTTCGTTTGTGACAGTTTCTTTATTGCTTCTTAAAACAGTTTTTTAGTACAAAAAATTGTAATAAAAAGTTTATTTAAGAAGCAATACAAAAGACATCCCAAACGAAGCCTAAGAGTTCTCATCAAATGATGTTTAGATGAGAGTAGAAGATGCCTCTTTGGGTGATATGATCATACTTCTGCCTAAGAGTTTTATTGAAGTGAGGTAATTTTTGTGGTGAAATTATTCTATGCGGAGACCGGATGCAGAATGCGCCCGGAGACCAATCATAATGTGTCACGTCAGCAATACCGAGCTAAGGGATGACATGGCGCATTCCGGTTGATCTCCGGATGGCGTTCGGCGTTCGGCATCCGCACAGAATAATTTCTCGTTTTTCTAAAGCTGGATAGCCTTTAGGTACTTGAGGGAGTTTGATAATCTCTATATGTCCGAGAGAGTTGGATAATCTTGTCTACCTGAGAGAGTTAGATGGTCTTCATTTACTCACAAGAGAGTTGGGTAATTTTTATATATTTGATGGAGTTAAGCAGTCTCCATATACCTAACATAGTATAGGTAATTATATCAGTATACCTGATGGAGTTTGGTAGTTTTCATATATCCATTGAATAGAGTTGGGAAGTGAAGTTATATACTTGGTGTGAATGAATTTATCAAGAACTTTGATCAGAGATCTGCTTGATGGTTGTAACTGGTCCATTTGTGATTGATCAGATTTGATTCGGGCCAATCTTATACTGTTCTAGACTAAGGTCATATATTACCCAAAGATTAAGATGAGCTTGTAACAGGTGCAAGGAGAAGACAGAGCAATTTCTAATAAGAAAATTCATTGTTAAAAAGATAACTTTAATAAAAAAGATGAATCCTGCAGATTTCCAGACTCCTGTCGAATACATTTGAAACAGATTTACTGGAAAAAGCATTTCATCTAAATAGAAAGCAAAGCAAAAAACGCTAATCCCACAAAAATTTTCAGAAAAACAAAACCAAAAAAACAATAAATACAATAAGCATGCAGAGAAGCACACAAGCAAAAAGAAGAAAAAGAAAACATTATTAACAGCTAAAGAGAGAAATATTTAAACAACAAAATGAACCTAAACAAAACTGCTGGCAAATAAAGCAAACACCTTTGCATCCGAATCCTTCTGTTCTACAATTTTCCTCATAAGCGCTACCTTCATCTCCATATCGGCCATTGTTTTTTGAAAGCAGATGCGACTGTAGGTGAAATGAGGTACAGTTGGTGAGGGAAGTGAACTACTGAACAACCCAACCTTGGCCCTTACTGCCTTTTTTAATACCGAACAGATAAATGGTAGTCAACAGTCAACATCTAAGCTGGGCTCCACGCACCAATCACAACTGTTTTTGGTGTCTAATTAAATATTTTGACATTCATATAATAATTAAAAATTTGCTATTTATTTAATATTCATGTTGTTCGTTTAAATAATTTTTCATTCCAGTATGAATTTGCCACGCAAACGGATTGGTAGATATGTGGTTGCGACAGGACTGAGCAAGAATCAAAAGAAAACTTTTTTCTTTTCCAAAATGTGGTGGAGACTAAAATTGTTATCTCTGACACTGTTGCTGGGAGATATGGTCAGTTGATTCCAGTTTCCAGAGTAAGGGGTAGGTAACAAAGGAGGAGGAAGTGCTTGGGTAAGTAAGATTCATGACTAATAGTTTGAAATTTCTTGACAAGTTTAGCTACTTCACACAGCTCATCTTGGTCTGTTGGTTTACAGCTTAGGCTACCAACTAAGAGGTCTTGAGTTCGAGTCTTGTAAATGCGATGTGTGTGTAAGTCTGCCTTAATTGGCCTAACTGTCCCCAAAAAGTTTAGCTACTTCTACAGCTTGGTTGACTGCCCTTTTAGCGGATCTATATATGTTTTCAAGTCAGATTCAAAAGAATTTGTAAAAAAATATTCAATGAGATCAATTTTTTTTTTTATTGGAGAGTTGTTAGATTATAATTGATATTCATAAACTGTTGTTTTTTGGATTCGTTTGGCTAATTCTCCCTGCAAATCACGGTACTTTGATGGTCCAATTCACATGGCAAGAGCAGTAACAAATCCTTCCAACATTGTTAGCCGTTTCAATTTTAACATGTGGAGGTTAGAGTTAAATTATCGTCATCATTGACTTAATGGAGCCACAAAATTGTTCAATCTTGTGTATCCGTGTCTCCAGATTGCCACCGACATAGTGAAGTCCATTAAATGGGTTTCCACCTATGAGCTCCCTTTTCTCGCTCTGATGTGGATGATGGTGCCTTCATGTTTGGCTTTAAATTGGTGATTGCGTTTTGCTTTATTAGAGTTAGACAAAGGTTGATTTATTGTAGGACATCACTAATGGCGATAAGTTGTTCTTACGAGATGTATAGGCTGTCATTGATCTTGGTTTTGGATTTTGAACTATGGCGTTGACAAAAATGGAAAACTTAATGGGAAAACCAATGTCAGGGAAAAATGAAAGATATAATTTAGGCAATTCCAAGCTTGCCTTTGATCATCTCGATCAATGAAAGAGTTATGAGTGCAAATCTTCACATTAAAATAAAAATGTGTTACATCACAACTGCGGTATATAATAGTTGGGAAGGAACATCATACCCATTACATATTCTCTATTTTTATTGCTCTCTATAGTTCATATATGTTATGTGTGGAATCTGATTGTGTTAAGAAATCTGGTTGTTTTATTGTCTCGGACCTCAAAACTTGTTGTGTTCATTGGAGTGTGCGAGGGGTTTACCCCTTGATTGGGTTTGGGTGCTTTGCACCGAAAAAAAATGTTGTACAACACCCCAGTGCTCCGTACCCGAACATCCCAGCGCTAAATAACAAAGAGCAGAGCGCTGCAGCAGTATAGATACGACGTTGCAGCGGTGAATACAGAGGCTTGAGCGTTGTAGCGCTGCGAGACGAACTAGATAGTTTTCTTTCTCGTTTTTCTAAAGGGTTATGTCCCTAGGATTATTTTACTTGTCTTTATCTTATATTTTGAGTATGTAGACATCGAGAACAGTGTGTGTGAGAAGAGAAGCAAGAAGAGAGATCTTTTCTTATTTCTCTCAATTTTCATAATGAACTTCTTGGTGTGATGTGGCTCCGTGGTTTTTTTCCCTATTTTGAATTTTTCTACATTAAATCCTAATGTCTTTTACTTTTCTATTGCTTTTACTTTCTTGCTTGTTTTGTCATTGTGGTGTTTTCTCCTTGTCTTCTCCAACAACTGGTATTAGAACAAGGTTCTTCAGATCGAGTGGTAGTAATGGTGGACGAAGCAATGTACAATATTGAAAAGTTCAATTATTAGAACATATTCTGGATGATGCAAATTGAAGATTTTGTGTTAGAAGAAGTTGTATTTATCTTTGGAAGGAATCACCAAGAAGCCGGATTTTATGACTATAAGGGAATAGAAGGTTCTTGACCAGATTTCACTAGGTTTGATACGACTTTCACTTTCCTCATCTATTGCATTCAACATTGTAAATGAGAAGACTACAATCGATCTCATGGCTGCACTAACTAAGATGTAAGAGAAGCCATCGACATCAAACAAAGTATTCTTAATGAAGAAGTTATTCAATATGAAGATGTGGGACAACACGCCAATGGTGGAATACCTTAATAATATGAACACTGTGACGAGTCAATTGCATTCAGTTGGCATCAATTTTGATGATGAGGTGAGGGCATAATTGTTGCAAGTAACTCTTCAGGAAGTTCAAAACTAAACTTTGATGACATTTATGGGGTTAGTGCTTAATGAAGAGGTTCGCAAAAGGAAAAATGGTGAATCTTCAAATTATGCTCTAAATTTTGAAGCAAGATAAAGGGTTTTAGAGAGAAATCCTAGCATAGATAGATCTAAATCCATGAAAAGAAAGTCTACTTCATATAGAGGAAAAGTTGTGTGTATGAGCTATATGTTGCGGATCAATGGTTTATGATTTTGATAATATCAAACATTCTTATTTCTCTACGACTGCCTTATGTACTGACATTTCAGGTTCACACGATCGGACTGCAATTTGGAATCAGCTCAAGATTGGGTAGACTAGGTCTGAGTCAGTTTGTACATTTTTTCCTTTCTTGAGTCTATTGTATTTGGTGTGGCTCCTGATGCTTTGTAACTTGAAAGATTTTCTGACTGTTCCCTAGAATTTTCTATTTTTTGTAACATCGTCCGGGACAATATTTATATCGTCCTGGACGATCTGTCCAAAAGCAGAAACTTTAATTAGGGCATCCTCATTAAAGCAGTCGTCATTATGCAAAACACATCGTCCTGGATGATTTTATTTCGGTCAGGACGATAGGCTCAATTCAAAAAGAATCTGCCGCCATATCTATTTAGAAATAACCTATTTTTGAACATCGTCCAGGTGGATCGTCCAGGACTATAAAATATCGTCCAGGATGATCTAGGTCAATTTTTCCAAAATTTCTCTGAAATTTAAGAAAAGCAATTATAACTTGATTTTACGATCAAATCAACCTGGACGATCGCCAGATCGTCCTGGCCGATATGCTGGACGATTGATCATCGGATAGCTGCTTTTCAGGGCGATGTCGAGGATGATATTCCATAATTTGTACTGATCGTCCAGGACGATATATTATCGTCCTGGACGATATCAATAAATTTTTTATGATCGTCTCAAATCGTCCCGGCTGATTGGGCTTAAATTGTACTGATCGTACAGGATGATATGCCTATCGTTCTGAACGATAATGTCGGCAACTTGCATTAATGAGCTCGTTTTGAGAGCTTCTATTTAAGTTTTATCAATGCACTTTGTAAAGTGTCTTTGGCATCCATTGTAGCTTCGTTCTTGTGGGGGAGACTTGAAGAGAGAGCTTGAAAGGAAGTAAGGAACGGGTGAAGTCTGAGAGGGAGAAGATCCTGTGAGGGGGGACTCAAGGGAGTGTGGAGGGGATTCCATACGGTTGCTCCGGCAGGCTTGCATCTTAATATCGTCGGATTCAAGGCTTGTCTTAAGGGAAGTTCACTTTGGTGTCAAAGGACCCGGCGACTCTACCGCATCGGGGAAGGTGGAAGTGATTTTGTAAGGGTTTCTCCGCCTAGCTGTGGGGGCTAAAGGAGAGACACTTATTTTAGTGCAATATTTGGAGGGTGCCTCCAAGGAGTGGACGTAAGTCAAGATTTGACCGAACCATTATAAATCTAGTGTGTTCTTTCCTTTATTACTTCCGCATTTAATTTCCGCATTTATTTTATTTGTTGTGATTTTGGTTTGTACTTTGCTTAAAGTTTCTTCTGTACCAATTCACCACTCTCTTTATTTAGCTTTGGGCCAGTTCATAGGGCCTAACATCCCTAATGAACTTTCAAGTGGTATCAGAGCACTTTCTAGTGGCATCTGAGCACTTTCACTATAGTAAGAAGGGTCACTTGAAGAAGGATTGTACAATTTCAAAGAAGGGAGATGGCGGAGGTCAATACAAAAATCATTCTGCAAATATATCTACAAAAGAATGTCAGTCATATCCTTTGATTTTATCTCTGGACAATTATGAATCTTGGGTGATAGATTCAGTAGCTTCTTTTCATGAAAGTCCTAATAAGGAGACATTCAAGAACTATACTCAAGATGATTTGGTCCTAATAAGGAGACCATGTAAAATCATTCATAGGAGATACGTGGAAGGTGACAAAAGGAGCTATGGTTATAACTCGTTGTAGTACTGAAGACACCCTATATATTATCAATAGAAGAGCAAATTCTATTGGAGTACCAGATTCAGATGTTGATGGATGTCTTTGGCATCTAAGGCTTAGCCATATAAGTAAGAAAAGTTTGCATTCACTTCTAACTAAAAGAAAGCTTCATGGTTTAAAATCTGTATTTAGATTTTTGTGAAGACTTTATATGGTAAGCAACATAGGGTGAGTTTTTCAATTACTGGTTCAAAGGTCAAGTCAAAGAAATTGAAGTTAGTGCATACTGATGTATAGAGTCATACTCTAGTTACTTTTATAAGAGAATCTTTATATTTTGTTATATTATGTTATAATCAGAATAGGAAGGTATGGGTGTACTACTTAAAACATAAGTCAGATGTGTTTGATATTTTCAAGAAGGAAAGGCCATGATTGAGCTTGAGATAGGTCTGAAGCTCAAGTGTCTCATATCAGATAATGATGGCAAGTATCGTGTTAAGGAGTTCAAGGAGTATTGTGTTTTAAATAGGATCATACATGAGTTCACTAATCTAAGAATGCCATAGCAAAATGGTATTGCATAACACATAAATAGAACAATCACTGAGCGTGACAGGAGCATGAGGTTACATGTAGATCTACCCAAACAATTATGGGCAAAGGCAGCGAATACTATAATTTATATGATCAACCGTGGTCCTTCAGTTCCTCTGAATAAGGGTTTACCCTAAGGAAGCCTGGAGTGGAAAGGAGGTTAGTATATCCCACCTCAAAGTTTTGGTTATCCAGCCTATGTTCATATTGAAGCAGGATCTAGGAGTAAGCTTGATCCAAGACCTATCAAGTGTACATTCATTGGATATGACTCAAATGAATTTGGTTACTGATAGGAAACACTTGAGTTCGCAAGTATTCCTAACCCAAACCAGTAAAATTACAGCAGCCAACTGCTGTCCACAGCAACAAAACAACAGAAAAACAGGGAAAACGCAGCAGGAAATTGGGAAATGAGGAGAAAAACACAAGATTTCGCTTGTATTTCACTAGAAATCAAAGAAAATAGAAAAGATACAATTGATCCTCAATTCGAGAGGAGGATCGATCTCTCCCAAATCTCTGGCAACGCCAAGAGCCCAAAGAAAACCTAAATCTATGAGATCTCAAATTTCAGCCAAATTCAAGATACTCAAACCCTAGGAAAAACATCTATTTAATGCATACAAATCAAAAGGAATTCCCTAAACAGTCCCTACGTTCAAATTTCCCTCTCAAAACGCTAAAGAAAACTTCCTAAACTGTCCCGCAAGCCGCGCGGTGCTCTCGGCCTCCGCCCAGGCGAAACAAATTTCCTGTTTTGCGACTCGACCGATTCCGTGCAGACCGGCTGGACCGGTCCACTGGACCGATCTAACAATACTCCCCTCCCGAAAATTCACCTTGTCCTCAAGGTGGATATATGCTCGTGTTCCGGTGGAGGTGGTTATCCTTGAGGTGACTGAAAATTCTTACTGTATTGCGGAACCAAGGGCTGCACGAAAAGAGAAACATCCCCTCCATCTTCCAATATGATCGCATCTAGCCTGTGTAGTCCCACCAGATAGTCTTTCCCCACCTCTTGTACGTCCCTAACCATGGTCTTAAGTGATGTGATGGCTTTGGATAGCCCTGCATCTCCCCTTATAACCACCCTTCTCCCATTCACCATTAATTCCATCGTGAGTGCTCCCCAATTGTCCTTGGTTTCCCCCAAGGTTTGCAACCACTTCATCCCCAGGATGACATCAGTGCTTCCTAACTCTAGTGGAAGAAAGTCCTCTCTTACTTGAATCCCTTGGATGGTCAACACCACTCCTTTATAGATCCCCCGGCCTTTCTCCACCTTCCATGTACCCATCATCACTCCATAGCAACCAGTGTCCACCAACTTCACTCCCAATTGTTCAACAACCTGAGTGAAAATGAAATTGTGGGTAGCCCCACTATCAATTAGCACCACCACCTCACGGTCAGCTATCTCTCCTTTCACTTTCATAGTGTGACTCGGAGTTAATCCCACTATAGAGTTCAGAGAGACTTCTGCCACATCCAGGTGCAACTTCTCCTCCTCCTCTCCAATTCTGCTCCCACCTCCCTCCTCGTCTTCACAGACAAGGAGAACCTGAAGAGTTTGATCCTTGCACCTATGCCCTGGCATGTACTTCTCATCACATCTGAAGCACAACCCCTTTGTCCTCTTATCCTGCATCTTCTTCTCTGTCAGTCTCTTGAAATTTTCCCCACTCCCTCCTACTGGCTTCTCCCGGGTGGTCTCATTACTGTTGCCTGATGCAGACCCCTTAGGTGCTAGAAGAGTGGTCGTCGTCCTGTAAGAGCCTCCTGAGCAGTTTCCTCGAGCCCCTCTTTTTGCTTTCTTCTGATCTTCTACCAACTGCGCCAGCTTCATAGCCTTTCCCAGGTTCCTCGGCTCAAGTACCCTGACTGTTGTTCGGATCTCTGGTTTCAGCCCCTTCATGAAGTTCCCTTCTAAGGCTGACTCTGAAATGTGGTCCAATTTGCTAGCCAAGTACTCAAACCGATCCCGATAATCTGCCACAGTCCCTTCTTGAGTCAAGGCAAATAATTGCTCATAGAAGTCTCCTCCCCCGTCGGATTGGAAACGCTCTAATAAGCAATCCTTGAACTCTCTCCAGTTTCGGATGGGCTCCCTCCTGTCACGCCACTGATACCATGCCAACGCCTTCCCTTCCGGACACAATCCTGCCGCCGTCAGCTTCTCATCATAGAGATAGAAATGGAACTCCTGAAGATTCTTCCAAATATGTTGAGATAAAAAATGATGATGATCAAGAAAGTAAAGCTAAAGAAGCATAGAGAGTACCTCAGGCTCCTGCTACTAAACTTGAGAGATCCACCAAAGTCTTAAGGTCAGTACAAATGTATTCTCATTTCTTATATTATCAATTGCTGATAGATAGTGATGAACCATAGTGCTATGATGAAGTCTTTCAAGTTGATGATTCAAAGAAGTGGGAGCAAGTCATGGATGATAAGATGCGTTCTCTTGAATTGAATCAGACTTGCAGTTGATAGAGCAACCAGATGACAAGAGAGCGTTGTAGAATAAGTGAGTTTATATGCTCAAAGAAGAACCTGATGGTAGCAAGCGCTACAATACGAAGCTTGTAGTTAAAGGTTTTCAACATAAGGAAAGAGTGGACTTCACTGAAATTTTTTCTCCAGTGATGAAGATGATAACAATTAGAATTGTACCGAGCATTGATAACAATGAAAGATTTACATCAAGAGAAAATAGATGTAAAGGCAACATTTTCTTATGGTGACCATGATGAATAGTTATATATGATACAATCAGGGATATGTAGTCACAAGTAATGAAGATATGGTATGTAGGCTCAAGAAGTGCTTATACGGGCTAAATCAAGCACCAAGATAGTGGTACATGATATTTGATAGGTTTATGTAAGATAATTGGTACATGAAGTGCTAGAAAGACTACTATTATTTTTTCAAACATTTTGAAATAGGGGTGCAAACAAGTCGAGTTGAGCTCGTCAAGGGGTATTCGATATCCAGCATGAAGTATATCCAGCTTCAATATCATTTCATCGGGTCATTTCTAGAAGATGGTCAGTTATCTTTGGAGAAGATGTACACGACCGAGAATCTTGCAGGCATGCTGATGAAGATGGTGACAATTGATAATATGAAGCTATGTGTAGCTTCAGTTGGCCTTCATGAAGGATGAGAACAGGAGTGAGCCACACTACTAGTACTATGATTGGTGTTATAGATCGGGTGAAGGATTGATTGCAATCAATTCCAAGTGGGAGATTGTTATGTGTCAAATCTAATTATGTTGATTAATCTGGTTGTTTTGTTGCCTCGGATCTCAAAGCTTGTAGTATTGGTTGGGGGATAAGGGGGGTTTACCCAACAAAAAAAATCGTACAACACCTTGTCGTTGAGTACCCAAGAGCCCCATCGCTGAACAAAAGAGAGAAGAATGCCGCAAAGGTATTGATATGGTGCTGCAGCAGTGCAATACAAAGGCTTGAGCGCGGCAGCACTACAAGATGGACTAGATGGTTTTCTTTCTCATTTTTCTGAAGGGTTGAGTCCCTTGGGGTTATTTTACTTGGCTTTCTCTTATATTTTGAGTGTGTAGACATTGAGAATGATGTATGTGAGAAGAGAAGCAAGGAGAGAGTGATACAGAAGAGATATATGTAGTTATTTCTCCCAATTTTTATAGTAGATTTCTTGGTGTTGTGAGGCTCCATGATTTTTTCCCTATTTTGAAATTTTTCACATCAAATCCTGGTGCCCTTTACTTTTATGATGCTTTTACTTTCTTGTTTATTTTGTCATTGAGGTGTTTACTCCTCATCTTTCCCAACACGGTCTCCACTACTTATTTTGCTATTTTTGTTATGATAGTACAGTTTTTCCTTTTTGCCTATTACAGCTCTTTTTGCTAAATGTATTTTTACAACCTAGAAAATAGACAATATATGTAGTAGAAGAAAGGATGCACGGTGGAGGATTATCAGCTTATGTTGGCCGAGAGAAAACCATAGCTTAGCTGCAACTACATTTTTACTAGCCACATTTACGTTGTGATGCTTCACGCTTTTGTTGAAAAATGCTCGATTTTCCAAACATATAAAGGAGGCAATCGAAGCACAGGACTTTATCTTCCATTACCTAGTCCTGATACTATTTGGGAAGATCTCAGTTTAGACTTCATTTTGGGTTTACCTCACACCAAACATGGGAATGATTTGATTATAGTGCTTGCCGATCGATTTTCAAAAATGGCATATCTTCTTGCTTGTAAGAAGCTAGACCTTCGATGCTAATAATATTGCTCGCCTTTTTTTAATGTGATTGTAAGACTCCACGGCATTCCTCGAAGCCTCATGTTGGATCCAAACATTAAGTTCATTAGTCACTTCTGGAGAAAATTGTGTAGACGGTTGCACACATAAATTAACTAAAGCTCCGCTTATCATCCTCAATCCGATGGGCAAACATGAAGGTGGTGAATAGAACGCTTGGTAATATATTAAGATGCTTAGTTCAAGAGCATCCAAAAGGTTGGGATGAAGTGTTGGGTCAAGCAAAATTTGCATATAATTTCATGTCCAATCGGTCCACAGGTCGCTACCCATTCAGCATAGTTTATACTAAAAAACCTAATCACACCTTGATGTTGTTGTCCAGCCAAGGTGTCACAACATGGCAACAATCCAACTCTCAGATCTATTCACTCAAATAATTTCAGATGTCCATAACAGGCTTATAACATCAAATGAAAAGTATAAAATTGCTGCTGATACACATCTCGTAGCCAGCTTTCATATCACTATAGCCAATGCATTTGATGGCAAGATTGTCACGCATGTTGATCCAATCTAATGGTTAAAATCTACAAGTATCACCACACTGTCCTACTCTCATTTCTTAGGGATCATAAAGGTGAAAATGTTGGAGCTCTTCATCAAACAATCAAAATTAATATGAAATGGAAAATGTTTTATTTGAACATATCACTAGCAAGTTGATAAGAGCCTATGCCATTGTTCAATGGAATACGGGAAGTTCAATGGCATAATTAGAACTACTATTTTGCTCCTTTTTATATATTATTATTATTATTATTATTATTATTATTGAATGGGGTTTCCACCCGCTGCCACCCCCGAAAGGGCGTTGGCAGCGTGACTAATTCTCAGCTGACCTAGAAGAGGCACCCACCCCAGAAATCTCCTAACTAGCACTTGAATGATTATATATATTAATCTAAATAATCATTTGAATAGTCAGCTTGAATGATTACATAATTAATACAAATTCATTAATAGTCATTTGCATAGTCGAATAGTCATTTAATTAACACAAGTTCATTAATTAATAGTCACGTGAATAGTCGCATTATTAATCTAAATAATTAATTAAAACTTGCAATTGAAATTCATTAATCAAAGGCTAGAATTCTTTTTAAATAATCAAAATGGAAGGCTAAGATCATGTTTGAGAAGATACTCAAATAGTTTTTATAATAGTTTTATAGATATTATGGAGGTTTTATCCCTCTAAAGTTGAAGTAAATATTTCTACTTAATTATACAAATTTATATACGTCCCTTATTATTATGAAAAGGAAAAGATGACCGTCATGATAATAAAATGATAAAAACAATGAGAAGTTGGAAGAGAAATAATAAGAAAAAAATTAAGATAAATAAGATGCATAGTTTTTAAATTGTTTTAATAACTTTATGCTTAAATATTTCCATTTTGATATATTTTTTCATATTTTATATTAATTTTTTTCCTATGATAACTCACAAGTAGATAATTTAAGTCGCTGCTTTGCTGACTCACACTTAGCTCATTAACTTAGTGAGATTGACTCACTGATCATTTGTCAAATCAAACTAATAAATAGACTTGACTAATCATAGCTCAAATTGTTAAAAAAGAAAATAAAAAAGAATTAAATTCAATGACTCATCATAAAAAATCAATACTTAACATTATATAATAACCACTACATTATAATTTATTTATTTTTTGTATTATTTTCGTAAAAATATTTATGCATATATAATAATGGAAGATTATAGTCTTAAAAATCATAGAACTTTGATCCAATTTATTAAGGGATGAGTATAGTTTTAGGATTTACTTGGTTGGGTTTCAAGCTTATCATAAAGCAGTTTGAGAAGCTACTGTCAAAAAGTTATTTATTGAAGCATCTTGAAAGCTAATTTTTAAAAGCAACTTTTCAAAATAAATTTTTGGAAAACAGCTTGAGAGAATAAATTGACGGGCCCCCTGCCTAAAAAAATTTCTTTTTTGAGCAACTTTGTGCCATATAAAGTAGCATTTATTATGATTTGAATGTAAATGGACATAATTTATACATGTCAGAGAAAGCAAAAGTTATGCAGGAAAATTAATAGAGCTGTGCTGATTTGAAGAGTTTTACTTTCCTGCTATCAATATAAGTTTGTGGGCCACTAATAATTAGAAATTATTAAATTTTCTGCAGGCATAATATATTTATTCTCAAAGATATCAATATTTTTTATAAATAATCATAAAAATTAAAAAGTTTAAAATTATTGAGAATATACAGGAACAAAATGATCAGATCATGGAATATACGTTAATTGATTATTGATAACCAGGTTCATTTGATGAACCATAGAGACCACTGGTACTGATAATGCGAGAGAGATAAGTGAATGTTTCTACAGCCTAAGTTTACATCCAAATAAATTAATTATTATAGGCTAATTCTACAACAACAATATCAAGCCTTTATCTCACTACGTGGGATCGGCTATATGAATCATTTTTCTCTATGGTGTCCTATTAAGAGTTAAATTTTCATTTAAATCTAATAAAAAATGTCATTTCTAATACTTTCTAATCAAATCTATTTAGGTCTATCTCTATACATCTACTTTCCTAACCGAGTCATTGGAAAGCTGACATTTTATCTGACGAAACTATCTAAAACAACCCTCTCTATTCTTATTTCTCACTGGATATACTACAACTTTTCATCTACATACTAGTTTCTCATTCTATCTCTAAGTGTAAAGTCACTCATCCACCTAAGCATCCTATCTTTGTCCTTACTAAGATAAGTTCTAAGTCACATATCCTTAATCCAATTTGATGTTACAAGATCAACTTTCTATGATAAAATCCTTGTAATCAATCAAACATGAATGATATATATGTATTCACTATTGATTCTTCATTTTCTAAAACATGATAAAGTTGATTCTTTAACAATCTAAACATTCCTCTTCAAGAGATAGAACAGCAGAGTTTGCTGACTCTATGGCAAGGGTAGCTGCAATTGGTTGGTTTCAAAATTATCTCAAATGCATGGCTGTAAGCACTAAATCGAGGTAGCTAAAACCACCTCATTTGAGATTTTGAGATGGTATCCCTTAACCCTCATTATCACATAGATATACTTCTCTTGCACTACTTGCCCTTAGTCATGTTGTTTCAAAAATAAGATTAGAGGAGCTAGAAATATTGATAATTTGATGGCATACACCCATACATGTCTAGATCAGGTCAAGTTAACAATGATTAATCTTGATGGATTATATTTTCAAGTATAGTTAATGAGGACATATGAAGATCAACTTGCTGATATCGTCAGGAAAATAGCTAACCAGCCGTATAGTAGAGTTGTAGCCGAGCCTAGCATAGCCGTGCATACCATGGATTAGATTTTAAGAATGAACCAGTACTAAACAGTATGGATGGAGGGGGAAATCATGCAACTCAAGCTTCGTTTGGGACTGCTTTCTTTCTGGTTCTTAAAGCAGCTTCCTAATACAAAAAATAAACTGCTTTACCGCCCCAAACGAAGCCTCAATAACCCTATATTAAACACAATAAACGAAGGCAAAGCTAAAAGCTACACAATCAAAATTGATCTACCTAATAAGCCAAAAATAAGCTAAGAAAATTGTATTAATATTATTGGCTCCCACAAAGATTCGACCAAAAGCAGAGTAAAAAGGTATGTTGATTGATTTCAAAACCAAAGGGGAACCTTCCAAGAGATTCAGCCATGGCATACAAAGAATAAAGAATCAACTGAGAATGATTAAAAAAGAAGAACACATCATCCTCACTGACACAATTTAAGGAACAAAGCTTATCATTAATCAGTATTTTAAGTGAAGAAAACGAAAAGATTCACCCCAATTTAAGGAATAAAGTTTTTATAATATGTACATAATGCAGAATAATTTAACGGTAGAATTTTTTAAATCTAACGGAATGAGAATATAAATTCAAATTTAGTAAACCTTGAGAGGATTAAAACTTGATCATTATTTGCCATGAGAACTGTTAAATCTTTGCTAAAATCCTTTAAATACCATGAACAATGGATTTAACAGATCCTAAATTTAACCAATCACAAATCAGAAATGGGATTTAATAAAGTAATAGATTGTATAATGCGCAAAATCATATTTGGTATCATTTAAGCTCAAATTATGCCCAAAATAGAATACCAAACAGCCCCATAATAAGCTGAACTCCAATCTCAATCCATTAGTTTCTCTCCTTATCATTCCATCTTCCTAGTAGCTAAACAAGTGGAGGCAGCAAAGACACCCAGATTCGCTTTAAAGAAAGAGAAAGAAAACAAGGAACAACCAGCTTTCAAACAAACAAGCTTGAGGGTAAAGCTTAGAAGTAATGCCGTTAAAAAAAGAACAAGAAAATTGATAAAGAGAACCACCATTTTCTCCAGAAACCAAAAAGGGAAAGGGAAAAAAAAAAGTAAAAAGGCAACAAGAACAAACACCCAGGCCTCACATCAAGCAAAACCCTGAAACAACCAAATGGAAAGACAAAAGAATCATCTTGAATCAAAGCAGAGCAAGAGAAAAAAAAAAACAAATTGGAAGAACAACAATCTTGAGAGCTAATTTCTCCACAAAATTCAAATCAAACTACTTCGGACAAACAAAATAGCAAGTACCTTAGCATTCGAATCCTTCCGCTCCACAAGACTCCCAACAGAGCCACCTTACTCTCCATCTCCACGCTTCCACCAACCATCATTTCTTGAAAGCGGAGAAGATTTCAGTGAAGGCCATTTCTTAGAGGACAGGAGATTCCAAAATCTCTGCTGTTCATAGTACATGTTGCATAATTATTAGCTCGATTTGTTTTGTTTTACACAGATATGACATTTGTTGCTTCATTTTTGTTTTCCTTAACATGGAAATGAATATTAAAAAGCATGAAATATAAAATAAAAATAATATATTTAAATTATTTTGTTGAGTACATTAAAAATATAGAATTTTATTTTATTATTTCATTTTAAGTAAGAAAACAAGAGATAAAATAATACATATTGTAAGATTAGTGGTTCACACAAACATACTAACATACATGATTATGAAGCTTTTTTTTTTTTTTTAGAAAAAATCAAAATATTCTTTAATATTTTTTAGACATGATGTCTTTATTTTAAAGCCCAAAAAAAAAGATATAATTTTTTTTTCTAAATAATTTAAAATTGGTAAATCTACCAAGCAAATATAAGAACATCCCAATATAATAAGAGGGTAAAAGGGTAAACAAATAAATTTCTTAATGGTTTCACAACGGGCAATAAATGTCATAGTGTTGATTTTTGCGCACAAGTACTAATCAATAATATAGACGAGCAAGCTCTTCTCCAGTAATTTCCTCTCTCTCTCTCTCTCTCTATCTAATAAGCAATAACAATGAGCTTCCTGGGTGCTTTTATTACAAAATAAGAACAGTCATGGGCATTCGCCTTCCTTGATGATAGGTGAATCATAATAGGATCTTAATTAGAGGTTTTTTTAATAAGAGGATTTTAAAACGGCGGTGTTTCGATGATCCGATTAGGAAAGTAGATGTATTGGATTTGACTTATGTTAAGAAAGATTGAGATAGATCTAAAAGACTGTCAAAAAATATAAGAAATGACATTTCTTTATTAGATTTAAATGAGAATTTAACTCTTAGCATGATACAAATGAAAAAAAAAAAAAGATTCATATAGCCAACCCCACAGTAGGATAAGGACTTGATGTAGTAGTAGCAGTTGTTGTTGTCTATCAAGTGCTAAGAAATGATAAAGTTTGCTAGTTATTAATGAGATAGGTAGAAGTTGTTTTCTTTAAAAGTTATCTTAAAAGCATTATTGCAAGTTATAAATGTAACTGGGTAGCACTACCCCACTTATCATTTAAGCTTCATTTGAGATAACCTTTGTTCACTATTTTTTCGTTACTTTTAAGAAATTTTTGTACTAAAATGCAATTTTAGAAAAAAAATAAGAGAATTGTCCTAAATAAAGCCTTGATCTCCCAAATCTTTTTGAAAGAAGGCCAAGTTACTTTGTTGAGCCCCTCTTTATCATATAGCCATACTTCTTCAACAATATTGATCCTTAATCATACTGTTATAGACATGTTATAATATCAATTATTTATTGGGATAAGAAAGTTTAATTTGTACATGGATCTTATTGTTATTTAAAATGGATTAGAATGAAATGTAATCCATTTTTCAAATAATAATTCATAATATTATAAAAAAGAAGTTTACGTGTGTGTCAAATTATAATTAAAAATAATATTTAGTCATGGATGTTCTCACTAGACATTTGCAACAGGTTTTACCCCGGTGTATGCTTTTTGTTTATGATATTCTTCGTGTTGATGATACTAGAGAGGAAGTTGAAGGTAAACTTAAATTAGGGAGGTCAATTTTAGAGTCTAAAGGTTTTCGTTAGAGTGGATCTAAAATCGAATATATAGAGTATAATTTTAGTAGTAATAGATCTAGTGGGGGGATTGTGAGTTCTGGCGATCAAGTCATTAATAAAGAGTACACACTTTAGATATCTTAGGTCTATTTTTTTAGTGATGGTGAAATAGATGAGGACATTATTAGGATATTTCAAGTTGGATGATTGAAATGGAGGAATGCATCGAGCTTATTATGTGAAAGAAAATTCTCCCTCAAACTTAAGGGAAAATTCTATACAATGGTGGTAAGACCTGCAATGCTTTATGGTGTAAAATGTTGACCATTAAAAGGGAAACATAATATTAAGTTAAGTGTTGAGGAGATGAGGATGCTAAGGTAGATGAGCGACTTTACTCTTAGAGGTATGATACAAAATAAGCATATATGTGAAAGTGTTGGAGTAGCTCAAGCGAAAGATAAGAATAGAGAGTCATCTTAGATGGTTTGGTCATATAAAATCGTTGCCTTCCAATGATCCAGTTAGGAGAGTAGATGTATTAGATCAATAAAGATAAATTTAATTCGTAAATTCGTTAACACAAATCAATGCGATTCAAAACCAATAAATCAATTGAAATATGTTCAACTCCAAAATAAAGCATGCAATCAATCATGAGTTCATTCAAAATTTATGACACCCCAATATTAAATTTGAAAGAATTATGATCTATTTTATATTTTCAATTAATCTAATTAATTAACTAGAACTTCTAATAATAAATTTATATATCCAATAAAAATAACTGATTATTACATACCTCAAAATATTTTATTATATTTATTCTCCCAAAATGAATATACAATAATCAGAAGATTGGTACAATCATTAATCTATCACAAACTCCTGACAAAAAAAAAAATAAATGAAATATAAAAAAAATAAAAAAAAAATCTGATGATTTATGGCAATCACACTTTAACTGGTTTTGACCTCTTTCCTAACTTGAAATGATTTAAACCATATATAACAAGCTAAAAAATTTAGAAAAAGCCTAAAACTCTATCACTGATTTCAATGCAAGACAAAAAGAATTAATATGTATATTCATTTCTTATCAATATCAATCATCATTAAATATTAACAATAATTTTTTTAAAAATCAATAATAAATCAATATGATCAATGGAATCAAAAGAGATCTATCAAATTATTAGACATACGGTGATGAGTAGTATCATTTAATTAATCATATCAGTATGATATGCTATGTTGTATCAATATTAATTCAATATGAGCTACCAATCTTTCAATCGGTTTAATGTATTATAAATCAGAAAAATATCATCATGAATATAATAATGAAAAGTAAGGTGTGAAATTCATTATTTAAGTGATATTTTCTTATGTATATCTGTTATATGTCAAAGCTCTGAATTTGTCAAGTTTCATAGGCAACTTTCAAAAACCATTTAAGAGTTATCACTTTTTATTCATCAGTATAATTCGATTAATCAATTACATTATACAATTAACATTATACCACAAATCATGTATTTATAGGAAAGTCCGTCGGCCCACCTTCTTGCACAGGGTATTATACTTCAAGAGTCAACCTGCATTTATTATAATGTTAAATGTTAGCCTTCCTTGTATACATGCAAATGCTATCTTTTTTCTATGCATAAGTCAACAAGATGTACCAAATGCAAAAATACATAAATACTGAAAAATCTATCAAATTTGTATACAATCCATTTACTCCAAAAAATTATATTTTCAATTTAATTTGTGAAAATTTAATATATTACAATAAAAATATTCTTATTAACGAGATCTATCACATAAAAATGTCAATGTGGTAAAATTTTTACCAATGCAAACTTATTCTTATTTTTTGATAACATAAACACAAATTTGATAAAAAAAATATCAAAAATATAAAATTATTGAAAACTGAAATAGAGTAACGATTTCTTACAGTAAGATGATTAAATTTCCAACATGCTCAACTGATAAAAATCACATCGCGACCTCTGAAACCAAAGTTCTCTCTCCGCCCTCTTGTCTTTCCTCTTTCTATTTCTCAAACTATTATCTATTGCTGAGTTAGAGAAAAAAATAGATTTAAAAAGCTTTTAACTTAGTGACTCGGGATATTTAAGATATTTATAATAAAATATTAATTAATATTAATATATTTATTTATTTTAACCAATTTTTTGATATAAAATTTATATAAATCATTTTAGGGATTTAAAATTATAAAAAGTATCCACAAATTAGCATATTTTATTTAAAATGTACTAGTGAAACCAGTTTGCAAAAAAGATACCTGATAGTCTCAAAATCCCTACTTGAATTGATATGTGTCAATTTCTTAAAAATTCGCAACAATGACTAAAATTTATAAAAATATTTATGTAATTAAAATACTACAATAGAAATGATATGGCGAAGACAATTTTCAAAATTGGCTTAAAATGTTTCTTAAAAAAATTATTTGCTTTGGTTAAAATACATGCTCTACAATCCTTTTGTTATTGCACAATCACTGAGCACATGAACCCTCTTACTGAGCATATAGTATAAGATATTGATTAGATACTGATAGAGAATAATTGAAGTTCATGTGTATACTTTTATATGAATAATTGCATAGACATGATTTCTGATTATTTTAGAGATACTTTGGTTTATACTAATTTAATGATTATAACACATTTATATTCTGGCATTTGTGTTGATTTATGAATTTAAGTGTAATGATTAATGCTTTTCATTATTGATCATATTGAATTATACTAAAGATAATTGATAATTTACTATATGAATTATATTGATTGAGATGGGTATGCATATTAATTTTTTTGATCATATTGAAAGCTTTAGTATTGTTATGTATTTCTAATAGGCTTTGTAAACTCATTATGTGATTTACTGATTTTAGGTTAGAGAAGGTGACATGATTATGTAAAGTGAGATTGATTGAGATCCTCAGGTTTTTCTTTTACTTTGTTATTTATTTTAGTTTATTCTTTTATAGTCATGAGCTTGAGATATATTATGGATTGTAAGCGATCTCTTGGCAGGTGTAATATGTATTTTTAGTGAATGAATAGTGAAATATTTAGATCGTGTATTATATTTTAGTTAATTTCATCAGAATGATTTATATTAATGAATTCGTAAAAGCTCTGGTTGATTATGTAAGTGATTACAATAGGCATTTCTTCTAAATTTGATCTTGGGATGTGATAGTGGGAGTTTGGTGAGGAATGATGACATGCATCAGAAGTTCATATGCTGATAGACTATGTCTTTAGTGATGTTGGTCAACAGAGGTCCAATATTATGAGCCAAGGGTATTTATAAAGGGACAACATACATCATGATCAAAATATTAGTGATTGTTGCTTTACTATGAGTTCTAAGTAATTATTGGGTAATCGGTGAATTTGAGAATCCTGGAATGGTTTGTCTAAATGTTTTGAAAATTGTTAGAGCTTCAAAATGCTTTATAACTTCTAAGTGCATGATAGCTATGAAAACCATTGTCCTCTTAAGAGAGTGATTATGTGATACTCACAAGTTCAATTCCAAATAAGAAACAACCACAATGATCTCACCCTCGAGTTTCTACTTGCTTTGAATGCATTTACATATTAATGCATAATCATGCTATAAGCTTAATACATGTCTACTTGTAAACTAGGTTAATATTATATTTATCATTTGCTTAAACACCGTCATCAACATGCCGGCCAATAGAGTTATAGATATTCATTCTCCATAGGATATCATTACTACTGCCATGTTTACTAATACCCATATTTTATGCTTATCTTCTTTCATGAGCATCGCCCGTTGAGTGGAAGAGTAGCTCATATAATCTCATTACATGCCTTAGGCTAATTACATATTTAAAATATTAATTATAAAAATCAATATTTTTTATATTTAATTGATCAAATTATATATATATATATATATATATATATGTACACACACTAGTAAAATGCACGTGCACGTGGTGCACGTGAATAAATTTTAAAAATAAAAAATATATATTATAGAGTTATCATTAATTTTCAACATGCTATATAATTGATATTTAATAATTTAGGAATATTATATGGAATATTTGTGTATGTACATATTATTTATATATAATATGTAAATGAAATAATTTCTATGTTAAAAACAGATATCCGTGAAACTACCAAAGAGAAATTCATTGTACCAATAATATGAGCATAAATCAACATGAAGAAGTTGAAGATAGTCCTTCCTAGAAGTATTCTCCTGCATCAAAGACTTGAAATTTGACAACACACGAATATAAATGTGAAAAAGGAGTGTTTGACAGTAATATTATAAAATTGATAAAATATATATCTGACATAATACAGGAAAATCTTAATAACAAATAAAATTGAAAAAAAAGGCAGCCATTGCAAATAAATTAAACACTAATGAAGTTATGTAAAAGGAAATTTAAATAAAAATACGCACTCTCTTTAATCCTTCTTTGTAAACTATGAAGGTTTCATGATTGTTTGGACTTGTTCTCTAATTCCTGCACCAAAATTCACACAAGATTGTTGTGTGCTAGAATATGCGCGGCAGTAGAGTTAGAAAATATTCGTCTTAGCGTTGCACGAGTATTCAGCACACAAACTGAAAAGAGAACGAACACTAGAGTTTTTACGTGGAAAACCCAAAAAGAGAAAAAAAACCACAGGGCCTCGCCCAGTTGCAAAGTTCCACTAGTGTTTGTATGAAGTACAAAGGTTGATCCGTCTTACAAATCAAGACGATCAGTTTACAATCAACTTTTCACAAAGTTACAAAGTTCTGCAAATTCCCGGCATTTCCCAAAAATCCGGTAGAGTTCTGGCGTCTTCAGGCAACGGGAAGAGCTCCGTCGGTGGTCAAGGAGAAGCTTCTTCCTTCTCTTCATTCTTCTCTCTCTTCACTTGAGTCCCCCTTTGTGAAGAATGATGGCTCTATTTATAGTTTTTATGGAGTGGCCTGGCTCGTAAATAGGTGTGAGATCATAGGCGAATAGGGAGTGGTTTGAATGGACGGCCGATATTGAACCCTTCTATCGTGCACCGTTTGTTGGACATTTGGAGAACTTAATGATGTCGGAATTCGGCGATCTTGAGCTCGTTGGATTCTTCTCGTTGAGCCGCTTGATTTGAGTATAAGCTCATTAAAATCGGAGACCGTTTGGTAACTCAAATTGCGGTTTGAACCTTCCAATAGCGCTTCGGGTCCTTGATCCGGAATCATTTGGACTCGGATTGAGTTGAATTTGGTGTCGTTGGGTTTGTATTTCCGAGACGCTCAGTTTGACTGTAAACTCGCTGAAATCGGAGTTTGGGTGCTCCCAAAATTAATTTTTAAAGTTTCCAACTAGCTTTTGCCTCGAGATTCGTGCCCGATCAAGCTAATTTTGTGATGTCGTATTAAGTATTAAACTCAAAGCTCTAGAAACTAAAATATACCAAAGATGCAAGAGAACATTGCATAGGTGACCTGCTTCCACCAAAGCCCTTATCGTGTCCTCCTCTATGGTTCTCAACTTTGCTTCCAGGTTAGACTCGTATGATTCCAACATTGAATCATCTCTCCCCTCTACAAATGATTCAAAGACGACATTAAACCACTTGCTCGAAGGTAGAAAGAGGAACGAATTCCATACCTTTGTCGCGATCTCGTAGATGGGGAGAGCATCGTCTGCACAAACACAGGGTATCAAGACCTACCTAGTGGTAACTAGCGGTACCGAACGGTACATAACTGAATTTTATACTAGTGTGCAGACGGTTCTCCTCGTCTGCACTCCGCACCTAATAATCTCTCCTCGTAGACAGGGGTTGAACCAAAAATTGCATTTCATTATGAGTGTTTGGATGTCAGGAAATTAAGTGAAAGAAAATATTATTATAAAATTTCAAAATTTATGCACATTATAATACAATTATTTTGAAATTTTATTAACATTGAATAAACTATCTATTCATAAAAATTATACTAAACTATAAAGCAAAATGTACCCATCATATGGATGAAAAACAACTCAGAAACTAATGACATATATTAGGCTCAGAATTGTCCACCTTTTCCCTCTAATGCCGATATAATGAATGGAGATAATGCAATAATGTCATAAAAGAAGCAAACAATTACCATGAACCGCCGGTTCAACTGGTTACAATTTTTTAAAACCAGCCAATTCAAAATTTTTAAAATAAATTATTTAATATCAAATAAATATTAAACATAATCACAATTAATATAAATATAAAACTTTCAAATTTGTTTTAAACACATAAGTTAATGTTAATTTCAACTATCTCATTTGTCTACATTACTCCAAAAAAGCTATAAAAACTACACAAAGCAAAATTTCCAAGAGATGTGGGACTAAACCGTACAAAGCAAAAAAGCCACATGTAGTTTCATATTTTCATATATACATTATACAACATAATTTTTTAAATTAATTTTTATAATGTAAATAATATCTATTTTTTTAGTTGATAATATTTATTTTTTAGTTGATAATATTTAATTTTTATCTATTTATTTATATATATTTTTATTAGATATATTATAAAGTTTATGTAGATTCTTTTTTGCTCGTTAAATTGCTTGAGTAAAGATTATATGATTAAAATTTTTATATAAACAATTAATTTTTATAATTTGAATATTTTTTTTTTGGGAATTTTTATTTTATTTTTTTAGTTAATAATATTTTATTTTAACCAAATGGAAGTACTCTTATATGTTAAAATATTTACAAATTTTCAAATTTTCACCTCTAAAAAATTTAAAATTATTATTTATTACGTCATACGGTTGGACGAACCGTGAACCTTTTCTTCTTTCGATTCGTTGTCCGATCCGATTTTCAGAATGTTGGAAAAAATTACCATAGCACCTCCAATGGTCAGCAAGGTTAGGGACGGTCAGGGGCCTCTCCTAACACCTCTTAAATATTTTGTGCATCGAGAGAGCAAAAAATGCAACATTGAGGGAGCTAACATCAACATTAAGTCGGAATTAACGAACAATATTAAAATGAAAAAATAAGGAAGATATGGTTTGTTTTGTAATAATTGAAGACTCTAAGCATGATAGAAAAATGAAAACTAATGAAGTTGATAGTTCTTCACAATACTTTGAGCAATAAAGAAGAAAGCAAAACAATAAAACACGTCTAATGCTTAAAATTATTTTAAATTAACAGCTCTAAAAAATACAATTGTAGTACACATGCGAATTCATCCAAAGGGAAAACTGCCATAAAAGTAGAAAACATCAACAAATTGGGATGACCGGCTCGTCATCCCAACACTGCTCCTGCTAAGGATTGAACTTGCAAGGGTGTTTACATTCGTGAGGGAGGTGGACTTGTATCTGATAATTTATTTGAATTTTATGTGTATTGAATATATGCTTCTTATTTGTATAGCCTTATATCGATGTTAATACCGTGTTATTTGAATTCTTGCAAATAAATAACTTATTTTAAGAAAAAATGAAATTAACTGAAAATCTAAAAAGTTTAGAAAGATAAGATTTTTATAATCAAATGAAAAATTAGTAAAACATAAAGCATAACTAAATTTGTCAATTTACCTTAAATCAAGTAATAAATTTGAATTTTTAAATAAAATTAAAGTCAACTACATTTGTTGAATTGATTTTAGAATTACAACATTTCAATAAATTGATAATTCAAATACAATTTTGTTTCGAAAAAAAAAACATGAAATTTATAAAAACCATCATTTTGCTTAATGTAATTAAAATATATATTGCCGATCAAATGAGCCCTTAGATTTATCGTATGTTCTTCTTAAATCTATAATAATACTAATACTAATTCAAAGTTCAATATAAATGATACAATTACAAAACACGAAAACATATGTAATCAAGATACTAAAAGTCAAGAAAACAATACACAACTTCTACTAAATGTACTTTTGATTAATATAATAATATATTATTTTTCATGATAGAAGGATATGACATTTGCACACTGCAAAACACTGAACTGTGCAAGAATATTGTAAGATAAAATTTATGAGAATCTTAGAGGAAAATTTTCTTCCAAATATTGAAGCTAAGGAAAAAATTCAAAGGAACTGAAAGAGTAGGAAGTTCAAATTAATAAGTCTTCTAAGACAATATCAACATAAATTCATCAAATAGAGCATGTTATGATGATGAGAATTCAGTGTGATTGAAGTGAGTCTTTTTAGACTGTTAAATTTGCAAGTTAATATTTCCGAACTGTTAAAATTGAAACAAGTCTATTAGCTTTCCTATGCTTTAAAGGTTCATCCATCATCTTCATAATTCATTGGAAGCTTGTCTTTACTTGATGCCCATAATAGAGAATAGTCTGTTCAATTTATCCCTACTTTAAGAATAATGCCACAATATTTGAACTTCTTAGTTGCCAGCATAACATCAAATTCAATAAACCTTATTAGTGAATATATTTAATAAACATTTATATCTAATAAAATATAGTATATATAATTTATGTCCAATCTATCTTTTCAACATTTATTTAGTACTTCAATAATTTTTTTATTTGGAGTAGAAATTAAATGAGGAAATTTCAAATTATAAAAAGATTTATTCATTGTATTAAATCAAATTATAAAAGAAAAAAGTTCGTTCAATACAAAAAAGACAGGAATCATAGAGAAAGCATAATTAAATGACAAATTATTAAATATGTGTATGATACATTTAATTCAAATATAGCACCTTGGAGAAGAGGATAAAGAAGCAGAAGTGTCACTTAAATATAGCCTTCGGGGAATTTGATCAAGTAGAAGGGTTACTTATCTCAAACTCTATAAAGTGAACTTATCTCAAACAAGCGCGTATGCAGATACAACTAGGCTGTGAATTCTCTGCAAGGAGGAAATAACATTGTGAGAGGAAGATTAGTTCGATTCCTTCAATAACTCTGGAAAGTTATCAACCTTCTCATTCCTAACCTATTCAAGCAAGCATAATTTTAAGGTCTTTATCATATTATCGAATGAAAGCTTAACTTCTGTAGTACATGGACATGAAGTTACCTGAACTTCTGGATGATTTAACAATAGACTTTGGCATGCAGCTTCTTTAAGATCGACTGCCCATTTGTAAGTAGAAAGCAAATAAAAGTTAGCAAAAGGAAGCAGAAACTTAAAAAAAAAAAATAGATGCATTGCAGACAAGGATCATTGAAGAGAGATACCAGCAACCTTAGCTCCGAGACAAATCAAAATATAATAGTTGGAGGAAGAGGGTAAAGAAGCAGAAATTCTACTTAAATAAATATAACAAGTTGAGAAGAGGATAAAAAAAAAAAAAAGGTTGAGAAGAGGATAAAGAAGTAGAAGGGTTACTTGTCTTGAACTCACATATTGAACTTGCCCCAAACAATCAAGCCCCATAAGTAGCTGCATCTAGGCTTTGAGTTCTCTAAAAGAAATAAAACACGAGATGGATATGTAGTCAAGTGCACGCGCAAGATGTAGAAGTTGTTTTGGTAGCAAGCTGTTGGGTTGCTCTCATGATGAAAGTTTGGGCAAGGTTGTGAAAATCGGATTGGACAACGAATCGGAAGAGAGAGTGGTTCACGGTTCGACCGATTCGACCGGTTGAATCGGGGTCGAACTGGATGACGTAATAAATAATAATATTATTAAAAATTAATAAGATAAAAATCATATAATATAAGTATATGAGCATTTAATAATATTTATAAAATTTTAAAATATATAATAAAATTTTATACATATAAATATTATTTAAGAATAATATATTCATAAGAATAATACTTAATATAATATATAAATTTATGATCATTAATAAAATATAAATAATTAAATATATGATCATTTAATAATATTTATAAAATTAAAAAATATATATAATACAAAATTATAAATATAAATATCACTTAAAAATAATATATTTATAGATTTATAATTAAATATATTTATAAAAACAATATTTAATATAATATATAAATTTATAATATTAATATTTTATAATATAATTATTATAAAATATATTATAGCAAATTTATAATACATATTATCCAAATTTATAGCCAACTAAGCTAAAATTTGAAGCCCAACTAGTCCAAATAAGCTCAAATTTACATTTTAAACTATTCATGCAATTTTTTAGTCCCACATCATATGGGAAGTTTGAGGATGTTTCATTGATCCATTTATAAAGTGAGAAGTACACTTTTTAGCAAAACAAATTATGTGAGGTATTTAAGATAACTTGCATGTATTATGGTGAAATTAATCATCATATTTAATAATAAAAAGTTTAAAAATTTTAATAAACTAAAATATATTTTAAATTTTTTAATTAAAACAAAAATAAAATATTTTTTTAAATCGGCCTCAGTTCAATCTAGTTTGATCCGGTTCGATGTAGAGCTGGTTCTGAAGCTTGATCGGATCGGCCATCATACCGCTTCACGGTTGAACCGGTCTGGTCTGATGTTCAAAATAGAGAGTTTGGGTACAAATAAAAAAAGATAATATATATCTATATTATAGGAAGAGGAACGGTTGTGAGAAAATGAAGGGTTGCAGGCGAATATGAAGTGTTTTCGAGAGGTTATGAGAAAATTGAAGGTCCGTAAGTGAATATGAAAGGTTACATAATATGAAACGGAAGACTAAGATAAATTACGAAGAGGCAATATTATATTAGTTAAGGTTCTTAAGAAAACAATTAAATTAAGAAACATATTTTTATAATTAAATGAGAAACGTATAAATTAAGAAACATGAAAAGAGGTGGTGGCAGAGTGTAGATTAGAAATTAAAACATTCAAAACTTTTAAAATTAATATGAAATGAGGTCAATATAAAGAGCATTAAATTATATAAGTATTATTTTTTTGAATTATTAATTATTTATATTATAATGAATGGATAAGATAATTTAAGAATAAATAAAATGAATGATCAAAATTTACTAGTAGAAGAAACTCAAGTTATTTTATAATGGTAGTATAGGTATATATATCAGTGCGAATTTTAGAAATAATCTCGAAGTTACGGGCGGCCCGACTCTTACCAACCCTCCCAACGACCAATAGTGGCGGGGGATCTATAAACAGATCTCTCTTCCTACCTAATGTTCTTCTCTTCTCTACCAAAGCCCTAAATTCTCTCTCTTCTCTCTTTGGGATCTATGGCTTCGGTATCTAAGCTCACCTGCTCTAGTTTTGCGGGCGCAGCTTCGCTTTCCTCGACGGCATCCCGATCGTCGGAGCCCAAGCTTTCCGTTGGCTTCCGATTGCGTTCTCCGATCGAGCGGCGCTCTTCTTCTTTGAGCCTTTCTGTAAGCGGAAATCGCGCTGGGGGATTCTCTTTGATGTGAGTTTCTCTTGCTGTTATCTTCTGGTTTTTTTTTTTTTCTGTTCAATGTTTCTCGCCCAATGCATGGTAAAATTACCTTTTTTTTCCCCGAGCCATTTGCCGCTATTGGGCAGTTGTAAGGATGCTGATGCATAATTAAGGATTGTAAAAAGGTAAATTTTTTTATTAATGGTGAGGAACTGGACTTCCTCGCGAAGCGAAGTTAGAAGCAACTATGCAGGTCAGGTAGGTTTGAAAGGTTTGAAGGGACAAACAATATGTGATCGATGAAGTTAGTTTTGTGTACTTTTTGAGGGAACAAGTTACTGTGGTTGTTGCTTTTCTTACCATTATAGTAATGGGCCTGACGACTGTCTTGACAAGAAGATGCCAAATTTCAGTATTTGTTTCCTTATGCTAATATTTGGAGCATGTTAGTACCATTTCATGGCTAACGTAAAGGATCCTTAAGCTAATTATGGGTCTTGATACCCAAATAATGCAATACCTTGAAACTGGAAGATTCCTTTAAGCGATAACTTTGTTATTGAAAAATGTTTGGAAATTTCTTTACTTCTATAAATTGGAAATGTGTGAATGAAAAAGTAATTCATCATCATCATGATCGTCATCAATAGTTCTTTTATTAATATTTGGGTTGGCTTTATAAATCCTCTATTTATTCTTGTTGAGTGCTACAGGAGGTCTAAAACCTATTATGCACGAATCTTTTTGCTTGACTTCAATCCAAATTAATTTTGGCTAAGCCATTTTATTATATAAACCTTCGACAGAAATCTTATCAACTTGCCTTATTTTTATATCTTGTACCCGTAGTTGTACATGCTCAAACTACCAAGTCTGTTTTTCATTGCCTTATCTTCTCTCAGTGCCAATTCCGCCATCTGTTTGATGTAATTATTTCTCAATCTATATTACCAAGATATGCCATATATCCACCTTAGCATTCTTAATATTTCTATAACACTCTCATTTTTGCCAGCTAAGCTATTTGATGTTCTATAAAATTTCCATTAAGGCTCGACAAAATTTTTATTATTACAAAAGTAAGGGCAATGTATATCTCCATTCTTTGTTAGAAAGTATTCCACTAGTCAGAGTTGCATGCTATATGCATATTAACGTTGTACTCTTTGCTTTTGTTGATTGTGTTTTACTTTACTACTTCTTCCTCGTTAATTTGGGTATTGCATTGCTTTTCACTCCGAGATTAGTTAAGTTTTTTCTTGCAATGGTTAACTTGTTCTTGTGTAAAGCAGTGTGAAGTGTTCTCAAGATGGAAATGGATCCACGGCAAAGCGAACAACCCTCCACGACCTTTATGAAAGCCAAGGACAATCACCGTGGTATGATAATCTCTGCCGTCCTGTTACAGATCTTTTGCCGCTCATAGCTAGTGGGGTTAGGGGTGTCACCAGCAATCCAACGGTAATTTAATTAGTCATATGCTATATGTTTATGCTTTTCTTAGATATCAAAGCTTCTAGAATGTCAAACTGTGCATGTGTCACATGGGTGTTTGCATTTACATGAACATGTACATGTCTTCATTATTTGTTTAATCATTTTGGTGTTGAGTTTTCTATCTTATTTATGACAGATCTTTCAGAAGACGATTTTGTCATCCAATGCTTATGATGAACAATTCGGGTAATACTCAACAAACATTATCTTTTTTTGGTTCTATTTTCTTGCTTAGTTTGTAGATCTAATAATTGCATATCTTTTTCATGCCATCTTTTTAACATTTAGTAATTAGTTTTAATCATTTGATAGGCATATGCTAGAATTTTTTGTCCTAGATCATAATGGATATTTTGTATTTTGCTCTAGGCATTTACAAATTTTTTTTAAATATTTTCTATTGAACAGGATCCCACTGAAACCGTCCCTCTTTTTTATTTGTAAACGCAAACATGTTTTACAAAGTATACTTCCAAATGATATCATTACCCGCCTCAAAGGAGAATATGAAAGTAAAGGATAACCAAACTCCACATCAGAGAACATAAGTGGTTAATTTAAGAATATACATAACCATGTATGGTATTCTAACTATCACAATCTAAGCACAACCAATCTTCACATTATGCGGCCTGTTCTAACGAGGTCATCTGAAAGTGTGAATCCCAGGAATAACTAAAAGTAGCAGTAGAGGTTTCAAAGTGGGCTGCATTATGATTTACTCAAATTTGTTCTGTGCTAAATTATTCTGACTCTATTTTATGCAAGTATTTATGTATAAGCTTTTACTTGTGTTATATTTTTCTGTCTATTTTTCTTTTCTATTTATTTTACAAAAATACTTATCTTTTTTTAATTCAGATGCCCTCCTCCACCGTAAATGCCCAAACAACCACTTGTAGTCAAGGACGGAGCCATAAATTTTTGATGTGGGGGCACAAATGATTGAAGTAAAAAAAAAAAAAAACAATATGAGCAATTTGATCAAACGATGTACAACATATACGAGATATATTGTTATTACAAAATTTTTTTTTTGGGATTTGCCAAATGTGTCTTGATTCATCAGCCCAACATGACACAATTCTAAACATCTTATGTGGATGATTGCCAAGGTTCCAGAAATTGACCTTCAGGCTCCTCAACGAGCTCTTTATGTTTTATTTTTTTTGCTCATTTTGGTAGCAATACACTAGGATTATAATGTTGGATGGTAGCATAAGAATCTATAGATTTCAAAGCTTAATAAAATATATTTACATGAACTTACAATTTGAAAAAAAAAAATAGAGATGAGTTTCATAGACTATGAATCACATAATCAATTAGCACTGTACAACTGTTATTTATGATTTGCAGTTTATGAAATTCTAAACCCGTATTAATTGATAAAGAAAGTTGAACATAAATAATTTTCAGGCTCAAAACTCGTATACTCAAAAGAAACCGAAGAAGTGGAACTTAAAGCAATAAAAAAAGCTGTACTTGGTTGAAGAAATTGATCAATTTGATTGAACAAGAAAGGAACTATGATAATAACAGTATGCTACCCAATATAGTAACGAAAGAAATTTCTAAATTTACTAGAGCACCAAGAAAAACAATACGCTGCCTAATTACCACAACAACCAAAAAAGTAAAAAAAAAAAAAGTCAAATAAGTAATGGAGGTAGAAGGAGAAGATGAAGGGGAATGAAGAAGGAGAAGATGAATGAGAATGAAAAAGGAGAAGAGAATCAAACATGCGGCTGAGAGGAGGTATGAGACAATAATAATGCATTTATATATAAGTAAAATAACAGAAAAAATATAACACATGCTATAAATTTAAACAATAAGCTTGCAGTTTGTGTTTGCTTACTTCAATAGGCTGTAGATTCCCGAAGCCCAACTCAAGATCAAGAGCCCACTTGTCTCTTTACAGGATAAAACACCAAGGACAAACAATGAGGATTGCACTCGAACAGGAGGGTTCCACCCGATGGCTTCACGTGGAATGACAACCAGTCAATCTCCGGGCTGGGGATTTCACATGAGCAGGTGGAAGTGGATATGGCCAGAGCAAGAGGCAAGCACTGGCGGATGAAGATCGGCGGGCTTGGCTCGATCGTGTAAAGGGTTGGGGTTGTCCGCTGTGGGAGCGAGAGAACTGAACGAACACATCAAACATGGAACTTTATGCGTTCGATCTTCTCTTTTCCGAGCGGACCAAGCTTGCGCGAGCCGCGAAGAAGGACGATCCAAGTGCCATTCGTGCTTGCAGTTACGGGATTGCTATTGGGATAAAAAAAAGAAAAAAATTATTTGATTTAACCTGTAGCTAATGCATCATAAATAGAATTAATTAGGTGTTAATACCAAAGTCAGTTGGGGCCGTGCCCCCAGGACCCCCACACTACATCCGCCCCTGCTTGTAGTTTTGCTAACTTATCATCAATCGTTTCAATTCCCCAATTTCCTTGTTATAATAATTTCCCAGTATCCTTGTTCTAGCACATACTAGTTTTAGCTTTTCAATTATACCACACCCAATGTAGCTCTCTATGATTTCTTTGCTACCCAACTGCTGTTGTAATTAACATAGTCTTGATTACTTGATTTTTATTTGCAGCAAGCTTCATAGTTGCTGGTGTGATGAGAGAAACGTATTGTCTATCTTGGGCATTACTAGTAATTTAAGAGAAGTTAGAGATGGGGCCCATGGGATGGATGGGTTTCTGGCTGTATAGTATTGAAATAAATGGATTGTTTTGGGATTAGGTAACTACAAAGTGGGTTATGCTGGTGTGGAATGCAGAGTTTATTTTTGGAGATATTAAGAAGAGATGGAGGAGCTATTTGCTATTTGTGAAGGTGAGGCTGAAAAGGTGCACTTTGAGTTGATTATGGAGGTTTATGCTGGAAAGAAGAAGGTCCATAGGCATTGAATAAATGAAACTTGAACAACAATGAAAAATAGTCTATAAAGATGATAGAACAGAGGAAACATGCCAAATAGCTCTCATCTCAGTGCTCATCTGTAATCATTCTACATCTCTAATGTAGCCAGAAGATGAAAGTTATTTGATTAACTCTTTAGTACAATGACTAAAATGCACCAGACAAATACTAAAATACTTGAGTACTCAGTGCCCAACATTACTCAAACAATCGACCAATTGAGGTCTATATACTAATGACAAGTATGGCAAAAACTTATAGTTTTGACCTACAAGTATAGACTACTTGTCTATCATCTACCCTCTAGCTACATATCAGTTTACTCCGAAGAATGGAAGTGGTAATACAATTAGAAAAATCAGGTGGCAACATCTATGCTTCATCAACTAAATATCATTAAGTAATGGATAGGACATTTAACAAGCTTGGGATTGTAATGTTGAGAAGGACCATCATTGATCCCATCTAGAAAATGTAGTGACAAGGCTCTAATACAGTGCAAGAATATGCAAAAACTTTGCATGTATCACCTAAATAACTACAGATATAGCACCGATACACCCCAAGAACATGCAAAAACTTCCTGAAAGTTGCCTGATTAGGTAACAAATCCTCAGCATAATAAGGAGTGACATTAATTTTAAAAGAAAAAGCAATTAGAAACACAATAAATTCTAGCTTTATTATGTAATAGTATGACATGGAGTCTCTTGTAAAAAATATTATTTTGGTGGAGTTCAAGAAACATATATGCTAGATATGACTATAGTATAGTCTGATTCAATATCAACAAATATAAGAATTAATATAGTTGATTACTTTTGAATCTGCAGTGTGTGTGGTATTTTTTTTTTCATATAGTCAACAAATAACTCGGGAAAATGAATTATAGAAAATGAAGAAGAATCAAATATGATGAATACAAGTTTAATCAAGGAGGACCTAAAAATCATTTGAAGGGATAGATAGTTTCAAAGGAAAAAAAAAAAGCTTCAAAGGATGCAAAATCCAAGCAGGACTTAAAATTGGCTACTACTTTTAAATAGAATAGCTGAGTAATTATTAGACAATAAGATTCCGATATTTTGGCTTCAAATCACATTATATTTGTTCTTGATAAAGGATGATATTATTAAAGACTTCCTTGATAAATGTTTTTTATTTGGCAAAACTCAAACAATTTTTATTGTAATTTGCTAGATTCATGACATATATCAAAAGAGAAAATCAATGTTTTGATGACCAATAGGGAGATGAATCATAACAAATATTCACGTAAAAGTCTACTGAAAGACTCAACTAAACAAATAACTTTATTAGAAACCAACCGAACTTGAATTTGGATTTGGCCTCGTTCTTAATTAGTTTCTTATGTAAATTGAAAGTAGAGAATTGGTGCAAGCACAAGTGCACGATCAAGTTTCAGATTCATAGGTTCATCTTATAACTGAGAATATTCTTCTTTATCATTATAGGAAGGGGATTATGGTCCTCAATATCTTTAGTAAGATTAATGTTGGGGTTTCTAAAAGATCTATCATAAGTGGGATGGTTTATGATTTAGCTATTGAATGATATTGACCTTAAGAAATATTGGTTCTTATATTGTTTTTTTTGACAAGAGAGTGTGAATCAATAGTATTATCAGCATCATCATCAACATAGAATGGATTTGATATGCTTAAGAAATCTTGTTGTGGTTTTGAGGGCTGATAGCTACAAAATTGTCATTATAAAGGAGATTATGGTACTTTCTATGGCTTTGATTCCTGTAGGAAATAGCAGTAGGCTTAAACTTAACACTGACTAATCTATACAAGTATTCTTACCGTGCAGACTGTGCAGTGCATGATCTAAGCAAATATTTCAAGCTTAATGACTTTATTAAGCCTTTAGTCAATGTTCTCTGCCTTGTATTTAATTATTTCTAACCCATCCTATAGTCATGATGGTATGTATCAAGTAATAATATGCAGATATGCTAACAAGTAAAGCTGCAGCTAGCAGGAAATGTAATCTATACACATTAATTGAACGAAATGTAAAGCTGTAAATATAATTTAAAGGCATATTTAGCTATTGACTTAGATTATGCTAGTGTTAAGATAAATAGTAAGATCAACTAAGTTAAGTTCATGACATGAAATTTGTAGTATTTGCAACTCCTCAGTTTATAGCGAGTCAAAGCAAGAAAACGCATTTGATAAGGTTATATATTTTAGCAGAAATTTTTTAGCATAATTTTTATGCATGAAACTAGTTTTGTCATTTAAAAAAAAAAGTCAATCTAAACTTTTATGTTGGTTTCAAAAACTTTAAATTGCAATGTATATTCAATGTCTAACTAATGTTGCTGCAAGGAAGAGACCTAAACTCTATTAAATTTTGTCGTGAGTTTTATAGGATGCTAGAAGAAAGGAAGAAGATGCTCTCTTCTTTTCGGCCTGTTAGTCCAAAGTGGATAGTAGGCCAGTTTGACTAAATTAGATCTGAATGAATTCAATTGAACTGATTTGAGTTTGACTGGTCTAGTGAATTGGTTCAGTTTGTCTACCCAATTTGGCTAGACGATTCAAGTTGTCCTTAGTTTAAGTTAGGATTGAGTTCAGTTGTGTAGGTCCTCTTTGGATTCAAGATTTGGATGAGGTTTCAATAAATTTCAGTCAATTTTGTTAGGTCACATGGTCAAAATTCTTCTGTTGTGGGGATGATTAACGAAGCATGGTTGAGTTTTAAATTAATAATAATAATAATAATAATAATAATAATAATAATATTATTATTATTATTATTATTTTTAAAACAAGATAATCTATTAATATAATCAGAAAAGGTTACAAGATCAAGTGAAGAAAGAAAAAAGGAGAAAAAAGACAAGATACAATGAAATAAGGACTCAATAATCAGCTGAGGCTCCCAGCATCCCCGAAGCCTTGCACGGACCATCCAGTAAGGTGAAGAAAGCGTCCAAAAAACCCACAAACTCGATGAAATTCACCAAAGGTTGCCACCACAAGACGATGAGGACACGAGCCCCAGCCACATCATAGTCCATAACCAACGCGTCACCACACTGACCAAATCAATAACATAGAAACAGAAAAAAGTAGCAAGAAACAAAATACAAAACAATTATCTTCTTCTCCAGCCCCTCCCACGAAAACGCCCACGAGAAGCAGCCGAGATGACAAGTCTATCCCGAACCAGAGTAAATTTGTTACCAGGGTCAGATCCACCATAAAAATCAGGAGAGGCCACACCACAATCCGAAAAATCGGATTCAAATTCAAATTCAGACGACCCATGTAGCCAATCCACACGGTTCCTAATATCAAAACCTGAATTGACACCCAACCGATTGACCATAGTGTTCGTAACGACCAAGTTTACAGGAACATCAACGAGATTGTTAGAACCAACTGAAATACCATTCAAATTATCCACCCGCACACACTCAGCATTGAAATCCACATTAACAGCAGGAGAACCCGAAGCCTCAACACCCAAATCACCAGAGACTTCATTAACACTCATACGCAAAATCTCCTCACCCAGCGCAGGCGACGAAACATTCAATTGATCGAGCTCAGCCACATCAGTACGACATTCCTCCACAACATTATTATTAACACGAGCAGTTAATGTGCCCGTAGAACTCCCAGCCACATTAAAGCCCCCAGCCTCAATAAAACCCCCAGCTACAGCACCATGCTGACGCAACGGAGAATGAACAGAGCTCGACGCATCAACCACCACTACATTTGCATTAATATCACAATCCAACACCCCATGAGCCAAAGGAACTTCAACATTAACCAAATCATTTTCACAGAGAGGGGCATTTGCAGAAGTAATAGGGCTGACAGAGGTCACAACAGGTTTAGAAACAGGATCAACTAGCGAGGGAGCCGCATTGACAGCAGGACGCAAGTGAGGAAAAAGCTTAATACATTCCGATTTTTTATGCCCCACAGCCTTACAATGCAGACAGAAATTTGGCATACATTCAAAAATAATTTTTTGAACGTAGCCAAATTTCTTCGGACACAGCCAAACAGAATCAGGGTAAGATTTATAAATATCAATTTCAACAAGAATGCGAGCTACTGAGGGACGAGAGCCAACAGCCGTAGCATTATCAGTTTGAATCGGACGTCCAAATATAGATCCCAAACCAAAAAGAATTCGGGGGGAGAAGAGATGCGGACGCAAACCAGGAAACGAGAGCCAAACAGGGACAATAGGCGATTCCTCCGAAAGATCAAGATGAGGCGACCACTTAATAACTTTCATGAAACATTCAAACACAAAGTAAGAGCGATGCGCGAAAATTCTCCCATAATCAATATCATTCGAGAGTTTGATCAGAACATTGGATTGATCCAGCATAGTGACAGAGAAATCGCCGGATAATTTAAGATTGAAAAAAATTTACGGATTGAATCTAAATCAGGCCGCTTAAGTGGAAATTTCCCCACCAATGCAAATTCAAAAGGTTTAGCAAGATGTAAAAATTCATCTTCCGAAAACCACAAAGCCGGCATCCCTCGAATCGTAGAAATACGAAAATCAGGAAAACTTTTCGAAGCATCGGCACCAGACAAAACATCTTTGAAGGATTTCGAATGCTTACCCTCCAAGATCTAACCATTTATTTGCCATGAAAAGCAGGGCAGTCGGAGCCGGAGACGGGGCGGTGGCGGCTAGGGCAAAAGCCCTAGCAAAAGGGAAAAAACCCTAGCAGACGAAAACAGCGCATTTTGAGTGTTGGTGTCAGCTACTAATTTTTATAATAATATTATTATTATTTATAGTCAAAGCAAGAATTCTTTTTTAGAGGATTTTAGGGAACGGTTGGCTTCTTTAAGGAAGATTTGGAGTGTTAGAGATCAGGAAGAGTGAAATAAGAAATCTGATTTTTTTCAGGTGACTCGTTTGCAATTTTTCCATGTGATTGAGTCCCGATTTGATATCAAATTAATCTATGAAGGAGGCTTGATCATGATTTGATATTAAATTGGCTTAAAATAGTAGAGTTTTCTTTCTTCACTTGTTTTTTTTTTTCTTTTTCGTACACTGAGCTTGATAACTAGCAGGTAAATTGAGATGAAGAGAAATATAAAGAGATGTTTGAGGTGGATGTTGACAAGTTGAAGGGTTTGTTGTTGTGTAGCGGTGAGCTAGGATTAAATTGTGATTAGGTGATGGGTAGAGAGTGGTATTGGACTAGGCGGGCTGGTTTAGCTCAGAATTGATGGGATCAGTTTGGAGCGTTGCCCAAACTTGATCCATCCCGGTAATCGGGATGGAAGTTCAGGCCAAGTCTAAGCATTTTTCAAGTCGAATAAGCTGGTGTAGTCCACATAATGATATTTTGTTAGGGTTGTGTCATATGGGGATATTCTTGCCCAAATTTGACTAAAATTGCAATTTGATTAGATAATTTGGGTTAACATGGAACTTATTATTAAAACTTGCTTAGGCTTGGTTTTTTCTCTGGTCGAGTCGATCAAACAAGGTGTTTACTCAACCCATGTTAGGTCTAGTAATGAGGAGGACTTTGACTGGTGAAGTGCAATGTTTATTCCTAGATATATTGGGAAGATATTGGAATAATTGTTTGCTTTTGTGAAGGTAGGGAAAGGAGTTTCATGTCTAGTTGACTAAGTGTGAACATGGCTTGTATGTTGGAACGAAGGTATAGTAACCATGAAATTATGACAATAATAAACAAAATAAAGGAAAAGAAAAGAATAATCCATATCATTTAGAATGAAAACTTTACCTTGATTTATTTTTCCTAAGCTATCCCAGTTTTAAATTATTTAGTCTTTTTGTATACTATATATTTTGTTCGTTTGGCTCTTTGAAAGAAATGACATATCAAAACTGCTTTTATTCAAATTTTCTTAGGCGTATGATTAGTTATTCTGAAAGTGTCATGGATCTAATATTAGTGGAAAGGTTGGATTTAAAGTAAAAAAAAAAAAAAAAAAAAGTATCCATCTTGCCGTTGTACAAGAATGATGTAAATGGAAATGGTCCAGGAAAAGCTTCTTCCTCAGTGATGTTCCGTCGGATTAAAGCTTCTACATAAGCAGCAGTGAAGGTTCCACTAGTACCTAAGGGTGGTTCACATTCCATTTTTAATCAATCTATTATAGTCACTTGAGTTTGAATTATTTAGGGAAGTCATTTTCAGATTTCTAGTTTTGCTTTTGTAGATTACTTCTTTTACTTGTTTTTGCTGATTTGCTATGAATTTATGCGAATAATGAATGATATTACTTGAAAGCTTCAGAACAGTAGCAGGTAATGAAGAGAGGGATTAGTGGTTAGAATTCATTTAAGTTGTGAAGATTTGAAATATATTGTATTGTTATTTGTTTTGGGTCATATCCCTCCTGCTTAAATTAAACCTCTCTAGATCTTTGGTAGGGGTGGGACTTGGGGAAACAGTGGATCTTTTGTTATGCTTTTTAACACAAACTCTAAGTTCTCCTTTGTTGGACATTCAGGCAACTCATTGCGTCAGGAAACGATATTGAAAGTGCTTATTGGGAACTTGTCATAAAGGACATTCAAGATGCTTGCAAACTGTTTGAATCTATTTATGAGCAAACAGATGGAGGAGATGGTTATGTCTCAGTTGAAGTCTCTCCTAGACTTGCTAATGATACAGATGGTACCATTGAAGCTGCAAAATGGTTGCACAAAGTGGTTAGTCGTCCCAATGTTTACATAAAGATTCCAGCTACTGCAGATTGTGTTCCTTCTATCAAAGAAGTTATTTCCAATGGTATAAGCGTCAATGTTACGGTATGTTTACAATAATATGCTTTTCCAACCTATATATCTACAGTTCAGTTTCCATGCTGAAGGATGCTTGTTTATTGTTCTTTCTATTATTTTAAGTTTCACCCCTTAAAACTCATCGATGAGAAAATTTATGTTGGTAATTCTTACATGAAATTTCTTACTAGCTCTCCTGTCAAATTTATATGTTATGATCTGGTAGAATGTAATTTTTTGGGATGTATAGATCTGTTAGAATGCCATTTTTTAGCTTTTGTTGGTGTATTGTCAATATCTCAAGCCAATATTACACTATTTTCTTAGAACTTTTTAAGGGTTTTCTAAGGTCAAGCTCTTTTGTCCTCTTACGCTACCTACATGCTAAATATTTAGGTTTCTTTTGAGACGGCTTTCTAACTGCTTCTTATAGCAGCCTTATAGTATAAAAATTAAAATGTTTGTACTAAAAAGCTGCTTTAAAAAGCAGTAAAAAAATTGTCCCAAACGAAGCCTTAGTCTATTTCCTCATTGAGTAGTGTAGCTATTTTTATCTGACTCTTGTGGTATCTTTTATTCATCCACCTCTGTTTAGATAAATATTTCTTGCTGTTTTTATTTTAATGACGCATTTCATCTATCTATTAATCAATTTTCAAAAGTATATTACCACAGCCAATTTTTATCTAAAGTTTTTTTATTTTGTGCGCTAAATTTGTGGCCAAGTTATTCCAAATCCTCTCCTAAGCTCCCTCTTCTATTCCCTGTGTAATGAAAGATGGCCTTATAAACCGTCTTTCAGGGCCTGCCAATATTTCCAAACTTGCGCAACTGGGCTAGAAGAAAATCTTGAATTTCTTAGTACAGATTTCTGTTCTGGAGAGGTTTATGAGTACTACCTTTGATGGATGCTCCAGTTCCCATGTGATTAGTTTAATATTTATAGGATTTTACCTTGTAATGCTCTTAAGTTCTCATGCAGGAGTATTTTTTTGTCCCTACAGCTGATATTCTCACTTACTAGATATGAGGCAGTTATTGATGCTTACTTGGATGGTCTTGAGGCGTCTGGGCTAAGTGATTTATCCAGGGTAACTAGTGTGGCATCCTTCTTCGTCAGCCGTGTTGACACTCTTGTGGATAAACTGCTTGAAAAGATTGGGACACCTGAAGCACTTAATCTCCGAGGAAAGGTAAAACTTGCCACTGGATCTATCTGTGTTTGAATATTTCATGTATTTATTCGAAAATGTTATGCAGGCAGCTGTAGCTCAAGCAACCCTGGCATACAAGCTCTATCAGAAGAAATTTTCTGGACCACGTTGGGATGCTTTAGTTAAGAAAGGTGCTAAAAAGCAGAGATTGCTATGGGCCTCAACAAGTGTCAAGAACCCTGCATACCCTGATACACTTTATGTTGATCCTTTAATCGGCCCTGACACGGTGAGTATTTAACTATTTATGCTACTTTTTTTTGCCATAGCCACTACGTTTGATCAACATAAAAATAGTAAATAATTATCATAAAAATAGTATATTTCTGCTTTATATGATTGTTGATATGGTGAGATGAAAGAGAAATAACTTTGTAGGATTTTGGGTACCAAATATTGGTCTGTATGTGTCTAAAAGCTGGATTGGCTTTTCAAAAAAAAAAAAAAAACAATAATAACATTAAGCTTTTATCCCACTTTGAGGTCGATTGCATGAATCTTTTTTCTCCATTGTCTTAGTAAGAGTCAAATTCTCATTTAAACCTAGTAAATAAAGATCATTTCTAATACTTTCTAACCAATCTTTTTAGGTTTACCTCTACCTTTCTTAACATATGTCAGATCTATTATGTCTACTCTTCTAACCAAGTCATTGGAAGGTCAACATTTTACGTGACAAAACCATCTAGGATGACTCTCTCTAATCTTATGCACCACTAGAGCTACTCCAACCTTTTCACATATATACATAAAATATACAATGAATCAATCAAATGCCTTATTGCACTCGTCTTAAGAAAATCCAATGATTTTGAAACTCATTTGATCTAAATATCATGAGCCAATTTTTTCCAATTAACTAATATGAAAATTGAGTTTGGATTATTCTTAAAGTTGTTGAAGTTGCTTTGAAGTGAGTGCAATACATGTGAATAAATTGAATTTTTTTTAACATTTTTTTCAGAATAAAAATTTAATAGTTTTGAGATTCATCTTGATAAAAAATTTAACAAGAATATATTGAGCCAATTTTTTTTTCATATCTAATTAATTGAATTGATGGCTATATGTTCTCAACCTTTTGAGAATGTCCTTAAGTTTGAATTACTTGCCTTATTTTCACTCTATGACATATGCAGATGATTAGGATATGCTAAAAGATAATGAGACAAAGTCCAATGCAAATATAGGATGCCTATTCTTGATAATTTGATAAATAGTTTGCATGCTAGGCTAATATTTGTAACTTCGGCTTCGTTTGGGACGGCTTTCTTACTACTTAAAACAGTTTTTAAGTATAAAAAATTACTGAAAAGCTGCTTTAAGAAGCAATAAGAAAGCCGTCCCAAACGAAGCCTTCATCCGCACACATTTCTCTCCAATAATTTGCATAATTTTTTATTTTCTTCTCAAACTTTGTCTGGTTTTAGGTGTCGACAATGCCCGATCAGGCCTTGCAAGCCTTCATTGACCATGGAACTGTCTCGAGGACCATCGACGCCAATGTTTCCGAGGCCGAAGGCGTCTATAATGCGCTTGAGAAGTTAGGTATTGACTGGAACGAGGTTGGGGCTCAGCTTGAGCTTGAGGGTGTCGACTCTTTTAAAAAGAGCTTCGACAACCTGCTTCTCAGCCTGCAAGAGAAAACTGACACTCTCGAACTGGTTAGCCATTAAGATTTCTCATTTGCCTTAAGAGTTCTTTTCCTTGCAATAATTGGCGCTGGATTTACAATGTTCTGATGGAGATTTTGCTTTCTTGTATTCCACTGCGCACATTAATATTTAGTTGGTGGGAATGCTATGTTCTGTTGTTTGTAATGTGCATTGTTGAGAAAGGATTGTAATATTGTGCTTGATCTTACATATATTTTATGGACTACATTATATAGAGAAATAAATTTGGTGGGTGTTTAGTTATATGATTTATTGACACATTGACTTGTTTAGGTGCAATTTAGGTTTCGTTTTAGATGGCTTTTTTACTGCTTCTTAAAGCAAATTTTTTACTGAAAAGTTGACTTAAGTAGTAAGAAAATTGTTCCGAACGAGGCCTTAACCTGATTTGAAGTGAAAAATGGGAGGAATTTGCACCTTCTTGAACAATATATTGTAGTTGCAGGTTCTGGAGAGGAAGGAGAAGATTAGTGTAGTATGTGGCTTCTGGCATACTGAATTCCATCTTCACGACATTTAATGAAGCATGGGAAAAGCATGAAATCATCTAAGTAGGGGTGTCAATTTCGGGTCACGGGTCTGGTTCGGGTCGAATCCAGAATTGACTCGGATTCAATCGAGTCGACCCTAACCCGACACGGGTAGGCAAACGGGTCGAAAACACGAACTCGAACCCGACCCGTCGGGTTGTCGGGTTGATCCGACCCGACACGGGATGCTAGCTCGGGCGCAGGGGGGCAGACGCGGGGCGCGCGGAGGGTGCGCGGATGCGGGCGAGCACGCGGGCATGGTTGGTGCACTGCGGGCGCGCGGCGAGCGCGAGGGCAGGCTGGCGGTGCGGGTTCACGGGCAGCGCTAGTGCGACTCGCGAGCGGGTAGCGGTAGCTGTGCAGCGCGGGCAGGCGGGGCAGCCTCGGGCAGTCTCGGGTAGGCGGGGCAGCCTCGGGCAGCTCATTCTAAGCGAGTTTCTGGGTTGACCCGCCAACCTGTCAGGTCAACCTGAACCCGACCCATTTTGAAATCGGGTCTGATCCAACTCGGATTTTCCGGGTCGGATCCGGGTAAAATTTTCGTGTCGTGTCAAATATTCACACCCCTACATCTAAGAGGTTGCTAGGTGGTTGTCATTGCTGTTAGTCATACTGTTGTCTTGCAATAAAGATTGTTATGATCTTCACTGTTCAATAAAAAATAACAAAAATTATAGAATATTGATCATTTTTCCATTTCATATTAAAATATAAATAAATAAATTTATTTATTTTAAATGACCTCTTAGTTAATATTCCTCTATGAATTGATTAGTTGAGAGTTCAAATCATCTACCTAGGTCAACACCAACCCATTTATTTTAATCTCATGTTCGACCTGCTCTTTGAGAGAAATTATTCTGTGCGGTCACCCGATGACATCTATAGGCTAATTAGGTGTCACATTATTTTTTTTATTGTGTATCAGTGATGTGTACTAGATGACATGTCATATCTTGACTCACTTCTGAAACTTCTGAACCGTCCGGTGATTGCACAAAATAATTTCTTGCTCCTTAAGGCCTCCGACGTATCAACCATTTCTTGAATGTCTTTTCACAGCGGCCTACTGTCACCTAATTAGCTAAGGTTAGCAGGGTAATCTATAGGAATACCTCAAAGTTCATTAGAGCTATAATGTCCTTGCTTCAATGTAGGGCTGCAAGTGAACCAAACGTTTGACGAGCTACTCGTTGTTCGGTTCGATTAAAGCTCGTTTGGGATCGTTTAATTAACTAAACAAACAAACTTGAACAATATTTTAAATACTCGATTCTTAAATAAACAAACTTGAACACTAATGCGTTCGGCTCATTTATGTTCGCGAACAACATTATTTGAAGTTTGTGAACAAGCTCGACATTAAGCTCGATAAAAGCTTGATTCGTGTTCGATTTTGAACTCGTGAATAAACTCGATAAAAATAATTAATATTTGACTATATAATTAATAAATAAAAATAATCATTGTCTTTGTTACATAGACTATTGCTTTTATTATAAATGTGTTTGTTCATAGATATGTTTATGAACATATTTGTTTGATAGTTAAAAAAAATTCGTTAAATATGTTCGCGAACAAGCTCGATAAGCACTAAACGAACAAACATAAATTGAACATGAACCGAACATGAACACTCATTAATTTAAATGAACCAAACATGAACACAAACAATAAAGCTCTAACAAACATGAACCAAACTTGAACAAGCTGATATTAAATGAACACAAACATGAACACTCACATACTCGGCTCGGCTCGGTTCGTTTGCAGCCCTAGTTCAATGCATCTCTTTACATTATAAGCATGATATTTTAATCAAAATAAAAATGGATGTTTATTTTCCAAAAAAATAAGGGTATTTTTTGAATATTTATTGCAAAGTTGGATCTAATTTATGATTAATTATAAAAAATTCAACTAAGAAAAATGGAATGAAAATATTAATTCATTTTTTACTACATTAATAGAGGAATTTAATAAATACAAAAATTATATTTAATAGCATTGCTTTTAAAAACCGGACCGGACCGGCCGGTTCGACCGTGAACTGGTCAAAAGGCCGGTCCGGTTCAGCCCTAAAACCGCTTCTGCATCGAACCAGACAGAACCGGTCAGAACCGCCTGTTCAACCGGTGAACTGGTCCGGTTATTTTTGAACCGGCCGATTCAAATCTCACAAATTTTAAGTATTTTTTTAAATAAATGAATTAATATATATTAAAAACATTTTATTAAAGTTAAATACATTTTATATAATAAACATTTTTGCCCTCAAAGCATCATGAAACATCTTCACATGACCTTCCCATGTGAGCTCTTTATGCAAGAAATCTAAATATGCTATATAAACAATAACAAGAAAGTGTTTCCAAGGGATGTGCGACTAAAGAAAAGAGATGAGGAGTGTATGAGTTCATAGCATATATAATGGGTATAAAACTTATTTTTAAACAGATTTTTTAATTAATTATTTTTTATGTGAGTAATAATTATTTATTAGTTAACAATAAAAATTTATTTATTTATACATAATAAAAAATAATTTATCATTAGTAATTTTATTTATTTATTAATGATTTTAGATATAAATTTATAAAATAACTTTTGTATAGAATATATCATAAACATGTAAAATATATTTAATTATATAATATAAAATAAGAATAATTTATATTAAATTTATAAACTTATGTTAGAATTAAAATTATATTAAATATGTAACATAAATTAATAATAATTTATATTAAATTATATGGTTATATATAAATTAAATTTAAAATTTAAAATATATTCAAATTTAAAATTATCATATTTTTATGAGGGTAAATTCTTATAATTATGAGATTTTTTTTTTTTTGCTTTTATGTGAGATTTTAAAATAATTATTTTACTTAATTATATAAGTTTTTATGTTTCATAATTTTTTTTAGTTGAATTTTTTATCTCATACTTTGAATGATAACATTATTTTTATATTAATTGTATTAAATTTAAATAATACTTATTATTTATTACGTCATTCGGTTCGACCTCGGTTGGACCGGTCGAACCGTGAACCTCTCCTTGTTCCGGTTCGTTGTACGGTCCGATTTTCAAAACCTTGTTTAATAGTCAATTTTTTTAAGGATTAGAATTTCTTTAATTAATGAAAACTAAATAAAATTTCATAAATTGAGATTATTCAAGAAATCAAGCACTTATATATATATATATATATTCATTAATGTATATATTTTTCTCTGTGTATTGGAACGCGTAAGCCACACGATAATGGCGTTGGTTCTTTCCTCACCGGCACTTACGGCCACTCCCCCATGCCGGCTACGCTCCAGCCAGTTCCTTTCTCATCCATCGCTTCACCGGAAAAGGGCGAAGCTTTCAATAGTCCGGCTTTACCCTCCCCACGAAATCTCCTTCCTGCTCGATGCCTCGACGGCAGCGGCGGATATCGCGGTGGCCGGCGTCGGCGAGGCGGCGTATTCTCCGGCTAGCTATTATACGTCCTTGGGGCTTTTCGTGATTTCAGTGCCAGGCCTTTGGTCCCTCATCAAGCGCTCTGTTAAATCCAAGGTCGTCTTCAACTCTCTCTCTCTCTCTCTCTCTCTCTCTCTCTCTCTCTCTCTCTCTCTCTCTCTCTCTCGCTCGCTCTCTCTCTCTGTCTTCCTAAATTGAAACCAATTGTAGTGTAATCATTCATCGATTTGGAGCTTTATTTTTTTGTTGGGGGGATTTCGAAAATTCAGATAGTACAGAAGAGTTTTGTGAAAGAAGGAGCTACTAGGGCAAATCAAGTGGCTGGGGAGATCCTTTCGTTCTTCACTCGCAATAATTTCACCATCTCTGACCGAGGCGAGACTATCACGTATCTCTCTCTTTCTCGTTCTCTTTCTCTCTCTATACTTTGTTGAAACGTTTGATGGCTAATAAACATCATGCCTGCAATGTGTTCGACGAAAGGTTTGAAGGAATGATGGTGCCAAGCAGAGGCCAGGCAGCCCTTCTCACTTTCTGCACCTGCATTAGCCTTGCAAGCGTCGGCCTCGTCCTCTCCATTGCCATTCCGGAGGGAGGCAACAACTGGTTCTGGCTCATGGCGCTGAGCCCCCTCGCGTAAGCCAATGGCTTCCCTTATTTTGATTTTATTTTTAAGATTTATATATTTTTTGAAATGATGAGTGATTACATATAAATTTTATCTAGATAAGATTTAAGCTCCGTTTAAGGAGAAATTATTAGGTGCGGATACGTCCAAACATCTATTTAAATTTGATACGTTGAGTGCGCTTCGGTTACACTTTACCTGCTCTTCAGTAGCGCTTTGACTACTCTGTTGCGTTTTTTTATTGCGCTTTACCTGCGCTTTGGCTATGCTTTTGGTGTGTTTGGCTTAAAGTTTCGCGGATACATTAAATATATAAAGTAAAAAATAAATCCATTTGAATATCCATGTGTCAACATTTTATTGGAGTATGGACGTATCTCTACGTCCGTACTTCGCACCTAATAATTTCTCCGGCATTTGGGACGACTTTTTTACTGCTTCTTAAAGCTATTTTTTAATACAAAAATTAAAATTTTTGTACTAAAAAATCATTTTAAGAACCAATAAGAAAGCCGTCCCAAACAAAGACAGGTGACATTGACAAGATTTTAACCAAGCCAGGTATTTGTAATGCCAAAATAATTATACTGATTGAAAGTAGGATACTTTCAGATTTAGTAGTTGGAATGCCAAATAATTTTTAGATTTTAATACTCCTTGATTTACTAAATTTTGATTTACATGATTTACCAAATCTTATTTGTAGCAAGACCCAACGATTTATTAAAATTTAAATTGTCATACAGGAAAAAAATTACAAATTTTAATTCTCTCAAGATTTATTAATAGATTAGACTTAGATCTGTGACCTCAATCTTAACAATCAGATAGTATACCGTTTGAAATAGAGCTATTTGGTAGCTAATCGCTTTTCTTATTGAAGCTTTTTGTAAAGCTCATCAATGGCTGACTGAGTTGTCGCACTGTTTCATGGATCAGGGGAGTTTATTACTGGCAACGGGCATCAAGGAAAGAGGAGATAAAGGTGAAGATTATAGTAGGTAATGAAGGAAACCTTTCTGAGATCATTGTACGTGGGGATGATCAGCAAGTGGAGCAGATGAGGAAGGAGCTACAGCTCAGTGAGAAGGGTATGATCTATGTAAAGGGAATATTTGAACAATAGAAGTGCGTGAGGTGAACATTCTAACAAAAGCTTAAAGGTATTTCCATGTCAATTTTGTTTCAGTTGTTCTTTGTAGAGTTTGATTGTAATAAGTTTTTAAATGTATTTTAAGCCAATTTATAGCATAATGTGATGAATCTCTGTGCGTTGAGTCAGAACAAGAAGGATTAAAATTTTGTGTATTGAATGGAAATATAACAGTGAAGAAAAAAATATTATTGATTGTGTTCCTTTTTAAATATATTGATAGTGTATGCACATAGTTTTGTGTTATAGTTCAATAACAAGTGGAAGGCTTTTTAAATATATTGATAGTGTATGCACATAGTTAAGTTGATGCTTATTTCACTAGTCTGATGATAGAACTAAATATTTGAAGTTTTTTTTTAATTTAAATTGGTGATGTTTCATCGGATTTAATCGTAGTTGAATTGGATGAAATAATAAATATTAAAAATATTTGAATGATAAGATGATAATGTAATAATTATTTATAATATAATTTTGGGATTAAAAAAATAAATTTCATTCATTAATAATATATTTTATAATTGTAAATATAAATATAAATAATTATTAATTTATGCTATATATTTAAATATAAATAATTACTACATTTAAATATCCCTAATCATATATTTGAATTCATATTTAATAGAAGTTTAGTTCATATATAAAAATATAAATTTAATATAAATAATTAATATTTTATGTTATATATTTAGGTATAATTTACACTTATAAATTACATATATAATTCACATTATAAAGTTAAATTTATAAATTAATACTATATTATTTATAATTAAATAATAGATAAAAATTAGTTTTTATATTACATGATTAAAGAACTTGTTGCAGGCTAGAAATTACGCGGCGATAGAGATTTTATTCTACGTCTTAGCGTTGTACGTATAACTAGCACACACAGAGAACACAAGATTTTTTACGTGGAAAACCCTTAAAAGGGAAAAAACCACGAGGCCTAGCCCAGTTGAAAATGGTTCCACTAGACTTTGAGTTTGTTACAAAGAACTGAATCACCTCCAGGGGTGATCAGATTACAATCAATTACTTAAGACGTCGAGTCTTCGGCAGGACGTAGGGACTGAATGTCGGGCCTTGAGTATGACGTCGGGTCTTTGGCAGGACGTCGGGTCTTCGGCAGAACGTAGGGACTGAGTGTTAGGCCTTGAACAAGATGTCGGGTCTTTGGCAGGACGTCGGGTCTTCAGTAGGACGTAGGAGCTGAACGTCGGGCCTTAAGGTGGTGGTCCGGCGAGGTTATGTGGTGGTCCGGCGAGGTTCTTGTGGTGGTCCGGCGGTGGTCCGACGAGATTCCTGCGGTGGTCTGCGCGAGGTTCTGCGGTGGTCCGGCTAGGTTCTGCGGTGGTCCGGGGATGGTCCGGCGGCTGTCGATGAGGAACTCCTTCATTCTCTTCTTCCTTCTCTTCTCTTCTTCTCTCTCTTGCTTGGATCCTCTCTTGTGAAGAATGAGGGCTCTATTTATAGATTTTCTGGAGTGGCATGGTCCGTAAATAGGTGTGAGATCAAGGGCGAATAGGGAGTGGCCAAATGGACGGCCGATATTGAATCCTACGACCGTGCACCGTTCGTTGGCCATTTGGAGGCCTTAATGATGTCAGAATTTAATGATCTTGGGCTCGTTGGATTCGTCTCGTCGAGCCGTTCGATTCGGGTATAAGTTCGTCAAAATCGGAGACCGTTTGGTAACTCAAATTGCTGTTTGAACCTTCCGACAGCGCTTTGAACCCTTGATTTGGACTCATTTGGGCTCGGATTGGGTCGATCTTGGTGTCGTTGGGTTCGTATTTCCGATACGCTCAGTTTGACTGTAAGCCCGCTGAAATCGGAGTTCGGATGCTCCCGGATTTAATTTTTGAGGTTTCCAACTAACTTTTGCCTCGAGATTCGTGCCCGATCAAGCTAATTTTTTTGACGATGTATCAGAACTAAATAGATAAACATTTAACGTTATTAACTAAAAAGTAAATATTATTTACATTATTAAAATTAATTAAAAGTTATATTTAAAATTATTTAATTATGTGTTGTTAACTTGAGAAGTTTGTTTTATTTATTTAGTAACACATCTTTTGAACATTTTAGTTTAGTATTGTTTATAATTTTATATAGTTTTTTTTTTTTAAAATTTGTATGAGCAAATAAGTCAAATTGATTGCGATGCCTTGCGAGTAAGTTTTGTTCGAGTTTATTTAAAAGTTAATTATTATCAAATATTAAAGATATTATTTTATATTGAATTATTAAAAAATATTTACTTATATAAATAAATAATAATTGAACCGACCGGTTCTTAAAAATTGGGACCAAACGGGTTTTATCTTGTTCAATGCAAAGTCAAAATTAGAGAAAATTCAGACCGGTTGGCCAACCAATTCCCTGTCATGCTGGAACTGTTTTGCGAACCGATTCACTGTATAACAAGTCGAACCGATCGGTCTGATCCGACTTTCAAAACAATGGGTATAATTAAATTCTCATAAGGCCTATAGTCAAACAAAGGCTTCCATCGCCAACAACTTCACTAAAGCATGAATGAAGGAGCATTCAAAAATTAGCATCAACATGATAAATGCCTAGATGAGCAAATCATTGGTCACATCCTTCAACAAACTTGCCAAAAATATATAATACAAGACAAAACACAATATCTTAATTGATCCTTTGTGGACTTAGAAAAAAAAGAAAAAAAGAAGAAGCACCCCCACATCTATTTCTTTCTAATATCACATTCAAATTGTATTAGTCATCATCAAATTCATTAGGCCGAGTTCCCTTTATAATGGATTGATTGAGACTAATCTTTATTATTGATATTAAATACATTATCATCATACCATTCATCCATATAGCCCATTATGCTAGTGATGTAGATAGGTGGGTGGGATCAAAACAAAGATGCATTATCCATTGTATTAAGATTCAATTACCAAGGATTAATCATATACATTATTTGGTTTGATATATGCAATTTGATACTAATCAAATGATTGTTTCATCATCTTCTACTTCACTTTAGGTTTTAAACTAAAGCATATAAGTTTCACCACTATAATAAAGAGATTTAAGTTTTGTTTATGACGACTTTTTTATTGCTTCTTAAAACGGAATTTTAGTTAAAACTCCGTTTTAAGAAGCAATAAAAAAGCCGTCCCAAACAAAGCATTATAGACATTACAATCTATTATATGTATAATGGATACATGGAATTAAGTAGTGGAGCACATATCGGGCTAGGACAAGGGGGTATGAAAATATTTACTTTGTTCTTGATTTAGGAATTGTTGAAGATGATATGACTTGTCGATAGACATGTTATTGTGCTATAATAATTAATAAAGTCTACTCTCATGGAACTTCACTAGAGCCTTGAGTAGTTTGCTTGCACTATCCCGCCCAAAGGTGTTGGTGTGTCCATAGGAGCCATTTAGCTCTATTATTGGTGATTAAAGGCTAAGAGGTTAGCTATGATTTTGCATAGGCATTATAAACCTAGGAAAGCTTTTAAATGTGTAATAGTGCTCTCAAATGCTATAAATTTAGAGGTTTTTTTGCAGAGAATGACAATATAATATACAATTTAAATTCAAAACGGATGATCTCATATCAAAAGAGTGATGATAATGGGAAATTTAGAGGATAATGACACTAAGGGAGTTATAGGCCCAGGTTGTCCACCCCTATAAATGGAGATAGAAACTAAAGATTTATCAATAATCTATCGACATTTGTACTATTGATTCAAGTTTTAGTGCTGGGAAGAGAAGAGTCTTAGACCTTGACCATGGGGAGGGTTGTGCTAGGGTACATTGTAGGAGGTGATTAGAAACATTTTTTGTCACCTTGTCCGCTTTTTGCCAACTAGCTCACTGGATTAGAGGTCATCCATTTGAGCTCAAATTGAACTTTGGATGATTGGTAAGCTCAAATTAAGCTATAACTCCAAGTTAGTTAGACTTGCACGGCTTTAAGTGAGCTAATATCGATAAAAAGTAAGTGGAAATGAACTAAGGTTTAGTTGATTGTTGACTAATCAAAGCTTGATATACTGGTTATGGAAGAACTCATATTGGATTAATGTAGATCTAATTAGGCTATGTTGGGCTTTAGTTAGGTTTGATCCAACCCATATGAAAGTTAATGCTCATTGCTTAAAGTAAGCCAGTAATTAGGCATGGGTTAGGTTAACTGACATAAAGAAGCATTAGGTTAAATTAGCTTTATTGTTGCTTAATTAGATTAGTTTAGACTAACCTAGGTTCCCAATTAGTACTAAATTAAAGTCAATTTAACTAGGCTTGACCTAATTGGGGTTATCCTAATTCAAAAAATGGAAAACTAATTGAATTATTGAAAGTGAAAGCAAACCAAATGATTCAAGTCAAATTTTTATTTATGATTGGATATTAGAAAAATTATAATTTGTTTTCATTTGGTTTAGTTCAAATTGATTTATTGGTTTGATATTAATTTAATTTTTAAATATATTATTAGTAGAAAAAATATTTTATGAATTATAAAATTATGATTAATCATATATGTTTAATTAGATAATTAAAATTAATCATACATTAACATGATTAGATTAAATTTAATCTTTTCAATATTTGAAAAACCTAACTCAAACTGATCAATTAGCTCATACAAAAGTGTAAATTAAAGCTAAATTATAATTACATTCTATTATGAACACTCACAAAAATTTTAAAACTAATAAATAGAATGGTAAACGGTGTAATTTCTCTTAAAGAGAAATTTAGCTCATTTGAAATTACAATATTATCCCTGTTCGTATCCGAACTTTCCCTCCTTTTTTTAATCCCCAGTGGGCGGCCCGACAGTGAGTCTACGGTGAAAGGTCGAATTGATGAGCCCTGTGATGGATCTCAAACCTCCATTACCGCTACCGAAGCCGGTGAGGATATTAATGGCGCATCATCATTCCCTTCCGCTCGGGCTCCTCATCTGTCGACTATCCTATTCTACTGTCATTATCATCTCCCTCTCGTCATTTATTGCGCTAGATCGAGCCTCCTACAGTTGGTGCGCAAGCTTTTATTGTCGGCTCCTTCAGGTTGGGATTCTACTGCTTCGGGTTCGAAGTTTTCGAAGTTGGGGATGGCATCGAAGGAGATCAGATCACCGGATTCCTTGCCGGAGAGGTCTCACGCGGCGGTGGCGGAGGATGGGGGTGTTCAGGCTGCTCGGAGGAAGAAGCTGGGGATGCACTTTTTGGAGAGTGATGAGAGGCGGTTCCCGGCAGCCATTAGCGGAGGTTACGTAGGAGGCACGACGCCGGTTACTTTGAGGGGGAAACCTATTGAGGATCTATCTAAGACCGGTGGATGGGTAGCGGCCTTCTTCATCTTTGGTAGTTTCCGATTTTTTTTTGTAGATATCAATCAACTGAAGCTGTCCTTCTGTTGTTGACTTACATTTTACGCTCACAGTCTCATGTGAATTTTATATGCACCGACTGTTTTCTCTTAATTGGATTTTGGTCATCTTTTCTAGTAACAAACTATGCTTGATCTGTGTTATTTTTTTAAAACCAGTTGTGGGAGTTTTTTCTTCTCTTTGTAGGATTGTCATTTTATTCCCACATGCCAACATGCTTTTCCTTTAAGCTTGAGAGAGCGAGTTAACAATTGTACTTCTATTTCCTGCATTGGTTAGGGAGGTCGTCCTGCGCTTGTTGTGGGAACTGCAGCTGCTTCGTGTGCGTGTACGCTGTTAGGGGCTGTTTGGTAGCACCCAAGATTTATTTTAAGTAGGATTTCATAAATCCTCTAAATCCGGATTTTGGAAATCTTGGGAGGCCTAAATCTTGAAAATTGTTTGGTAACATTCATGATAAATCCTATTAAATCCCGTGTGACTGTTTGGCTATTGAACGGATTTAACGAGCGGACTCTTCCTCTCAAACCAACATATTTCGTAAATCCAGCAAAGATAGAATTTCAGAAATCCATGATTTAGCATGAAAAGTCAGAATTTTCCATCTACAACGGCTTTCATTTGCCGTGAGATTTGGTTTTGCATTTGAGGCCGTTTGGCTAGATTTCACTCAAATCCACCTCAAATCCTGCCACCGAACGACCCCTTAGTTTGCTAGCTCACCTAAGCTATTGGAAAAATTTTGTGTGATAGATTTTGGATCTTGCTCATTGAGCACTTTTTTAGTAATTTAATTGCATATTGTTAATTAGTTTTACTTCCTTGATGTGTTGTTCAGGGAATGAGATGGCAGAGAGAATGGCCTACTTTGGGCTGTCGGTGAATATGGTGGCATTCATGTTCTATGTCATGCACCGACCATTTACTAGCTCTGCTAATGCAGTGAACAACTTCCTTGGGATATCACAAGCTTCATCTGTGCTTGGTGGTTTCCTTGCTGATGCCTTTCTTGGTAGATACTGGACGATAGCGATATTCACAACAATCTATCTTATTGTAAGAACTATTATGAGCTCTTACTGCATTTTAGTCATTAATTAATTGTGAACATCTCTTTTATCTTGAGGTTATGTTGGAACGCTTGGATGTTACTTTAACAACACTGCAATCTTTAGCCTGTTTGGGTTGGTGGTTCTGATGTAGAAGCGTATTCCCTCACTCTAATTTACTATTTTTAAAACAACCGTATTTTCCATACTCGCGTAATGCTTTTTATTATTATTAGATAATGCATGGATGCCAGCTGATGAATCACCCTATCTGTTTAGTATAGTGGAAACAAAGGAAATGATATTTCAATGGTTAGTATTAATATTCATTATTTAATTTACCCCACATATGCCCACATATGCATCACATAAATTAATGCACTATTCACTGAGTGAATTTGGAAGTTTTTGTTGTGCCGAACGATACTATTCACTTACATTTGGTACAGCCAACTTCATATGTTTTTTTCAATGTTTGATGATATTGTTCTTCGGTGGAGAGGGAAGGTGGAAACTATACTCTTTGTTTTTTTCAAGTGCACCACAGTAATGATGTCACCATCCATTTCTGAATCTATTGATTTCTATTGCTATCGTTGCAATATCTAAAGTATATGGCCATTTATCCCGACTTCAGATGAACCCCTTAAAAATAATCTAGAAACCCTGTGATTAAAAAGCCTTTGCTGCATTCCCATGGTTTTGCCTACTCAAACTTGAATGATTTATTAGCTTTCACTCGTTCAAGAAAACCACAACAAAGTTTTGTTGTACTAGTAGGCTATATTAATTTTATTTGATGATTGGCTGGTGAATTCATGGGCACAATGATTAGAAGAAGAATAACTATTGTTTGATTATTAGAAAAAAAAAAGATTATTTAAATGATTATGAGTGTGAGCAGTTCTTATGCTCCTAAAATTGGATTATAGAATTATTTAAAAAATCAAATTTGGAAAGAGATGGAGAAAGTAATAACACTTATATTTGAAGAAGAAATAATATTCATTGGAGGTAATTCAAAAGGGCATATAGGTTCTAGTAGGATATAGTGATATACTATGAGAGGATTCATGCTTGATGTGAATTGGAAACTATCAATATAATGAGAGAAGTTATACTTAATTTATTAGTAGTCTGTTACGGTGTTACCTTGCAATAATGAACACAATTTAAGAAATGAGAAGAGCATTTATAAAAGTGGAGTGATCAAGTCACAAGGGGGGGGGGGGGGGGGGGGGGGGGACTTCTTTTAAAGATTGTAGTGTGATTTCAGTAGAGAGTTTAACCACATAACAAAGAGTATTATTGATGGATGTATATCTTAAGAGCATTAAGAACTATGTTTGTTTAGTATTAAGAAGAAAATGTCATATATAAATAGCTAAGCCAAGAGATAGGAGTCTAAAGACTTTGATCAAATTAGATGCATTGTGATGCTAATGGACTATTGGGTAAATTTGAAGACTATTTCTACAAATTATATCAAATTTAGTGAACTAAATTGGTTTCATGCTAGAAAGGTTCCTTATGGCAATTGGTTTTTTTTGGTGAGGAAAATTATTGGAAAAATATAAATAGAAAAAAAAAAATTCATATAATTTTTTATTGACCTTAAGGTGTATGATTGAGCTCCATGAGAATTAATTTGATACTTGTTAAGGAATAAAAATGCGTCAAACATACGTTGAGTGTGCGTGTGTATATATATATATATATATATATTAAAATTTGTTTTGGAGCGACTTGAGGTTTTTCATCGATTTACATCAAGGATTGTTTTTTACTACATATTTTTTAGTACTGTTTATGAAGATGATTGCAAAAGAACTTTTAAAATTAAGGCCCAATTATCCTAGGAGTATCAAAGGGAAAATCTCCTAATAGTAAAAGTAGTTGGTGGTGGAATCCAAATGTGCAAGAAAAGATTAAAAATAAGAAGCTTTGTTATAAAAATTGGTTTAATTTTAAGAATTCTGATAATTGGGAAATATATAAAGTGGCTCGTAAGGATGCTAAGAAAGCAATATACGATGCAAAGACATTAGCTTTTAGTGATTTATATAATAGATTAGATACTAAAGAGGGAGAAAGATATATGTATAAGTTAGCCAAACAAAGAGATAGGAGTAGTAAGGATTTAGTTCAAGTGAAGTGTATTAAAGATGAAGATCAAAAAATACTTTTCTTAGAAGATGATATTCAACAAAGATGGATGAGATATTTTGCTAAACTTTTTAATGAAGATTGTGAAAATAAGATTGACTATAATGACCTTAGCACCCTAAATGAAAATAAAGATTTCTGTTTTTATCGGCGTATTAGTAAAACTGAAGTTAGAGAGGCTTTAAAGAAAATGAAGGGTGGAAAAGCTGTTGGACCTGATGATATTCCAATAGAGGTGTGGAAATGCTTAGGAGATGAAGGAATTTCATGGCTTACTAAACTTTTTAATACTATTTTGAAGACTAAAAAGATGCCAGATGAGTGGAGAATGAGCGTGTTAATTCCTATTTTTAAAAATAAAGGTGATGCACAAGATTGTGCGAATTATAGAGGTATTAAGTTAATGTGTCATACTTTAAAACTTTGGGAGCGAGTTATGGAGCATAGGTTGCGGCGTGATACTAATGTTTCTCAAAATCAATTTGGTTTCATGCCGGGTAGGTCGACTATGGAAGCCATACATTTATTAAGAGGTTTGATGGAGAAATATAGAGAAAATAAGGAGGATCTACATATGATATTTATTAATTTAGAAAAAGCATATGATAAAGTTCCAAGAGAAGTGCTATGGAGAGTTCTTGAAAAGAAAGGAGTCAATAATGCTTATATTCAAATCATTAAAGATATGTATGCAGGAGCTATTACTTGTGTTCAAACACAAGGTGGATTGACTAAGTATTTCCCTATTTCGGTTGGGTTACATCAAGGATCAGCCTTAAGCCCATATCTTTTTGCTTTAGTCATGGATGTTCTCACTAGACATTTGCAAGAGGATATACCTTGGTGTATGCTTTTTGCTGATGATATTCTTCTTGTTGATAAGACTAGAGAGGGAGTTGAAGGTAAACTTGAATTATGGAGGTCAACCTTAGAGTCTAAAGGTTTTCGCTTGAGTAGATCTAAAACGGAATATATGGAGTGTAATTTTAGTAGTAATAGACCTAGTGAGGGGATTGTGACTTTGGGCGATCAAGTCATTAATAAGAGTACACGTTTTAGATATCTTGGATCTATTGTTCAGAGTGATGGTGAAATAGATGGGGATATTATCAGCAGAATTCAAGTTGGATGGTTGAAGTGGAGGAATGCATCGGGCTTGTTATGTGATAGAAATGTACCCCTCAAACTTAAGGGAAAATTCTATAAGATGGTAGTGAGGCCTGCAATGCTTTATGGTGCTGAATGTTGGCCATTAAAAGAGAAGCATAATACTAAGTTAAGTGTGGCAGAGATGAGGATGCTCAGGTGGATGAGTGGCTTTACCCTTAGAGATAGGATACGAAATGAGCATATACGTGAAAAGGTTGGAGTAGCTCCAGTAGAAGATAAGATTAGAGAGAGTCGCCTTAGATGGTTTGGTCACATTAAACGGCGGCCTTCCGATGACCCGGTTAGGAGAGTAGAGGTATTAGATTTGACTTATGTTAAGAAAGGTAGGGGTAGACCTAAAAAGACTTGGTTAGAAAATATTAGGAATGACCTTTCTTTATTAGATTTAAACGAGAATTTGACTTTTAATAGGACACAATGGAGAAAAAGGATTCATGTAGCCGACCCCACGTAGTGGGATAAAGGCTTGATGTTGTTGTTGTTGTTGTTGTTGTATATGTTGTTTTGCTGATGATATTTGATTGTTGAAATATTCACTTAAATAAATGAAAAATTAGAATGACAAAAAAATGTTAAATAGCATAGCAAAACATTTGACATCACACAATACACACGATATATAGGGACACTACTATCTGATAGATATAAAGCCAAAAAAAGAGAGAAAATAAAGGATCATATAACAATCTTGCCAGACATGAACAGACGTATCAGTTACATACGCTTTGGAATCATAAAACTTTTATGGCCCTCCTTCAAAGGGTTTTTATATTAATCTTTTTATTTTTCTTTAATATCACAGGGTTTGACGGCAGTAACCTTAATTGCTACAGTGGGCGTCTTCATGCCTAATCAATCCCATTGTGACCAGTTGTCCATACTACTTGGAAGTTGTGAGCAGCCCAAGCCATGGCAGATGACTTACCTTTATACAGTTCTTTACATAACAGCTTTTGGAGCTGCGGGTATCAGGCCTTGTGTCTCTTCATTTGGTGCAGACCAGTTCGATGAGAGAAGTAGAGATTATAAGGCCCACTTGGATCGATTCTTCAACCTATTTTATCTTTCAGTTACCATTGGGGCAATTGTGGCCTTTACGATGGTGGTGTATATTCAAATGAAATATGGCTGGGGTTCTGCCTTTGGTTCTTTGGCCATTGCAATGGGCATTTCAAACGTGATCTTCTTTGTTGGCACACCCCTCTATCGGCATAGATTGCCTGGAGGCAGTCCTCTTACTCGTGTTGCGCAGGTCTTGGTTGCTGCTGCTAGAAAGAGAAATGTTTCCTTCTCTCATAGTGACTTCCTAGGCCTGTATGAAATCCCTGGCAGAAGATCTGCTATCAAAGGAAGTGGGAAGATTGAACATACCGATGAATTCCGGTATTTGATGCCTTTCCTTCTTAAATCCTATTACACCCATGAACTATGGCCGTTCTTTTTCAATCGAAAAAATGTAGGGGGTGTCAATTCGGGTCAACGGGTCGGGTTTGGGTCGAACTCGGAACTGATCCGACACTATTCGGGTCAATCCGAATCGACCGTTTTTTTAAAAATGGGTTAGGTTTTTGGACCCAAACCCGACCCGACACGAATGACCCGGTGTTGACCCAAGATTGCTAGTTTTTGGATAAAAAATCGGGTCAATCTTTAATTTTCGGGTCAAAATGGGTCAATCTCGGGTTTTCGGGGTAGAGACGAGTTTTCGTGTCAATTTCGGGTTGCTAGGTCAACCCGAACCCGACCCGTTTCGGGTTTGGATTGACCCTAACCCGGATTTTTTGGCCAAGCGGGTCGGGTTTCGGGTCGTGTCAAAAATTGACACCCCTGAAAATGGTTTTTTATAAAGATGCTAATTCCTTTTGTTATTTTTAAATTTTGGATGTTCAAGGTGTTTAGATAAGGCTGCTTTGCAACTGAAGGAAGATGGTGTAGAACCCAGTCCCTGGAAACTTTGTACTGTAACTCAAGTTGAGGAAGTTAAGATACTTATAAAGCTTCTACCTATTCCTGCCTGCACAATAATGCTTAGTGTTATCCTGACAGAGTTCCTGACCCTCTCAGTCCAGCAAGCATACACGCTAAATACGCACCTGGGACATCTAAAGCTCCCAGTTACCTGCATGCCTGTGTTCCCCGGTCTCAGTATCTTCCTCATCTTATCTCTCTACTATTCTACCTTTGCACCACTCACCCGCAGAATCACCGGGCACCCTCAAGGTGCATCCCAACTTCAAAGAGTTGGCCTTGGCCTTGCCGTATCTATACTCTCTGCAGCATGGGCTGGTCTTTTCGAGAGGTATCGAAGAAACTATGCCATCAAACATGGATATGAGGCTCTTTTCTTGACTCAAATGCCTAGTTTGAGTGCTTACTGGTTGCTGATTCAATACTGTCTTATTGGAATAGCTGAGGTCTTCTGCATTGTCGGTCTTCTTGAATTCCTTTATCAGGAGGCTCCTGATGCTATGAGGAGTATTGGGTCTGCTTATGCTGCCATTGCTGGAGGATTGGGTTGCTTTGTTGCTACCATATTAAACAACATTGTAAGATCAGTGACAGGAAATGAGGCTGGAGGACGCCCATCTTGGTTATCACAGAACATAAATACTGGAAGATTCGATTACTTGTACTGGCTTCTGGCTGTGCTGAGCGTGATAAATTTCTCTGCTTTTCTGTTCTTTGCCAACCGCTATGAGTACAGGTCAAAGATGATAGCGGAAATGCAAGGGGAATTGAAACCGAACGCTGATGGTTAGGGGAGTCACACGAGGCAGGTTTGGTATCCTAAATTTATACTAGAATTATTTTATTAATTGTGTTGGCTTATTTTGTACTCCTGTGACTTTGATGAGGGTATTTTTTTGGCCTATTTTAAAGAGGAAACGCCTCAATCCAGATAGATAAATGCAGGTGGACAAAATAATGTCTTAAAAAGATTAGTTGATCATATATTGAAATTGCTGCCTTTCTGTTGTTTATATGCAGATTCAATAGAGTTTATAGGGCAAGAGATCCAACATTGTGTGCCCCTTTAGCTTATTTATTTGAGTTTCTTTTTTAGAAAGCTCAAATTACTTCCAATTACTTTCAATTGGAGAGGAGGTGAAACTGCTAGCCTTATATGATGATGCAACTTAGGGACTTAAACTTTTTAGGAGAACACTAGGCACACAATTAAGAACTTCCTTTCAATAAAACATAAGCAAAAACCAAAATAAAGGAACTTAGTAGGAAACAAATGTGAGAAATGATTAGGAAATCTCGTAAATAAAATATAAAAACACATAAGCTACAATCACAATTGGTTACCTCACATGCAACTCACAAAATTAGAGAAATGTGCTCAAAGGAAAGATCTAGCTAGTGATCCACCATTGAAATTTTGATCCAGTAAAAGGCTGCACTCTTCAAGCAAATACTAACAGAACAGGGCACAACACCACTACACAACTCACAATATTTAGAGAACAAAAGTACTGGTGGAAGAGAAAACCGTGGAGGTAAGAAGTAGAAAGAAACCCGAGAGGATGTAATAGGGAGAAGACTAGCTCGCAAGCTAAAAAGAAACCCACAGGTTTACATTTTATTTCTCCAAAAACTCTTCCCCAATAGAGAACCAGCTACTATACCCAACAAGTCACCATGGAGCAATGAAGCAAGATCAACACAAGTGGAAGGTCAAAGGTGCGAACCAACCTGAGAGCACCGAACCCAGTATGATCATGAGTTATTTTCCAACATTGTGAAATACAAAATAAAATACATAGCATTCAAAAAAAGAAAAATTCATAAAATATAAATTCTTGAATATGGTGGAAAAATCTCATCTCCTGATAAGAATGCCTCAGTAATAGTCTGTGGCATAACCATCTTTCAAAGAATCAAGGGAGATCACAGTTGAGTGAAGAGTTACTAATAAGTGGGCTCATCTGCTTAAGGCATCTGTGACGTGTTTAAGATGAAATGTGTATTTTTACAGGAAAAATGTTCACTTAACATATCTTCGATTTAATTTTTTTTTTTTAGACCCTAAATATCACAGTGCTTCGTGATCGGAGTTTAACATAAATTTCTATTGAATAAGAACATGTTTCCAGAATTTTAGTGTCATCTCATGAATAAGAACAATAATATCAAGCTTTTATCCCACTATGTAGGGGTCGGGCTCATGATTCTTTTTTCTCCATTATATCTTGTTAAGAGTTAAATTCTCATTTAAATTGAGAAAATGATCAAAATGGTCCATCAACTCTTTGTGAGAGACCAAAATGATCCTCAACTCTTTAAAATGAGATTTATTTTTGTCATAACATTTAATATTGGAGTTAATGATATAAAATATAAGGGTATTTTTATCATTTTTTAAATAAATATTTATTAATTATTTAATAAAATAATAATAATAATTTTAATTTTAATTTAAAAATTTTGCCATATTTTATAAAATATGATTGTTAAAAATATGTGTGACTAAATTGAAAATAATATATATTTGTATTTGATTTCTCTAAATTAATAAATATCATATTTTATAAAATATGATTAAAAATTTTGAATTTAAAACTAAAATTATTTTTATTTTTATTAAAGAAACGTTTGATAAAATTTTTTAGTTATTTGAAAATATATTTAATAAAGATTTAATTAAAATGATCAAAATACCCTTATATTTAACACTATTAACTCCAACATTGGATGTTAGAATAAAAAAAAAAAAATCTTATTTTTAAGAGTTAGAGGGATCAAATTGGTTCCTCAAAAGAGTTGGAGATTATTTTGTTCCTCACAAAGAGTTTTGATCCCTTTCTCCATTTAATTTAATAAAGAAATGTCATTTCTAATATTTTTAGCCATTTTTTTTAGGTCTACCTCTATCTTTCTTAACATTAGTCAAATCTAATGCATCTACTTTTTTAATCGGGTCATCGGAAGGCTGCCATTCTATGTGATCAAAACATCTAAGACGACTCTCTATAATTTTATTTTATTTTCTATTGGAGCTACTCCAACCTTTCCATGAATAAGAAAAAAAAAAAAAAGTATTTTTTTTTTTTCAGGTCTATTCATTTTCTAAGGCAACTGAAATCTCTATTGCCTCATAATGGTTACTTTTTTGCTTCTACACTAATGCAGTGAAAGAAGGTTAAGAGGGTGAGAAGTTCTAGATTTTGGAGCTATAATATGATGTCAACCAAGTAGAGGAGGATTAGAAAATTCTATCCAAGACAGTAAATTTTACTAAAATAATAGAGAAGAAACTGCCATTATAATTATTGCGTGCTAGAAAATTTGAGTTGGTAGAGTGTATATTTTTACGTCTCAGTATTATACAAAGATTCAATATGCACAATGAAAGCAATAAGACCAAAGAATTTTTTACGTGAAAAATTCAGAAGGGAAAAAAATCACGGGGTCTAATCCATTATGTAGCAAATGATACAAAGATCATCCTTTCTTTATTGTTGAAGAATAGAGAGTATAAAAAATCAAATATAATAGTTAATACGAACAACAAGGCCTGATTTCTCTACTGGTGGACTTTTATAGCCAACAACAAGGTTAAATGCTCACATTAGATGTACTCTTTTAAATGCTCACATTAAATTCTCATACAAAGATCCTCCTTTCTTTATTGCTCACATTAGATGCCTTTTTTTTTTTTTTTTTTCTTTCAATGCTCACATTAGATGTACTCTTTTATTCAAATATTGAGAATATTTTTAGTCCTCAAGAAAAGGATAATCCGCATAGCCAACAATTGGATCTGCAATGTAGAGGGTGAACTTGTTGTATTTATTGAGAGGAGAATTCAGCTCAAATCTTCTTGGCAAATCTGGATTAGCTAAGAACAACCGCCCATATGCAACTAAATCAGTATAACCCTCAGCCACCGCCTTATTACCTTCATCTCTATCAAATCCTCTTGCAACAATAAAAGTACCATTGAAAGCCTTTCTCATAGGAAGCAAGTGGTGAGGAATCTGCCTTCTATCATCAACAATTAACATTCTTCCCTCAATCATGTGGCAATATAGAATGCCATACTTGTTCAGTGATTGCACCATGTAAAGCCCTAATTCCTCTGGATTTGAGTCCCAACATTCATTGTAATCAGCAAAAGGAGAGAGTCGAATGCCCACACGTTCGGCGCCGATCTCATCAATGACTTCCTTGACAATTTCGAGGGTGAATCTACAACGGTTTTCCAAGCTTCCACCATATTCATCAGTCCTATCATTTGCACTATCCTTCATAAATTGTTCTAATATGTAACCATGTGCACCATGGATCTCAACCCCATCAAAGCCTAGAAATAACATCGCCATTTGGATATAAGCAAATAAATGCATATGAATTTTAAAAACTAATAGAAGAATTAGTTTGTGTTATTTACACACATATACATACCAGCCTCGATCGCATTTCTTGCCGCAAGTTTGAAATCATTAATAATTAGAGGGATTTCTTCAATCGTCAGGCATCGTGGAGGAGAGAACTCTATCATGGTGTCGTCAAGTTGTTTCTGGGGAGGGATCATCTTATGAGTACTCGATATAGGTGCTTGTCCATTTGGTTGGTAATCTATAATTAAAATGATATTAGAAAATTCTCTCCAATACATGTGCTTATAACATGTATAACAAGGTTTCTACAAGGAGAAATTATTAGGTTGGACTACTCAAAAAGATCTCTGGTGCACCAAAGTCTGTATAATGCAAACTAATCCTTAGAGACCGTAGTAAATGAATGCATAAGCAAATTTTGCTTTTCTTCTCTTGATTCGGAGTGATAACATGAGAATGCAAAAGAATATAGAATAGGCATCATTTCCTTTCTCTTTATTTCTGGCGTTCCAAATCCTTCCTTTTCTTCCCCCAGTTCCCAATCAGAGTGTAAGGCTTCATTTGCGACAGATTCCTTACTGTTTTCTACAGTAAGAATGCTATTCCAAATGAAACCTAAACATGTAGAACAACTGCACAAAGGAATCAGTAGTTATTATTACAAGGGTTCAAGTAAGTACCATAATTGGAGACTCTTCCAGCATGGCTTATTTGGCAAAAGAAGATGCCGCCCTTGTCATGCACTGCCTTAACTATAGGTTTCCAGGCCTCTACCTGTTCTTTGGTCCATATTCCTGGAGTGTTTGGGTAACTAAATTCATGCAAAATTATTAAATTTAGCACACTAATCAATTTATATTGCTGCAACAAATTGAAAAAAAAAAATAAAATAAAAATTCAATCAAATTAATTAAATAACAACAAATTAAATTGACAATTACCCTTGAGCAGTATCAGAAACCCCTGTAGCTTCAGCTATTAAAAGCCCTCCCTTTGTTGTCCTCTGAGAGTAATAGAGGATGGCATGAGGTTGTGGGACATTCCCATAGGATCTTGACCTTGTTAGTGGTGCCAATACTATTCTGAAAATTATTTACAAATATAGCAATCAATCTCATTGAATTCGTAAACATATTACAGTTCTGATATCAACAGAACATTTGATCGAGAGGCTAAGCTCTAACAATAAAAAGCATGTAAAAGATTGGATAGAAAGAAAAGGATTCTCAATCTCTCCTTCAATGCAGGTGAAGTAAAAGAAACAGACCAAATTAAGAAGTCCGGACCTGTGAGAGAGATGAAATTTGCCCATTTTGTAGGGTTTCAGAAGGGGGATCTTTTCTTCTTCCGCCATAGCTTTATTGTGCTCGCTCTCTTCTCTCTCACTCACTCTCTCTCGTCTGCAGACACTTTGTAGAACAAATCAAATAGCGCAATTGATGAAGCTATTAGAACTGCGTTAACGAATGCGGATTACCGATACGACGAATACTTCGATAGCCAAATAGACGCCCCTTTTACTGTTTTTTTTCCTAATAAGTAGGCCTATAAATAAAAATTTGCGTTTAGCTGAATAATTAATTTAATTGATTTGATTTAATTATGATTATGTATAAAGATGAGCCAACTAAATAGTTGAGCTCCTTCATATTTAAATTTGATTATAATTTATAATTAAAAAATATAAAATTAATTTAACTTATCAAAAAAAAAAAAAAAAAAAAATCCATTGTGATTAGGTCATGATATACACATTTAATAACAAAGGGCATGAATATTGATGTATGTTTGAATTAAATATTTAAAATTAAATTCAGGTCCATGCGAATATCGATTTTAGCAAATTTATAATCAGACTGAGGCTTCGTTTGATTCGGTTTATGCTTACATAAAAAGGAGTTTTAGAAAAGGAGATTGAGAAAAAGCCGTTCAATAAAATGGAGTTTCAATAATGAGATATATTTGACTAATATTTTTAAAAGTGCTTATTAATACTTGAAAGTAATTTTAAATTGTTTGTTTAGGAGTTCTGCTTTTGAGATTTTATTATTTAATACTTGAAAGTAATTTTAAATCAGTAATTCGCTTCCGAAACTCCGTTTTGTGACCGAAGAAGCAGATACGAAAAGAATTTTGTAACCGCTGAAAAAATGGTGTTTATTAAAAAGGAATTATTGTTAAGCTTTGATTCCAAAGAGTAAATATTAATTGATTTCGGCGTATTCAAACGGAAACGGAGAAAAAAAGCCTTATCAAACGAGGCCTGAATGTCTTGACAAGACAAATCCATTGATATTAAAAGTGATCCAATCCGAGTCAGAATGAGCCTAAATCAAGCACTTGAAGCATAATTGAATTGAAAATTTATGAATATTAATTGAAATAAAAAATGATTGTTAGACTGTTCCAGTCGGTCCACGTGGGACCGACCTAGGTGCAGACAGAGGTGTGATTCTCCGCCCTGGCACGTGCCGTGGAGTCCGCAAGCCTTGCGGGAGCCAAATTGGAAAGATTTTTTTTTTTTTTGGGGGGGGGGATTAAGAGGGAAATTTGAATTTATGGACTGTTTAGGGATTTCCTTTTGATTTGTATGTGTTGACCCTCATGTTATACCCAAAGGAAAACAAAAGGAGATGAAAGCAAAATAGAAATCCGGCGTACATACCTTATGCTCGGCAGATCCACGTATTCTGCCGTAAATCCAGCTGAAATCGGCGCCGATTCTATCAAATCCCGTAAATCCTGCCCGTAAATCTTGCGACGAGTTCTCGATCGCTGCCCCATTAGCGGCTATAAAACGAAGCCGAACGCTCGGCTCTCTCCCATTCACAGATCCCACGACCACGAGCTCCTCTCTCCCTCAGCCCGAGCTCTTCCTCTCCTCTTCCCTTCCGACCGAAACCCCTTTCCTCTCCCACACGATCCCGAAGCCAAATCCCTCACAGCCTCCGACCTCACCCAGGCGAGCGCACCTCTTCCCGTCGAGCTCGATCCCGATCTCAGAGAGAAATAGGGAGGGAGAGAGAGAGAAAGAGATAGAGAGGAGAGAAACCTTACCTTGCCCTAGCCTCCACCCGACTTCGCTCCATCTCCGACGTTCCCTTCTTGTCGGTTTGGAAGCTACGACATTCTGAGCGGAAGTAACCACGAGAGCTCGCTGGCTATGAAGGTATCTTTCTCCCTTATGCGCGCTTCATTCGGCCAAATCCCGTAAGCCCGCCGAGCCTAACCGAGAGAGAGGGAGAGAGTTTAATTAATTTAAATTAATTTAAATTAAAATTAATTTAAATTAATTTAAATTAATTTAAATTAAAATTAATTTAAATTAATTTTAATTATGTTTTTTTAATTAATTATAGTTATTATAATTAATCATATTTAATTTTAATTAAATAGTTATAATTAATCTAATTAATTATGATTAATTTAATTAGAATAAATTTAGTTAATTATAATTTATAATTATTATTAATTACTATTAATTAATTATAAGTTGTTAAAATTAATTAATATTTATTAGTTATAATTAAAGCTAATTATAACTAATTATTTTAATTAATTTTAATAAACTATAACTAATTATTTTAATTAGTCATAATTAACTATAATTAATTAATTAATTAATTAATTATAATTACTTAATTATAATTAATTAATAATAATAAAAAAAGAGAATACCCTCTTTCTCCCTCGATCCGCACCGACGGCCGCTAAGGTATAACCTTCCTAAACTCTAAAACTCCGAGAACTTGTTTCAACGCATTCGTCGAGACAAAACGACCACCTATACACGCTTTTCTTAGCGTGGTGGGAGGGAGTGCGTCACGACGCTTGCGAGGAAGCGGGTGATCACTTGAAATCCCTCTTTGATGTTCGTATCGCCATGAAAACCTCGCCTATACACGCTTTTCTTAGCGTGGTGGGATAGGAGCCCGGTGCGATATGTACGACAAAGCGGGGATACCCATAAGTACCCGCTTGCGGGGAAATAACTGCTTTGCTTACAAAATATTTTCAAAAATAAAAAAAATACTTTTTTTACACACCAAAAAATACCCATACACGCTTTTCTTAGCGTGGTGGGGAATCAAAAAATACACGCCCGCGGTGTCCTCGAAAGAGGGCACCTACCATACACGCTTTTCTTAGCGTGGTGGGAAAGGCCCAGTTTTCCGTAGTTTTCCTCTAAACGGGGGAGACGCCGGGAGGCTGCCGAAATTTCGGGTGAAGACGGACTATACTTGGACTTTATTTGCACATCAAATGGACAAAAAAAAGACTCGTACCTGGACTTGGATTGAACTCAAAGGGCGATCGAACTTGGACTCGAACTTGTGAACTTAATTGAACTCAGAACAACCAAGGACTTGGGACTATGCTCAGAACTCAAATCAAATGAACTTAACTTGGCAAAATTTAAAACAAAATCAAGCTTAATCAAGTAATGTTGTAAGGAATAAGAACTTGGTTCAAACTTCATCAATTGTGAAAGACAATATACGCTTGGACTTGAAACAAGAACTCATATTGAACAACAGGGGACTTGAATCATTCTTGGACCACAGAAAACTTGAATTTGAACATGCAAGTGAACTTGATTGAACTCAAAGAACAATATGGGACTTGTGCACTTGGTACAATCAACTAAGGTCATACTACAAGGGACATAAAACTTGAATTTGATACAAGGAATTTGTGAGAGTTGAATCGTATGCAAAAGAACACCAGTGGGAATCGTGGCAAATTGAGAAAATTTACAAATACCACTTATTCATAAATGATGAGGAAATTCTATACAATTGAGCTACTTAAGATAAGCAATGAATGATAAAGAGATGCATTCATAGAGCTTGATTAGAATTGAACTCAAGCAAAGAATTTGTACTTTGATTACAAAGGACTTGTACCCAAATTTATAAGGGAACTACGATGAGCCTGAACCAAACTAGAACTTGAACTTTATGAGGCTTGAATAATCTATAAGGAGCATGAAAAGATTGCAACATCCCACATGCAAGTGGAGGGACTTGGTATGCAAGCAAATATATTGGTATCTTATAAGCACAATGAAATTGGCACCTAAGTGAATGTGGCAAGTGGGTGGCTAATACATATGAAGCAATCAACAATGAACACAATCAACCTGATGGTCAATAAAGATATGCTTATAGATACATCGACCTCTTATGGATTATTGAAGTTCATATGTCATGAATTCAACGAATCACTAGCAAACATGAATGAGAGGGTCGTAGTGAGTTTAACCCACCTACGAGTCATTCATATAAGCAAATACATCTCTCCCCCACTAGCAAAATGATTCAACATGCAATGAACGTTATAACACTCCTACGATCAGTGGTGAACCAATGTTAAACAAATATACTAGCTCCTTATAAGCAAGGGTCCTTATATGCAAGAGTGGATAGTATATGAAAAAGTGCAAATATTTGCAAGGTCGTAGGAGATTCATCATATGCACTATATCACATTTACAAGTAAACGTTGGATGACATGTAACAAATGCAAGTATCTACAGGCCACTGTAGAAGACTCGTAGTACACCCATTCTATTGTCCACGAGCGAGATACAAAGTGACTATATCAAGTGCAAGTAAGAAATTCATCTTGCATACAACAAGCTATCTACGAGCATCTACAAGTCCAAGGCAGGAGATTAGTTAGTGCACTATGACCCGCCTACAAAAATCAACAAATAGTGCACAACAGTCTACCTGTACAAAGCAGCAAACAACTGATCCAGAAGCTGCTACGCTACGCCACCGGATCTGCAACATTTGTACAAGCAGACAGAAGGCGTCTACAATTATTTCAAAGTACCCCTGCACGTGCACTATAAATTATATACACATAGGTACACTAAAAGGGGTAAAAATAATTATAAAACCCGCATGGGCCCCGGCGAGCGTGTTATTGGTACACACGTGACGTCTAGGGATGCTGCGCGGGTTGACAAGTGAATTCTAGTTCAAACCCGATCCTCCTATATGGGTCAATAGGAGTCGACAAGGTTCGAACTCTCAAACAAATATACGGTTACTACGACCGGTATATTTGTCTTAATACATTCATCTTAGGCCTTTAAGGCCTATAACAAAGAGAATTCACTTTTAAAGGCACGAAGCCTACGAAACCCGATCCTCTGTCGACAGCCCGACAGAGTTGACAAGGTTCAATCCATAAAGATAAATGACCCCACAACACCCCGATGATGGCCGTGTTGAATGTTTATCTCAACCGGAGGGGTTCACAAACATTTCAAATAACTCTCAAATATCCAAATGCCGTTCCAAATATCCAAAAATCCCAGAAAACTCCAAAAAATCCCAAAAGTCCAAAAATATTTAAAATTGAAATAAATCCATCAAAAACTTAAAGCAAAAATCTATTCGCCCTCCGCAACAGTTTGCCGAGGCGGACAAATTAAAGTTCTCTAGCTCACAAAGAGCCAAATGCCTAGTCGAAAATATCACTAGGATCCATTCTCAAACAATCTCTTGCCAGTAAGGGCGTGGTACGTGTCCTCTAACCGGCAGTTTCGCCGCCAAATGGCACTGCAGGTAAACGGTTATGACCCGGGGCCCTCTGAACCGAGTGGTTTTGCCGCCAAATGGCACCACAGATAGCGGTTATGGCCAGAGCCAATACGCTCCTTAATGGCGTTAAATCCTTGAGATATGAATCAATAGGATATGATCGATAGGGCACTGTTGACCTCGATTTTGCCCAGGTTTGAGCCCGAAAAGTTGACTTGGTCAAATTGACCAAGCCAGACCTTATGGCCCTCCCCATTGGGTCCAGTGGGTCGAGTCGAGTCTGTCGAGCTCGAGCTTGGACCCTGGGTCAACCCGGTTGACCAAGTCAACCAGAGTTGACCAATTTGGACCCTTTGAGCCTAAAATCAATTCTAAATTAATTTCATGGATTTCATGGCTCAACCCATTGACTCCTTTGACTCTCTTGACTGATTTGACCAAGTCAATCGTTGACTTGGTCAAACCGAGTCTTAAATAGGTTAAAATAACCTATTTAGAGCCCATTAATAGCCCATTTAAGAGGCTAATTGATTCCCCTTCGTTTTGAAACTCCAAATCCCGCCCAAAGCACTTGATATAGCCTTGTGATAGATGGTGGATCTAATCGTGGCCGTTGAGATTCAATTCAAGCCTTTAAATATTGATTTTAGGGTTCCAATTAGAGGATCTTGCAATTTATCCCCCCTAAGCCCGAGATTTTTCCTGGAGAGCTTGAGAGAACCCTCCTCTACATTTTCCAAGTAGATCCCGACGATCCAAAGTCGACGCCGGCGATCCTCCGGCGACCCGAAGGTCTAAACGTCCAAGGCTTCGATCCACTCGATCCGGAGCTTGTTTGATCGAGGATTCAAGAAGGAAAATTTACGAGGACAGTCTACAAGCTCAACCGTGTCAAAGATTTGAAGATCCAACGGTAAAATATCCTAAAATCTCTTAGGATAGTCCAAAACACTTAGATTAAAATAGCTCTTTGTAGGGTTAATATGTTTTTAAAATAAGACTTCCCCATGATTTCTGTACATCTATAGAACTTAGGTTTAAAATTTCATCAATTTTCGTCCACCCGTTTGAGAGAACGAGCCAAAAAACCCCTTAGGGTTTCGGACCGCACCGCCAAGCAGCCAGGGGCGATCTCAGCCGTCGATCCCGCGATCGACGGTCGCGATCGAGCCCTCCGCGGTCTAAGTTGACCGCGGGTGTCAGCTCCGCCGTTCTGAAGGCCACGTGGCACCATACGGAGCGTCCATCCAAACCGCGCGAGATCGGACGGCCGGGGCGCTTTGCCGACGTGGTTAAGTGGCCGACCTGGATTTCAGCGCCGCGGCAATCATTACCAATGATTGCGCGGCGGCGCAATCATTGGTAATGATTGCCCGCGGTTACGGGAGCGAATCGGAGCCCGCCACGTGTCAGCTTACGATTATTTAATATTAAAAGTATTTTAAAAGCTATTTTAACTTTAAAAAATCATAGAAAATCCGTTTTTTGTCCGATTTTGACGTATAATATCTCGTTTTGTTCGTATTTTCGTTCTCTACCCTATAAAAACTTTTTTTTATAAAAATAATGAATATATTTTAAGTTATTAATAAAAAAGTAAAAATAACTTTTATTTTTAATTTATTTATATTATTATTTTATTATTATTATTAATATTATATTATATTATTATTGAGATTAGTGTTTTAATGTTTTAATGTTATCATAGTTATGTTTTATTATTATTATTATTATTATTATTATTGTTATTGTTATATTTATTTAAATATAAAAATATATTTTCATTATTTAATTACTTTAATTAGTTAAATTATTTAAAATATTACTAATAATTAAGTTATTACTAATATTTATATTTGCATATACATATATTTTAGTATATTTTAAATTTCAGAGATTTTTTTTTTTTAAATTATTATTTTATCTCATTTTAACAATTATTTTTAATTACGATCATTTTGAATTATTTTAAAATATCATTTTAATCGTTTTAAACTTCTAAAATTCGTATCTTTCTCGTTTCCGATCCGATTTTGACGCACAACCCCTTGTTTTGATCGTATTTTGATTCTGCACATCCAGGAGTTTACATTACACAAATCTTTTTAGTATTTCTGTACTTATTTTGAAAAACAGCAGACTGGATTATTTTCAAATATTATCTTTATTATACTTAAACTTCGAAATTACATAACTTTGTCATTTTAGGTCCGCTGTCGACGTACAGCACCTTGTTTTGGATGTACTCTGAATTCTGTATATTTTAAAGCTATTTTCAGATAAAAATTTTGTCTGTATTTTCTGTCATTTCAAAAACAGTGAAACTGCACTATTTAAAAATATTATTTTATTGCATTCGAACTTGTAAATTTCGTGTCTTCGCCGTTTTAAGTCGGATTTCGATGTGCGACCCCTCGTTATTTTCAGCAAGACGAGCTTTATGTTTTGAAACCATTTCCAGCCCTTGATTTTGGCTGTCTTGACAGTTTTCTGTTTTATCCTATGATTCGGTTATTTTAATATTATTTAAATTAATTATCATCCTAATTATTTTTAAACTAAAAATTATTTTCAAACTAATTTGAAACCTCGATTGGGTGGTCAGCGGGTTTCCCTATACTTATGTATTATGAATTGAATTATTTTCAATTATTTTATTTTCCAAAAATATATTTATATCTATAAGTACTTTTAAATTATTTTAAAACTACTTATACCTAAATTCTAACTTTGGGAGACCCGCTATCGTATGAAATTTTAGACATAGGTTCTATGAATGAAGAGCAAATCATGGGGGAGTGGGTTAGTGAATGGTTGAGTCCCAATCATTCACTAATCCTTTCTTTAGGTGTCTTTCCTTTTCATTTTTCGTTGATTGCATGTATAGGATTGCACCACCACCACTTAGTTTAGGCTCTCCTAGATCTAAGGACATGGTGTGTTTATTTTGTTTATGTATTCCATGCATTTACTACCTTGAGGGTTAGTATGAACTTCAGTTTAAACTCATATAATGTAGTGACACCTTAAGGACAATAATTAAGGACCCGTCTAGCGAACTTAGAAGTTTTCTAGGGACTAGGATAGATCCCGAATTGACATGAAAACTTCAACACTTAAACTTAGTGACATCATAAACCCCTCAGAATTTTCTATGAATTTTTAGGGCTTGCTAGACCCCTTAGTTAACTAACCCTAATTAACCTGCTAATTAAGGCCCCGAGACCTTCCGGAAAATGCGATAATTACATATTAGGTTAGAAAATTACCCATAATAGCTTGATTTGTTCAGAATCTGACCCTCGACCTTAGATAAATAGGGCTCCCTAGTTTGACTTCAGGTTGACCCCTAATTTGACCATAGGTGGAAATTACCATTTTGCCCCTAATAAATTATTAAAAATTATTAAAAATTCCAAATTTTCTCCAAACACTTGGGAACACTTTCTTAGGTCATCCCTGATCTTTGGGAGTGATTCCAATCAGTTTGGAGCTTGTTTGGAGCAAAACAGTAGAAGGGCCCTTTTTTTAGTTAATTTAGAAAATTTCCCTAAATACCCCAATCTTTAGAAATCCATAACTAATTGTAGAAAATTCCAAATTAGGCAAACTCACTTGCATTAGACTCCAATTAGGGCTTAGTATTTATTAAAAATCTTAGGTTTCCAGAAATTGGCCTAGATTAGAAAGTCAACTTTTTGGTCAACCTCAGCCTATAATTTAGGGCCCGAAACTTAAAAAAAAAATTCATAACTTTGGATAGGAAGCTCCGATTTCAGTCTACTACATGTCTAACTACTCGTATTAAGGTCTAGTATTTTCCTAAGGTGATAGGAGACCCAAACTTAGCCTTTTTCCCATAGTGACTTTTTGGACCCTTAGTCTAGTTCCTAGGAGGACCTAGAACTTTCCAAAATTGGCTAATACAATTCAAACTTCAAATATGAATACCCTTAGTTCTTAAAACTGATCAACAAATTAAAATAACCAAAATGGATATAATTCACTAATATTTGAATTTCAATTAAAACATCCTTTTTAGACCCCCAACATACCTGAACTCTAGATAATTTCAACTAACTATCCCACTTAGGATCTATCCAAACCACACTAGCCTTACACGCACATAGAATGGTTTGCTAGGACACCACTTCTAGATCTAGGTTAGGCCGCTGGGTTTTTTTTTTTTTTGTGTGCCGGAGCTTTTCGTAATTTTCACTGCATGCTGTTTGAAAATTGAATTGCTGTGTTTGCTTACTTTTCTTGCACTCTGTGATGTGATGGGCGCTAGATTTACCCCTAGGTTAGGAACGTCATATATATATATACTGTTCTTCTATGCAGGTGGCCATGCTCAAGCTAAGAAAAGGGGGGCACTGTTATGATTTCTAATATTGTCTTATGCAGGTGCTTGCTCAGCTCCCCCTAAATAAATGAGGGCTAAATTAAATAATTATAATTGCTACAGATGGAGCTGCTTAGCCCTCATGATTAAGAGCATGGCTTGGCACAGGGTCAATGGTGTTAGCACTTTCATTTTCATATAAACTGTTTGAGATTTTATTAGGATAACCTTACAGGTTCTTTAGATTTCTTTTCTGCTTTTCAAATGGATGTAAAATTTGTAATAATATTGTTAAGAGTTGTGAAAACAACTTGTGAGTTGGGATATTCTTATCCAGCTCGAATTCTAAAAGAAGAAGGCATCCCCAAGGGGAGAGTCTTCTTCCATTTAGAAAATCGAGCTGGATGGCTTTAGATATCCAAAGAGAAAAGGCAATACACCCCTACTGGGGGGAATTGTCTCTTCGTTTGGATATTCAAGCCACGACGGATCCAAGGAGTCCAAGGAGGAGTAATCCAAGGAGTCCAAGGAGAGGATACTCAAGAGACTGAAGATATTGAAGATTGAAGACCCAATATCCCACTCAAAGTTGTTGGCGTCTGTCATAGGCTTAGAAATCCGGGTTGTTGGCAGTGATGCCCGGCCACTTTACTTTTCTGCATACCCTGGGTTGTAATTAAAGGGCAGTTGGCCTATGAACATTTATTTGATTAGTTTGTGGATTTACATTGATGTGTTTACCTGATTGCGCTTAGAAATATCTGCTTTTTCTAGGTTTCTTTCTTGCATGCCGTTTTTGTTTTCGCCTGGATCGTTTTAGGCTCTTTAAGGACTGCAAAAAAAAAAAAATCTTTTATACTCATAACCAAAATTTAATATTTAAGTTTTAAATAACATAGAAACTTAACGCACCTAGGGAATTGCCGGAATCGTCCGGGGTCGCATGCATATTACTGCATCTTCTCTCTCCTTCTAATAAGACATCTCCCTGCCTGCGGGTAGAGTCCGGATAATCAGGCCTATGAGGATGAAGTGCCGGACCTAGGGAGACTCAGTCTTTTCTAAAAATTATTTTATATTAAGCCAGTTTTTAAAATCCAAAGCATTCATGAGCTGACATTTCAATTAGCATGCATTGCATTAGAAATCAATTTAATTAAAATTTAATTGCATTAGTTAAGGGCATTCACCCAACATAAGTCCCGGACTACTTAGGAAATTCTCTAGATGTCGGTCCTCTTTCCAATAAATTGTACCTCCCACCCATCTTTCATAATTGACCTGATAGCATGGTTTTGAAGCGATTAGGTGGTTAGCTGGCTCCCCCAATTCAGGCCGGGATAAGTCCAGATCTTTGCATCGCATTAGCTAGGACACTGGTCTTAGTGTGTGTCGAACACTAAGTCCAAACTAGATTTAAGATTCGAGGATACTACATTCGGTCTCGTAGTATGCCTTAAATAGTAGGTAGGTCCCTTCTTCTCAGGGACTCTAAATCCTACTTATCCGCGTTACAGGATGACGCCACCTCCATCCTTCTCTCACGCATGTGATTGAGTGTTTGATTTTTCTTCTTCCAGTTTCCATTTAGTACCCTAGAGCCTCCGAGTGCTGGTATGAACCACGCATGTTGATTCAGCCCTTCAGACCTTTCTTCCCTTTGAGTATGATTTCCTAGTCTATACCCTCGTGCCGATCCCACTTTAGGAGAGGATAATGTATGATCCTTAATCGAGAGTTTTCTTAGGCTCCGGCCTGGGATGTAATTAACCACGGGGGCTTGCGCTCGTGGGAAACTCGGTCCCACATCTACTAAACCCCATTCGAGCTCTTGCATCGGATGGGGGAAACCCGTGATTTGGTCATGTATATTACTACCCATCGAGGTGTGTTGGCGTCAGCCTCTATCCTCAATGGTCAGTCGTATGCGCGATCCAATCTGTCCCTTCCAGCCTCTATCCTCATGTATATTCATTTTTTTTATAAAAATAATGAATATATTTTAAGTTATTAATAAAAAAGTAAAAATAACTTTTATTTTTAATTTATTTATATTATTATTTTATTATTATTATTAATATTATATTATATTATTATTGAGATTAGTGTTTTAATGTTTTAATGTTATCATAGTTATGTTTTATTATTATTATTATTATTATTATTGTTATTGTTATATTTATTTAAATATAAAAATATATTTTCATTATTTAATTACTTTAATTAGTTAAATTATTTAAAATATTACTAATAATTAAGTTATTACTAATATTTATATTTGCATATACATATATTTTAGTATATTTTAAATTTCAGAGATTTTTTTTTTAAATTATTATTTTATCTCATTTTAACAATTATTTTTAATTACGATCATTTTGAATTATTTTAAAATATCATTTTAATCGTTTTAAACTTCTAAAATTCGTATCTTTCTCGTTTCCGATCCGATTTTGACGCACAACCCCTTGTTTTGATCGTATTTTGATTCTGCACATCCTGGAGTTTACATTACACAAATCTTTTTAGTATTTCTGTACTTATTTTGAAAAACAGCAGACTGGATTATTTTCAAATATTATCTTTATTATACTTAAACTTCGAAATTACATAACTTTGTCATTTTAGGTCCGCTGTCGACGTACAGCACCTTGTTTTGGATGTACTCTGAATTCTGTATATTTTAAAACTATTTTCAGATAAAAATTTTGTCTGTATTTTCTGTCATTTCAAAAACAGTGAAACTGCACTATTTAAAAATATTATTTTATTGTATTCGAACTTGTAAATTTCGTGTCTTCGCCGTTTTAAGTCGGATTTCGATGTGCGACCCCTCGTTCTTTTCAGCAAGACGAGCTTTATGTTTTGAAACCATTTCCAGCCCTTGATTTTGGCTGTCTTGACAGTTTTCTGTTTTATCCTATGATTCAGTTTTTTTAATATTATTTAAATTAATTATCATCCTAATTATTTTTAAACTAAAAATTATTTTCAAACTAATTTGAAACCTCGATTGGGTGGTCAGCGGGTTTCCCTATACTTATGTATTATGAATTGAATTATTTTCAATTATTTTATTTTCCAAAAATATATTTATATCTATAAGTACTTTTAAATTATTTTAAAACTACTTATACCTAAATTCTAACTTTGGGAGACCCGCTATCGTATGAAATTTTAGACATAGGTTCTATGAATGAAGAGCAAATCATGGGGGAGTGGGTTAGTGAATGGTTGAGTCCCAATCATTCACTAATCCTTTCTTTAGGTGTCTTTCCTTTTCATTTTTCGTTGATTGCATGTATAGGATTGCACCACCACCACTTAGTTTAGGCTCTCCTAGATCTAAGGACATGGTGTGTTTATTTTGTTTATGTATTCCATGCATTTACTACCTTGAGGGTTAGTATGAACTTCAGTTTAAACCCATATAATGTAGTGACACCTTAAGGACAATAATTAAGGACCCGTCTAGCGAACTTAGAAGTTTTCTAGGGACTAGGATAGATTCCGAATTGACATGAAAACTTCAACACTTAAACTTAGTGACATCATAAACCCCTCAGAATTTTCTATGAATTTTTAGGGCTTGCTAGACCCCTTAGTTAACTAACCATAATTAACCTGCTAATTAAGGCCCCGAGACCTTCCGGAAAATACGATAATTACATATTAGGTTAGAAAATTACCCATAATAGCTTGATTTGTTCAGAATCTGACCCTCGACCTTAGATAAATAGGGCTCCCTAGTTTGACTTCAGGTTGACCCCTAATTTGACCATAGGTGGAAATTACCATTTTGCCCCTAATAAATTATTAAAAATTATTAAAAATTCCAAATTTTCTCCAAACACTTGGGAACACTTTCTTAGGTCATCCCTGATCTTTGGGAGTGATTCCAATCAGTTTGGAGCTTGTTTGGAGCAAAACAGTAAAATGGCCCTTTTTTTAGTTAATTTAGAAAATTTCCCTAAATACCCCAATCTTTAGAAATCCATAACTAATTGTAGAAAATTCCAAATTAGGCAAACTCACTTGCATTAGACTCCAATTAGGGCCTAGTATTTATTAAAAATCTTAGGTTTCCAGAAATTGGCCTAGATTAGAAAGTCAACTTTTTGGTCAACCTCAGCCTATAATTTAGGGCCCGAAACTTAAAAAAAAAATTCATAACTTTGGATAGGAAGCTCCGATTTCAGTCTACTACATGTCTAGCTACTCGTATTAAGGTCTAGTATTTTCCTAAGGTGATAGGAGACCCAAACTTAGCCTTTTTCCCATAGTGACTTTTTGGACCCTTAGTCTAGTTCCTAGGAGGACCTAGAACTTTCCAAAATTGGCTAATACAATTCAAACTTCAAATATGAATACCCTTAGTTCTTAAAACTGATCAACAAATTAAAATAACCAAAATGGATATATTTCACTAATATTTGAATTTCAATTAAAACATCCTTTTTAGACCCCCAACATACCTGAACTCTAGATAATTTCAACTAACTATCCCACTTAGGATCTATCCAAACCACACTAGCCTTACACGCACATAGAATGGTTTGCTAGGACACCACTTCTAGATCTAGGTTAGGCCGCTGGATTTTTTTTTTGTTGTGTGCCGGAGCTTTTCGTAATTTTCACTGCATGCTGTTTGAAAATTGAATTGCTGTGTTTGCTTACTTTTCTTGCACTCTGTGATGTGATGGGCGCTAGATTTACCCTTAGGTTAGGAACGTCATATATATATATACTGTTCTTCTATGCAGGTGGCCATGCTCAAGCTAAGAAAAGGGGGGCACTGTTATGATTTCTAATATTGTCTTATGCAGGTGCTTGCTCAGCTCCCCCTAAATAAATGAGGGCTAAATTAAATAATTATAATTGCTACAGATGGAGCTGCTTAGCCCTCATGATTAAGAGCATGGCTTGGCACAGGGTCAATGGTGTTAGCACTTTCATTTTCATATAAACTGTTTGAGATTTTATTAGGATAACCTTGCAGGTTCTTTAGATTTCTTTTCTGCTTTTCAAATGGATGTAAAATTTGTAATAATATTGTTAAGAGTTGTGAAAACAACTTGTGAGTTGGGATATTCTTATCCAGCTCGAATTCTAAAAGAAGAAAGCATCCCCAAGGGGAGAGTCTTCTTCCATTTAGAAAATCGAGCTGGATGGCTTTAGATATCCAAAGAGAAAAGGTAATACACCCCTACTGGGGGGAATTGTCTCTTCGTTTGGATATTCAAGCCACGACGGATCCAAGGAGTCCAAGGAGAGGATACTCAAGAGACTGAAGATATTGAAGATTGAAGACCCAATATCCCACTCAAAGTTGTTGGCGTCTGTCATAGGCTTAGAAATCCGGGTTGTTGGCAGTGATGCCCGGCCACTTTACTTTTCTGCATACCCTGGGTTGTAATTAAAGGGCAGTTGGCCTATGGACATTTATTTGATTAGTTTGTGGATTTATATTGATGTGTTTACCTGATTGCGCTTAGAAATATCTGCTTTTTCTAGGTTTCTTTCTTGCATGCCGTTTTTGTTTTCGCCTGGATCGTTTTAGGCTCTTTAAGGACTGCAAAAAAAAAAAAAAAATCTTTTATACTCATAACCAAAATTTAATATTTAAGTTTTAAATAACATAGAAACTTAACGCACCTAGGGAATTGCCGGAATCGTCCGGGGTCGCATGCATATTACTGCATCTTCTCTCTCCTTCTAATAAGACATCTCCCTGCCTGCGGGTAGAGTCCGGATAATCAGGCCTATGAGGATGAAGTGCCGGACCTAGGGAGACTCAGTCTTTTCTAAAAATTATTTTATATTAAGCCAGTTTTTAAAATCCAAAGCATTCATGAGCTGACATTTCAATTAGCATGCATTGCATTAGAAATCAATTTAATTAAAATTTAATTGCATTAGTTAAGGGCATTCACCCAACATAAGTCCCGGACTACTTAGGAAATTCTCTAGATGTCGGTCCTCTTTCCAATAAATTGTACCTCCCACCCATCTTTCATAATTGACCTGATAGCATGGTTTTGAAGCGATTAGGTGGTTAGCTGGCTCCCCCAATCCAGGCCGGAATAAGTCCAGATCTTTGCATCGCATTAACTAGGACACTGGTCTTAGTGTGTGTCGAACACTAAGTCCAAACTAGATTTAAGATTCAAGGATACTACATTCGGTCTCGTAGTATGCCTTAAATAGTAGGTAGGTCCCTTCTTCTCAGGGACTCTAAATCCTACTTATCCGCGTTACAGGATGACGCCACCTCCATCCTTCTCTCACGCATGTGATTGAGTGTTTGATTTTTCTTCTTCCAGTTTCCATTTAGTACCCTAGAGCCTCCGAGTGCTGGTATGAGCCACGCATGTTGATTCAGCCCTTCGGACCTTTCTTCCCTTTGAGTAGGATTTCCTAGTCTATACCCTCGTGCCGATCCCACTTTAGGAGAGGATAATGTATGATCATTAATCGAGAGTTTTCTTAGGCTCCGGCCTGGGATGTAATTAACCACGGGGGCTTGCGCTCGTGGGAAACTCGGTCCCACATCTACTAAACCCCATTCGAGCTCTTGCATCAGATGGGGGAAACCCGTGATTTGGTCATGTATATTACTACCCATCGAGGTGTGTTGGCGTCAGCCTCTATCCTCAATGGTCAGTCGTATGCGCGATCCAATCTGTCCCTTCCAATCGACCCGTTCGCGCGGTGCTCTTTCGGAGGTCCACATGCACAAAGCCCTCTGTTAGCTAAGGTGGATTCAAATTTGTCCCCTTAGACAAACATTCAACCCCGGTCTACAAGGTCCCCTTGGACGAAGCAACCCATGGCTGCCGACAAGGATCCTTCTGTCAGGTTGGGTCGACTACCTCCTCTGACTAAGTAGACCAGGGACCACGATGGCCCGGGACGACGGAACCATGGGATCTTGATCGGGTCCATCATCCATTCCCCCACCATCCTCTTTAAGTACAAGATGATGTAATTTCAATTTTGAATATCAATCCTCCAAATTCCCAAATTCTCCAACTATTTTCAAACTCAATTCTCAAATTTCTAAATCCAAACTCATTGCTGCTACTATATGCCAGATAACACGTATTCTATACGTATCTGATTGACGACTAGCCTTAATCGAAAGTTCTCTCTCGTGATCGGGAGGGATAATTAACTATAGGGGCTTGCGCCTATAGGAAACCAGAACTCAGATCATAAAGTCCTCGCAAATGAGGGCGAAATCTCTGGGTAGTGTCTTATCTACAAACCCATCTGCCTTCCAAAATTTACCCCGGAACTTAGTTCGTTAAAACTCTCTCGCCGAATCAGAAGCGCGATGCGGAGGCCGGGGCCGAATTTTCGGAGCCCACAGATTTCTGGCGACTCCGCTGGGGATTGGTTTCTCTTTCCATCTTTGGCTAGTCATTTAAATGCTATAGTAGCAGCTAAATACTATGTTCTATACGGTGAACATCAGGATGTGACATTTGGTTCTTATGTCCAAAGATCCATTAATGAAAGGTCCCGATAGAGCTAAAAACTACTATCTTTTATGATGGTAGAGCGAATAAAGAATAAAGATCTGTACGGTGAACATCAGGATGTGACATTTGGTTCTTATGTCCAAAGATCCATTACTGAAAGGTCCCGATAGAGCTAAAAACTACCATATGTTATGATGGTAGAGCAAAAAAAGAATAAATATGTGTACGGTGAACATCAGGATGTGACATTTAGTCCTTATGTCCAAAGATCCATCACTGAAAGGTCCCGATAGAGCTAAAAGCCAATCATTTATTATGATGGTAGAGCAAAGAAAGAATCAAGATATGTATTGTGAGCATTGGAGTGTGACACTTGGAAGTATATCCAAGAATCCACTGTCAAAAGGTCCTGCATAAGGGAAAAATAATTATGGAGACCAACATCTCTAAAAAAATATATTCAAATAATGGTGTGACATCTAGTGCGTACCCCTAGAGATCCACCATTAAAAAAAAAATTCATCAAAATTGAGTCCCAAAGATGGCCCCTACAGACAATGTTCTCGATGGTCGACATCTTGAAGAATCCTTTAAGAAATCTCATCACTTGTCAAATATATCCTCTCAGATTGAAGAAGATTATTGTCTGACCTTCACCAATGACGTTCTTCTCAAAGAGAAAGCAGAGGAAATAAAAGAGCTCCTCTGTGAATTCAGGGACTGCTTTGCCTGAACATATGCTGAGATGTCCGGCTTATCCCCTGACGTAGCAGTTCACAGATTAGCAATCAAACCGGATGTAGCACCCGTCAAGCAAGCTCCAAGGAGAATGAGATTGGAGATTGAAGAACAAGTGATTGCTGAAACAAAGAAATTAATAGAGGCAGGCTTTATTCGAGAAGAAAAATATGCTGATTGGATCGCAAATATCGTTCCAGTGAAGAAGAAGAACGGTCAGATTCGTATCTGTATCGACTTCAGGGACCTCAATAAGGCATGTCCAAAAGATGATTTTCCACTTCCTGTATCTGAACTCCTAGTGGACAATACGTCCAACTACGACATGTTTTCCTTCATGGATGGATCGTCAGGATACAATCAAATCAAGATGGCGCCAGAAGATGAAAAAACATACGTCGTTCAGAACGCCCATCGGCATATTCTGTTACACAGTCATGCCGTTCGGCCTGAAGAATGCTGGTGCCACCTATCAACGGGCGATGACTCACATAATTGATGAGTTGATACATCAAAAGGTCGAGTGCTACGTGGACGACCTTGTTGTCAAGAGCATGGATCGAAGAAATCACCTAGATGACTTGAGGATTGTGAGAGAATCAAAAAGTTTGATATGAAGATGAATCCTCTCAAATGTGCTTTTGGGGTTTCTTCCGGCAAATTCCTGGGGTATGTTGTTCGTCATCGAGGAATAGAAATCGACCCCAACAAAATTAAAGCAATAACGGAGATGCCACCACCAAAGAACCTTCGACAGCTTCGCTCGCTGCAAGGACAACTGGCTTTCATTCGAAGATTCATATCAAATCTATCGGGTGGGTGCCAGCCATTTTCTAAGCTAATGAAGAAAGATGTCCGTTTCAAATGGGACACAGAATGCCAGGAAGCATTTGATAGTATCAAGAAATACCTATTGAATCCGCCCATTCTAGCAGCGCCAATTCCGGGGAAGCCTCTTATACTGTATACAGCAGCACTAGAAGAGTCCCTCGGAGCACTATTGGCCCAGAATAATGAAGAAGGCAAAGAAAATGCGCTCTACTACATCAGTCGAAGGTTGATTGGAGCAGAAAGCCGTTATTCCCCAATTGAGAAGCATTGTTTGGCGCTGATTTTTGTAGTTCAGAAACTCCGCCACTATATGTTATCCCATAAAATCACACTAATATCAAAGATCGATCCGCTGAAGTTCTTGATGACAAGACCAGCATTGACAGGTCGTCTAGCCAGGTGGGCAGTATTATTATTGCAGTTTGAAATCATATACATGCCACAGAAGGCGGTGAAAGGACAAGCCTTGGCAGATTTTCTTGCTGCACACCCAATCCCGGCTGACTCTCCACTCAACGATGATTTACCCGATGAGCAAATGATGCAGGTCGAGGAAAATGAAAAGCTACCATTTTGGAAAATGTACTTTGATGGTGCATCATCTATTAGACCTGTCCGACCTCCAAATATTGCAAGAGCCCGAGCAGGCATTGGTCTCATTTTCGTATCACCTGAGGGAGGCATAATGAGGTTTTCATTCAGTTTGACTGAACCTCAGACCAACAACGAAACCGAGTACGAAGCTCTATTAGCAGGATTGGAAATTGCGATCGATGTCAGAATCCAACATCTCCAAATCTTTGGTGATTCTCAACTTGTGATAAATCAGGTCCTTGGTATTTACAAAGTTGGCAAAGTTGAATTGGCCCATTACCATCGGCGAGCCCTCGAGCTTCTGAAGCAAATACCAAATGTTGAAATAGCTCGAGTTCCTCGAGGACAGAATGCTAAAGCAGATTGTCTGGCCAAATTAGCCAAAGAAATGACGAACATTAATGAGGAGAGGCCTATATTCATTGGAGTTTACACTCGTAGGGTCTTGGAGCCCGCTCTATTATAATTCCCAAGGGCAGAAGGAATTTCAGATTAAAGTCAGCATGATGAAACTCTAGTTGACCCTCAACCTCTCCATCAGATTGTTATGGAGAATTATCCAGAAGAATATCACGTGGCCAAGAGACATAAAGCTAGTCAAGCTTCAGAATCGTGGTGGCATTGTTTAGATATTGAAGTCGAAAATGATTGGAGACAGCCATTCATTGACTACTTCAAGGAAAACAAACTCCCGACAGAAAAGTCTATGGCAGCACAAATTAGAAAAAGGGCATTGCGATACGCATTTGTCAATGATACGCTATACAGGCGAGCTTTTGATCAAATGTGGCTAAGGTGCTTAGAGACCAAGGAAGCTGATAAAGTGGTAGCAGAAATCCATGAAGGGCTTTGCGGAGCACATCAGTCAGGTCCTAAAATGGCCGCTAAAATTAAAAGAATGGGTTACTATTGGCCGACCATGGTCAAAGATTGTATCGATCACGCTAAGAGGTGCCACGAGTGTCAAATCCACGGTGATGTTATACATCAGCCGCCAAATCCACTACACCCAACAATAGCATCTTGGCCATTTGAATGTTGGAGCACTGACATTATCGGGCCAATAGATCCGCCGTCATCAGCGGGACACCGCTTTATTCTGGCAGCAACGGACTACTTCTCCAAGTGGGCAGAAGCAGCTCCATTCAGAGAGGTCACATCGAAGCATGTGATCAATTTCTTTACCCACAATGTCGTCTACAGATTTGGTGTGCCACGCCGCATAATCTCAGACAACGGTACTGCTTTCAAAAGTACAAAAATTTATAAGTTCGTTGATCGGCACAAAATCGATTGGCGATATTCCTCCATATACAATCCAAGGGCGAACGGATTGGCGGAAGCCTTCAACAAGACCCTGGTGAAATTGTTGAAGAAGATCCTCACCAAGAACAAAAGAGAGTGGCATACGAAGATGGCAGAAGCTCTATGGGCCTATCGTACAACTTATAAAACACCAACGAAAGCCACTCCTTATTCATTGGTGTTCGGTGTTGAAGCCGTATTACCATTGGAGATCGAACTACCGTCACTTCGGGTAGCAATTCAGAACGATCTCACTCAAGAGCAAAATACCCGCCTCAGAATGGAGGAGCTCGACGCGCTTGATGAACTCAGGCTACAAGCTCAACAAAACCTAAAAATCTACCGAGGAAGAATGACAAAGTCCTTCGATCGGATGGTGCGTCCTCGAACATTTCATGAAGGGGAATTGGTCCTGGTGCTGAGAAGACCAATCATTCCACACCGAAAAATTGGTGGCAAATTCGTATCCAATTGGGAAGGTCCCTTTGTCATCGAGAAGGTGTACCAAGGAGGAGCATATCAGTTGATCGATCTAAACGGTCAGAGGCCTATGCCACCTATCAACGGCCGACATTTAAAGAAATACTTCGCATGAAAATTTCATGACGGATGTATTTTGTGATGATTAAAATTTTATATGCATATTTATCAATGCATGTATGCTTACATTTTGAAATTCTCTTGTATAGCAAGAATGCATTTCAAAATTCCCCATCAGACTGGAGGCATTTTAAATATTTATTTGGGTCGACATCGCGCTGCGTGCCGAGATCCCCAAATAAATATTTAAAATATCAAAGATATAAGGCCTATCCAAAATGTCTCTATGAGACAGGGGGCATTTTAAATATTCATTTGGGTTGACATCGTACTATACGCCGAGATCCCCAAATGAATATTTAAAATTTTATATTCCAAATTTATTCCATTCTGAAATATCCTGCGAGACAGGGGGCATTTTAAATATTTATTCGGGTCGACATCGCGCCACATGCCGAGATCCCCGAATAAATATTTAAAATTATCAATTCAAATATTCTTTTGTGCTAAAGAATACAAATATGTATTTTTCAAAGTATATGCAGGTGATCTCTCAAAAGATCGAGATAACATCTTCTCCAACAAACAAAGACTCAAAGGTCAAGAAAGTGACTTTTGTGGCTACGCACTCCTACAAAATTGAGCCGGAAAAGCTTGAAGTCTTTCAACAGCCTGAAGCTTAAGGTTCGAATGGGTGTAAAAGGTCGGATCCAACAAGCCCAAATATGGCCGGATCGCTGGCAGCTCTGTCTACTCAACAAGCCATAAGAAAGGCCGTAGTAGCGGAACCCCCACTTCGTCAACCCGTCAGTAGGGACTGTAGGAAGCACGAAGGCAAATTTGGCTCAACAAGTTCAAGTGATTGTAGTCTGCAAAATTCTCCAAAATGACTGGAGAATCAAAGTTCCAGTGGAAAGATGAGTCTCGAACAACTACCAGATGTTCGTAGGCTCCAAAATCTTCAACCATAAAGGAAGACTCCAAATTTATCAACTTCAACAAAGTCAGCATTGGGAAGCGCAATTCCCCATAGCTCAAGTCTGAAGCCTGAATGGGTGTAAAAGGTCGGATCCAACAAGCACAAATATGGCCGGATCGCTGGCAGCTCCGTCTACTCAACAAGCCATAAGAAAGGCCGCAGTAGAGGAACACCCATCTCAGCAACCAGAGGACAAAGAGCTGTCAAATTCTAGCTCTCCCGATCTGATGAACTCAAGTGATTCAGATTAAAGTCTTCTAAAGTGGTTAAGGATCAAGATACTACCTACGTTCGGTACTATCATCTGAATCCAGAACCTGCAAATCCTTCAACAAATCCGTAAAGCACAAAGCGAGGATCGAAGGAATTTTTCTTCAACAAGTTCATCAAAGCACAAAGCAAAGGACCGAAGAAAATTATCTCAAAGTTCGTAAAAAGCCCAAGGCTGAACTAAAAGGATTCTGTCATCAACAAGTCCGTTATGCACAAAGCTCTGGACCGATGACTTTTCGCCACCGACCTAATACAAATCTAAGGGTTTAGGTCACCAGCATCTACTCCTTCAACAAGCCCGCCAAAGCTAGAAGCATAGGGCCGAAGGTACAAAAATCATCTGACAAGTCAGTAAAGACAAATCAGACAATTCTCCATCAATGTCCGCAGCACAAAGCGTAAGACGAATGAAATCAGTATATCAGCCATCTATTGATATATCCAAGAGATCTATGGAGAAAGAAAGTTTTAGTGTGACGTCCAAGTAAATTTTTTTGGAGATCCACTAAATGAAAATTGTGGTGTGACATCCAAGCAAAATTTTTGGAGATCCACTAAATGAAAACCTCTGTGTGACATCTAGAACAAATATCTAGAGATCCACAAGACCAAGCAACTTACAACAAACGTGATTCGCTCTAGACGCGTACCACATTTGTTGGGGGGCATTTGTTGACCCTCATGTTATACCCAAAGGAAAACAAAAGGAGATGAAAGCAAAATAGAAATCCGGCGTACATACCTTATGCTCGGCAGATTCACGTATTCTGCCGTAAATCCAGCTGAAATCGGCGCCGATTCTATCAAATCCCGTAAATCCTGCCCGTAAATATTGCGACGAGTTCTCGATCGCTGCCCCATTAGCGGCTATAAAACGAAGCCGAACGCTCGGCTCTCTCCCATTCACAGATCCCACGACCACGAGCTCCTCTCTCCCTCAGCCCGAGCTCTTCCTCTCCTCTTCCCTTCCGACCGAAACCCCTTTCCTCTCCCACACGATCCCGAAGCCAAATCCCTCACAGCCTCCGACCTCACCCAGGCGAGCGCACCTCTTCCCGTCGAGCTCAATCCCGATCTCAAAGAGAAATAGGGAGGGAGAGAGAGAGAAAGAGATAGAGAGGAGAGAAACCTTACCTTGCCCTAGCCTCCACCCGACTTCGCTCCATCTCCGACGTTCCCTTCTTGTCGGGTTTGGAAGCTACGACATTCTGAGCGGAAGTAACCACGAGAGCTCGCTGGCTATGAAGGTATCTTTCTCCCTTATGCGCGCTTCATTCGGCCAAATCCCGTAAGCCCGCCGAGCCTAACCGAGAGAGAGGGAGAGAGTTTAATTAATTTAAATTAATTTAAATTAAAATTAATTTAAATTAATTTTAATTATGTTTTTTTAATTAATTATAGTTATTATAATTAATCATATTTAATTTTAATTAAATAGTTATAATTAATCTAATTAATTATGATTAATTTAATTAGAATAAATTTAGTTAATTATAATTTATAATTATTATTAATTACTATTAATTAATTATAAGTTGTTAAAATTAATTAATATTTATTAGTTATAATTAAAGCTAATTATAACTAATTATTTTAATTAATTTTAATAAACTATAACTAATTATTTTAATTAGTCATAATTAACTATAATTAATTAATTAATTAATTAATTATAATTACTTAATTATAATTAATTAATAATAATAAAAAAAGAGAATACCCTCTTTATCCCTCGATCCGCACCGACGGCCGCTAAGGTATAACCTTCCTAAACTCTAAAACTCTGAGAACTTGTTTCAACGCATTCGTCGAGACAAAACGACCACCTATACACGCTTTTCTTAGCGTGGTGGGAGGGAGTGCGTCACGACGCTTGCGAGGAAGCGGGTGATCACTTGAAATCCCTCTTTGATGTTCGTATCGCCATGGAAACATCGCCTATACACGCTTTTCTTAGCGTGGTGGGATAGGAGCCCGGTGCGATATGTACGAAAAAGCGGGGATACCCATAAGTACCCGCTTGCGGGGAAATAACTGCTTTGCTTACAAAATATTTTCAAAAATAAAAAAAATACTTTTTTTACACAAAAAAAAATACCCATACACGCTTTTCTTAGCGTGGTGGAGAATCAAAAAATACACGGCCGCGGTGTCCTCGAAAGAGGGCACCTACCATACACGCTTTTCTTAGCGTGGTGGGAAAGGCCCAGTTTTCCGTAGTTTTCCCCTAAACGGGGGAGACGCCGGGAGGCTGCCGAAATTTCGGGTGAAGACGGACTATACTTGGACTTTATTTGCACATCAAATGGACAAAAATGAGACTCGTACCTGGACTTGGATTGAACTCAAACGGCGATCGAACTTGGACTCGAACTTGTGAACTTAATTGAACTCAGAACAACCAAGGACTTGGGACTATGCTCAGAACTCAAATCAAATGAACTTAACTTGGCATAATTTAAAACAAATCAAGCTTAATCAAGTAATGTTGTAAGGAATAAGAACTTGGTTCAAACTTCATCAATTGTGAAAGACAATATACGCTTGGACTTGAAACAAGAACTCATATTGAACAACAGGGGACTTGAATCATTCTTGGACCACAGAAAACTTGAATTTGAACATGCAAGTGAACTTGATTGAACTCAAAGAACAATATGGGACTTGTGCACTTGGTACAATCAACTAAGGTCATACTACAAGGGACATAAAACTTGAATTTGATACAAGGAATTTGTGAGAGTTGAATCGTATGCAAAAGAACACCAGTGGGAATCGTGGCAAATTGAGAAAATTTACAAATACCACTTATTCATAAATGATGAGGAAATTCTATACAATTGAGCTACTTAAGATAAGCAATGAATGATAAAGAGATGCATTCATAGAGCTTGATTAGAATTGAACTCAAGCAAAGAATTTGTACTTTGATTACAAAGGACTTGTACCCAAATTTATAAGGGAACTACGATGAGCCTGAACCAAACTAGAACTTGAACTTTATGAGGCTTGAATAATCTATAAGGAGCATGAAAAGATTGCAACATCCCACATGCAAGTGGAGGGACTTGGTATGCAAGCAAATATATTGGTATCTTATAAGCAAAATGAAATTGGCACCTAAGTGAATGTGGCAAGTGGGTGGCTAATACATATGAAGCAATCAACAATGAACACAATCAACCTGATGGTCAATAAAGATATGCTTATAGATACATCGACCTCTTATGGATTATTGAAGTTCATATGTCATGAATTCAACGAATCACTAGCAAACATGAATGAGAGGGTCGTAGTGAGTTTAACCCACCTACGAGTCATTCATATAAGCAAATACATCTCTCCCCCACTAGCAAAATGATTCAACATGCAATGAACGTTATAACACTCCTACGATCAGTGGTGAACCAATGTTAAACAAATATACTAGCTCCTTATAAGCAAGGGTCCTTATATGCAAGAGTGGATAGTATATGAAAAAGTGCAAATATTTGCAAGGTCGTAGGAGATTCATCATATGCACTATATCACATTTACAAGTAAACGTTGGATGACATGTAACAAATGCAAGTATCTACAGGCCACTGTAGAAGACTCGTAGTACACCCATTCTATTGTCCACGAGCGAGATACAAAGTGACTATATCAAGTGCAAGTAAGAAATTCATCTTGCATACAACAAGCTATCTACGAGCATCTACAAGTCCAAGGCAGGAGATTAGTTAGTGCACTATGACCCGCCTACAAAAATCAACAAATAGTGCACAACAGTCTACCTGTACAAAGCAGCAAACAACTGATCCAGAAGCTGCTACGCTACGCCACCGGATCTGCAACATTTGTACAAGCAGACAGAAGGCGTCTACAATTATTTCAAAGTACCCCTGCACGTGCACTATAAATTATATACACATAGGTACACTAAAAGGGGTAAAAATAATTATAAAACCCGCATGGGCCCCGGCGAGCGTGTTATTGGTACACACGTGACGTCTAGGGATGCTGCGCGGGTTGACAAGTGAATTCTAGTTCAAACCCGATCCTCCTATATGGGTCAATAGGAGTCGACAAGGTTCGAACTCTCAAACAAATATACGGTTACTACGACCGGTATATTTGTCTTAATACATTCATCTTAGGCCTTTAAGGCCTATAACAAAGAGAATTCACTTTTAAAGGCACGAAGCCTACGAAACCCGATCCTCTGTCGACAGCCCGACAGAGTTGACAAGGTTCAATCCATAAAGATAAATGACCCCACAACACCCCGATGATGGCCGTGTTGAATGTTTATCTCAACCGGAGGGGTTCACAAACATTTCAAATAACTCTCAAATATCCAAATGCCGTTCCAAATATCCAAAAATCCCAGAAAACTCCAAAAAATCCCAAAAGTTCAAAAATATTTAAAATTGAAATAAATCCATCAAAAACTTAAAGCAAAAATCTATTCGCCCTCCGCAACAGTTTGCCGAGGCGGACAAATTAAAGTTCACTCTAGCTCACAAAGAGCCAAATGCCTAGTCGAAAATATCACTAGGATCCATTCTCAAACAATCTCTTGCCAGTAAGGGGCTTGCGCCTATAGGAAACCAGAACTCAGATCATAAAGTCCTCGCAAATGAGGGCGAAATCTCTGGGTAGTGTCTTATCTACAAACCCATCTGCCTTCCAAAATTTACCCCGGAACTTAGTTCGTTAAAACTCTCTCGCCGAATCAGAAGCGCGATGCGGAGGCCGGGGCCGAATTTTCGGAGCCCACAGTATGTATTAAATACTTTGTTTTCCTAGGGTTAGGGCATCTTGAATTTGGCTGAAATTTGAGATTTCTTTGATTTCTTTTGGGCTCTAGCGGCGTCTAAAGATTGAGAGAGAACGATCCTCCTCTCGAATAGAAGATCAATTGTATCTTGCTATTTTATGTTTCTATTTCATCAAATAATATAAATTTCTAATGTTTTTTTTTTGTGGATTTTTGTGGAGAATTCTCACTGTTTTCTGAAGATTGATAGGAAATACTTGAGATCTATAAGCGTTTCATATCAAATTCCTATCAGAGCAAGTCTTGGGACCATTCATGGGCTGATTTGGACGAATTTTGACAGTTGATTTTTGGCTGGGAAAGGAGAAAGTTGCTGTTTTTGTAACTCAAATCCAGAATTTTTTTATCTACAAAATTCGGATCGAGATGACAGCCAAGAAAGTAGATTCGCTTGAAGAAAGGCTTGAAGGGGAGATGAATCAAATCAAGACGACGGTGGATTTCCTCTATAGAAGGACAAGTAGCCGATCTCCGGGACATGATGAAGAAAATATTGGAAATCCATAACCAAAGGTCAGCTTCCATGGCAAGAGGGGTGGAAGGGAAAAGCACGAATTCTGAAATCCGTAGGGAGGTAGACGAGGTGGAAATCATGGAAGGAGAAAGAAGAAGACCCCATATGGAGTCAATCCAGAGGGAAGAAAGAGGAGGTTGATATGGAGAATGTCATGAGGGATACTATGGCCGTCGAGGTGCTGATTTTGAAGAAAGAATGGGGGAATTTGAAGGGGGGTTTTGGCTATGGCATGACAAGGGAAGACCGGGAGACGTGGAGAGAGCCGAGCACTTGGGAGAGGGAAAGCTATGAAAGAATAAGGGGGAATTGTGGCAATTAGAAGGTGAGGAAGCTTAAGATGCCCATATTTAAAGATGAGGATGCGTATGAGTGAATTTATAAGGTGGAGAGATACTTCGCCGTTAATGGGCTGACAGAGGAGGAGAAGCTGACAGTGGTAGGCTTGTGCTTGGAAGGGAAGGCTATGTCATGATATCAGTAGAGAGACCAGAGGATACCTATCAGGAACTGGAGGGAATTCAAGGATTGTATAATAGAATGCTTCCAAACTGACCGGGGAGGAGATTTCCATGAGCAATTTTTTGCTCTGGCGCAGGAGGGATCAGTAGTAGACTATCGGGAGCAGTTTGAGCACCTGGCCTGTAGGTTGGAGCGATTATCAGATATTGTACTTGAGGGGAACTTCATGAAGGGGTTAAATACAGAAATCAGAGCTGCAGTGAAAGTCTTGATGCCGCTGGACTTAGGGGAGGCCATGAAGTTAGCACAACTGGTTGAAAATCAGAAAAATCTAGAGAAGGGAGCTAGGGGCAGTAGCTCGAGAGATTTTTACAGGGCAACGACCACTCTTCTAACACCCAAGGGGCCTGCATTAGATAACATTAATGAGACCACCAGAGAGAAGCTAGGAGGGAGTGAGAAAAATTTCAAGAGGCTGACAGAGAAGAAGATGCAAGAGAAGAGGCTAGGGCAAAGGGGTTATGTTTCCGGTGTGACGAGAAGTATACTCCAGGGCACAAGTGTAGGGATCAAACTCTTTAGGTTCTCACTGTCTGTGATGATGAGAAAACTAAGGAGGGAGGTGAGCAAGATATGGATGACAAGTTGCACCTGGATGTGGCGAAGATCTCCCTGAATTCAGTAGTAGGAATCACTTCTAATCATACGATGAAGGTGAAGGGGGAAATAACATGCATGGAGGTGGTAGTTTTGATTGATAGTGGGTTTACCTATAATTTCATTTCCACTCAAGTCGTCAATCAACTGGGTGTGAAATTAGTGGACACCAGTTATTATAGGGTGATGATGGGTACAGGGAAGGTGGAGCAAAGCTAAGGGATTTGCAGAGGAGTTGTGTTGACCATCTAGGGGATTCAAGTAAGGGAGGATTTTCTCCCATTAGAGTTAGGAAATATTGATGTCATCCTAGGGATGAAGTGGTTATAAACCTTGGGGGAAACCAAGGACAATTAGGGGGCACTTACGTGGAATTAAGGGTGGATGGGAGAAAGGTGGTTATAAGGGGAGATGCAGGGCTATCCAAAGTTATTTTATCACTTAAGATCATGTTAGAAGCATACAAGAGGTGACAGAAGATTATTTAGTGGGACTACACGAGCTGGATGTGATCAGGATGAAGGGAGGGGATGTTTCTCTTTTAGTGTAGCCCTTGATTCAGCAATTTAGTAAGATTTTTCAGCCACCTCAAGGATGACCACCTCCACGGGAACACGAGCATATGTACGCCTTGAAGACAAGGTAGATCTTTGAGAGGGGAGTATTGTTAGACTGGTCCATTGGACCGATCCAGCCGGTCTACATGGGACTGGTCCAGGCATGGACAGAGGTGCGATTCTTCGCCCCTGGCGTGTGTTGCGGAGGTCACAAGCCTTGCGGGAGCCAAATTGGAAAGATTTTGGTGGGGGGTTTAAGAGGAAATTTTGAATGTAGGGACTGTTTAGGGATTTCCTTTTGATTTGTACGCATTAAATACTTTGTTTTCCTAGGGTTAGGGCATCTTGAATTTGGCTGAAATTTGAGATCTCTTTGATTTCTTTTGGGCTCTAACAGCGTCTAGAGATTGGGAGAGAACGATCCTCCTCTCGTATAGAGGATCAATTGTATCTTGCTATTTTCCGTTTCTATATCATCAAATAATATAAATTTCTAAAGTTTTTTTTTATTTGGTGTGGATTTTTGTGGAGAATTCTCACTATTTTTTGAAGATTGATAGGAAATACTTGAGATCTATAAGTGTTTCTTATCAATGACTTCCAAACTTGATGTGCTTGTAATCAAATCATGTGACTCAATAAAATGAATCCAACGAGCCCAAGATTGCTTAATTCTGGCATTATTAAGAAACTTAAATGGTGAAGAATCAATTAATTTAAGAAATTAACACGGGTCGTCTGATGGAATGTTTTAGATTTTTTCTATATTTATGAGACATACTGTAATATCACAATCTGCTCCAGGATCGTCCAGGACGATCTGGATCGTCCTGGGACGATCAGTTGAAAATCAGCTCCAGATTTGCCCAGTTTTGCTCCAGGTGATTTTCTGCATGCATCGTCCAGGCCGATTGGAGACATCGGCCAGGCCGATAGGCACTGTAGAAAATATCGTCCAGACAACAGCCCTGGGAAGAATTCAGGCCGATCCATTTGGTCGGATCGTCCCGGGACGATGCTGCGATCGGCCGGGCCGATCTGAGCATTACTTAAGGGTTTCAGCCGATTTGAAGAGAGAGAAAATCAAAAAAATAAATATCTGATTTACTGTTCTGAGGAGAGAGAAAAAGAGTTCTTGGAAAAGTTGATTTCGGGAAGACGCGGAGCCGTTTTCGAGCGAAGTGACTGTTGAGGATTTTGCTGTGCACGAGGTAAGGCACATTCCATCTTTCTCAATTTTCAGTTCCGTCGCGGTTGGCGGTATTTTCTGTCCGGATTTCGTTTTCGTTACGGTTTTTTGTCCGTATCTTTTGATTGGTTCCGTTTTTACCGCGTAAGTTTTGGTATATCGTTGCCGTGCCGGGTGTGCACGTTTTGACTATATTTTGAAGATTTTTGTCCGGGTGTTTTTGATTCGACTGTGTTTTTAGTCGACCGGATTTTTCTGTGAAATTGTAAATTATCTGTGCAGTAGAATAAATGTTCTGGAATATGCTTATCTATGTTCTGTGTGAATTCGGTAAATTTTCTTTGCAGGAATTTTTGTGTAAATTCTGTATACTGCCGTTGTGCTGCCCGATTTTTGGGTAATTTCTGAATTGTCCGTATTTCTTCTGAATTGAAATGCTATGTGTATAAGCTATACAAAGGGAGTTATAAGGGGCCTGAATCCTATGAGATTCAGTTAGTGAAACGGGGAAATCTGAAATGAGCTCAAATCTGAAATCTGATATCTGTTTTGTTCCGGATCCGATGAATTCTGTTCTGGTGCTATAAGCACATCTGTTTTGGTGTCGTGAGCACAAAGGGAGACATAAGGGGCCTGGATCCTATGAGATTCAGTCAGTGTCTGGGAAGGGAGGTATAAGGGGCCGGAATCCGTAGAGATTCCGTCAGTGTCAGGGCATTTAGCTATATGTATCTGTTCTGTTTTCTGTATCTGTTCTGTTCTGTATGAAATTGTGATTATGATATGATATGATCCGTACGATTCTGATTTCTGATTCTGACTCCGTTGATGTATCCTGTTCTGTGATCTGATCTGTGCAATTCCGTTTCTGATTTGATATCTGTCCGTATAAGTTCTGATTTCCGACTCTGTTCCGATTTCTGATCTGATTTCTGTCTGATGAGTTTGGTTTTGGTTTCTGAGAATTTAGATTGGTGGTTTGTTGCTTTGCTGAGCTGTTGAGCTCACCCTTGCTTTCTGGTGGTTTTTAGGTTCTGGGAAGGGCAAGGAAGTTCAGGACTAGAGTTCAGAGTCTGATCAGTATAGGTACTTTTGTACTTTTTGATTTTTGTACAGTCATGGCTTTCCTGTTCTGTCTTTCTTTCTGTTGAAAGCCATGTACTGTTCTGTAGATGATTATTTTTGAGGAAATGAAAAGATAGATGTTTTGTTCCGCTGCATTTGATGATTTTAGTAGCTCTGTTGTTCTGTGTGTGTCTGTTGAGTTAAGTACTTGGAAGATCAGTTCAGTAACCTAATCCAAAGCCAGATCCTGGATATGCAAGGTAAGTCTCTCGTCGCGATCCGGCTCGGGCGGGATCCGTCCCCGTCGGGTCGGGTCGTGACAAGCTTTTGTGGTATCAGAGCACTGGTTTTGGAAACAGGTTGGATTGTAAAACAGAGCTTTAGGAAGTGATCAGTAGTCTGTCTGGGAGGTAGTTTTGGGTCGTTTGGCTTTTTATTGTGTTGTTTTTGTGTTGTTTTTGTGATAATTTTCCGAATTTTCTGGATTTTTCTGTATGGATCAGCCAGACCCAGACATGACAGACGGTCAGAGTGCCGATCAGGCAGCACCAGTGGGGAGTACAGCCCCAGTGGTCGGTGCTGATACGCTTTCACAGTTTGCGTCACTTGTTGCTCAGATGATGAGCGAGACTCAGAGCAGAGCTTCTACTGTTAGATCTGAGGACATTGATCGACACCTGCAGTTATTTTTGAGGTTGAAGCCTCCGAGATTTGAGGGCGCTGTTGAGCCCAGAGCAGCCGAGGAGTGGCTGAGGAGGTTGGAAAAGACTTTTGACGGGATGTAGTGTCCTGCAGATAGGAAGGTTCCGTTAGCTGTTTTTCTGTTGGACGGAGAGGCTGAGCACTGGTGGGATGGCCAGCAGGCAGCCAGATTTCAGGGTAGACTGAACTCTTTGATCACTTGGGAAGAGTTCACTGAAGTGTTCAGAGACTGGTTTGTTCCTCCTTCTGCACGACAGCAGATGCAGGAGAGTTTTCTGAGGCTGGTTCAGGGGAGCAAGACGGTGATGCAGTACGAGGCTGAGTTTACTGCATTAGCCAGGTACGCTCCGCAGCTGGTCAGCACTTCTGCTGAGAGGTGCTACAGATTTCTGAGAGGCTTACGAGACACTTTGAGGCAGCCTTTGATACCGTTCAGGATCATTGATTTCTCTGAGCTTGTGGAGCGAGCTCGTCTGATCGAGAATGACATGACGGCTACTCAGCAGCGGTGGACTGCGAGTAGGAAGAGATTTGGAGGTGAGACTTCTGGCAGTGGTTCCTCTGGGAAGAGGAGATTTGTTTCTGGTTCTGGATTTGGAGATTCCAGAAGGAGCGGAGGATCGTCTGGTACTGCTACCAGTACGACTAGTTCTGGATCTGTCAGTGTGGCACCTGTGTGCCAGAGTTGTGGACGGCGACACCATGGCCAGTGCTACAGGATAGCTGGTCTTTGTTTCAGATGTGGTCAGCCGGGACATAGGATTGCAGAATGTCCACAGATGAGATTTGAGCAGCGATCTGAGGGCTCCGTCAGACCTGTTGGTTCAGCAGCAGGAAGACCGAGGACTGTTCCTCCACGCCCTGAGGGATTTATTGGTAGAGGTGGTGGTTCTAGTTCTGCACCACGGAGACCACCTACGATTCAAAGGGAGCAGAGTAGTTCTGTTGCTTCAGCTCCTGTTCCAGTTCAGCCACGAGTTTACAGCTTGAGTCAGCAGGAGGCTCGAGATGCTCCGGATGTTGTGACAGGTACGGTTTACATTTCTGATCAGCCCTGTCGTGTTTTGTTTGACTCTGGAGCGAGTCATTCTTTTCTGTCCTAGCACTGTTTTGAGGCTTTACGTTTGGATTCTCTTTTACTTCCGGTTTCTTTGTCTGTGATTTTACCGGCTGGGAATCCATTGATTGCTCGACAGTTTTGTTTGTGTGAGATCGAGATTTCTGGCAAGAAGTGGAAATCGAGTTTGATTCGGTTGCCGATTTCATCGTATGATGTGATTTTGGGCATGGATTGGCTGAGTCAGTATGAGGCTCAGATTGACTGTCTGAAGAAGCAAGTGAGTTTGCTTGTGGCTGGAGAGAGAGTTGTATTTCAGGGATTACGAGGTGTTCTCTCCAGTCTGATTTCTGCGTTGGAGGTGAGCAGGATGTGGAAGAAAGGATGCCCAGTATTTTTGGCTTCGGTGCGGGATCTGAACCTGGAGGTTGGTTCTGTTTCTGAGATCCCAGTGGTACGGGAGTTTGTGGATGTTTTTCCTGAGGAGTTGGTTGGTTTACCTCCGGATAGAGATGTGGAGTTCTCTATCGATGTTTTTCCGGGTACCGCTCCGATATCGAAAGCTCCGTACAGGATGGCACCGAAAGAACTTTCTGAGTTGAAAGTTCAGCTTCAGGAGTTGGTTGACAGAGGTTTTGTGCGCCCTAGTGTTTCACCATGGGGAGCACCTGTTCTGTTTGTGAAGAAGAAGGACGGTACACTCCGTATGTGTATTGATTACAGAGATTTGAACAAGGCCACGATCAAGAACAAGTATCCTTTGCCTCGGATTGATGACTTGTTTGATCAGCTTTCCGGATCTTCGGTATTTTCGAAGATTGACTTGCGATCCGGATATTATCAGGTGAAGGTGAAGGAATCTGATGTGGTGAAGACTGCTTTCAGTACTCGGTACGGGCACTACGAGTTTTTGGTTATGCCTTTTGGGGTAACCAATGCGCCTACGATTTTCATGGATCTGATGAACCGAGTATTCAGGGAGTATTTGGATCAGTTTGTGATCGTCTTCATCGACGATATTCTGGTATATTCTGCATCTGAGGATGATCATACTAGACATTTGAGGATTGTGTTGGAGACTTTGAGGAGGAATCAGCTGTATGCCAAGTTCTCCAAGTGTGAATTCTGGCTGAAGAGCATTTCTTTTCTGGGGCATGTGATTAGCGGAGAAGGCATTTCTGTGGATCCCCAGAAGATTCAGGCAGTTGCTGATTGGCCAAGGCCGACTACGGTATTTGAGGTACGTAGTTTCTTGGGCATGGCCGGGTATTACAGGAAGTTTGTGAAAGGATTTTCACAGATTTCGACTCCTCTGACGAGACTGACTCAGAAGTCGGTTCCTTTCGTTTGGACACCGGAGTGTGAAGCTAGTTTTCAGAGACTGAAGGATTGTTTGACTTCAGCTCCAGTGTTGGCACTTCCGTCAGGTACGGAGGATTTTCAGGTGTTCAGTGATGCTTCACTGAAAGGACTGGGATGTGTCCTGATGCAGCATAGTCATGTAATTGCTTATGCTTCGAGACAGTTGAAACCACATGAGAAGAATTACCCGACGCATGATTTGGAGTTAGCTGCAGTTGTTTTTGCTTTGAAGATTTGGCGTCATTACCTGTATGGCGTCAGATGTGAGATTTTTACTGATCATAAGAGCCTGAAGTATATTTTTACTCAGAAGGATCTGAATTTGAGACAGAGGCGGTGGCTCGAGTTGATCAAGGACTATGACCTGACTATTCAGTATCAGCCTGGGAAGGCGAATGTGGTAGCAGATGCTTTGAGCAGGAAGTCTTCTGGATTATCAGGTATTCAGCTTACCTGTGATGACTTTCTGATTCGTGATTTGGAGAGATTGCAGTTGGAGGTGATTTCCTCCAGTGATTTGGAGTTGGCTCAGATGAGTATTCAGTCTTCTTTAGAAGCACGGATTCAAGAAGCCCAGAAGTCAGATTCTGATTATTCGAAGTTGATAGCTCAGATTGAATCTGGTAAGACTCCTGAACTTCGAATTTCTGATTCTGGTGCTATTTTCTGTAAGAACAGGTTGTGGGTACCTGTGTTTGGAGATTTGAGGCGGGAGATTCTGTATGAATCTCATCATTCTGGCTACACTGTTCATCCAGGCAGTGGTAAGATGTACGCTGATATGAAGCTTTTGTTCTGGTGGCCTGGGATGAAGAAGGATGTGGCGGAGTTTGTGTCGAGATGCGAAGCCTGTCAGTTGGTGAAGGCAGAGCATCAGCGACCAGGTGGACTGTTACAGTCGTTGCCTATCCCTGAGTGGAAATGGGAGGAGGTAACGATGGATTTTGCGATGGGTTTCCCTCGATCTAGACAAGGACATGATGCTATTTGGGTAGTTGTAGATCGATTGACGAAGTCAGCCCATTTTCTTCCGATCAGACAGACAGATTCAGTTGAACGCTTGGCACAGATTTATGTGAAGGAGATAGTCAGATTGCACGGTGTGCCTCGCGTGATTGTATCTGATCGAGATGGACGTTTTACTTCCAGACTTTGGAAAGGCATTCAGCAAGGCTTGGGTACGAAATTGCATTTCAGTACAGCCTTTCATCCTCAGACCGACGGACAGTCTGAGAGGACTATTCAGGTACTGGAAGATCTGTTGAGACTTTGTGTTCTGGACTTTAGCGGAAGCTGGGAAGATCATATTCCGCTGATTGAGTTTGCTTATAACAACAGTTTTCAGTCCAGTATCGGTATGGCACCGTACGAGGCTCTGTATGGCAGGAAGTGCCGTACTCCTTTGACTCTGACGGAGGTCGGAGATAGACAGGCTTTGGGGGCCACTTTTGCTGATGAAACTGCTCAGAAGATCAGTTTGATAAGAGAAAGATTGAAAGCCGCTCAAGACCGTCAGCAGAAGTATTACAATCAGAAGCACAGATTTGTTGAGTTTCAGGTTGGTGACTTTGTATATGTCAAAGTCAGCCCGATGAAAGGTGTGAGCAGATTTGGTCAGGTAAGCAAGCTTAGTCCAAGGTATGTTGGACCATTTGAGATTTTGGAAAGAATTGGAAAAGCTGCTTATCGCCTAATGCTTTCTGATTCTATGCCGGATGTGCATAATGTGTTTCATGTATCCACTCTGAGGAAGTGGGTATCCGACTCTGGGAAGAAGATATCAGCTGATGAGGTTGAGATTCAGGAGAATCTGGCGTACAAGGAAGAGCCAGAGCTTATTTTGGCGTACGACGTCCGGAAGTTAAGAAATAAAGAGATTCCGATGGTTAAAGTCCAGTTGAAGCACCGGACTGCACGAGAAGCAACGTGGGAAAAGGAGTCTGATATGAGACGGTCGTACCCGTACTTGTTTTGACTGAGTTTGGATTGGATAATGTCGAGGACGACATTTTTCTGAGTTGGGGAGATTGTAATATCACAATCTGCTCCAGGATCGTCCAGGACGATCTGGATCGTCCTGGGACGATCAGTTGAAAATCAGCTCCAGATTTGCCCAGTTTTGCTCCAGGTGATTTTCTGCATGCATCGTCCAGGCCGATTGGAGACATCGGCCAGGCCGATAGGCACTGTAGAAAATATCGTCCAGACAACAGCCCTGGGAAGAATTCAGGCCGATCCATTTGGTCGGATCGTCCCGGGACGATGCTGCGATCGGCCGGGCCGATCTGAGCATTACTTAAGGGTTTCAGCCGATTTGAAGAGAGAGAAAATCAAAAAAATAAATATCTGATTTACTGTTCTGAGGAGAGAGAAAAAGAGTTCTTGGAAAAGTTGATTTCGGGAAGACGCGGAGCCGTTTTCGAGCGAAGTGACTGTTGAGGATTTTGCTGTGCACGAGGTAAGGCACATTCCATCTTTCTCAATTTTCAGTTCCGTCGCGGTTGGCGGTATTTTCTGTCCGGATTTCGTTTTCGTTACGGTTTTTCGTCCGTATCTTTTGATTGGTTCCGTTTTTACCGCGTAAGTTTTGGTATATCGTTGCCGTGCCGGGTGTGCACGTTTTGACTATATTTTGAAGATTTTTGTCCGGGTGTTTTTGATTCGACTGTGTTTTTAGTCGACCGGATTTTTCTGTGAAATTGTAAATTATCTGTGCAGTAGAATAAATGTTCTGGAATATGCTTATCTATGTTCTGTGTGAATTCGGTAAATTTTCTTTGCAGGAATTTTTGTGTAAATTCTGTATACTGCCGTTGTGCTGCCCGATTTTTGGGTAATTTCTGAATTGTCCGTATTTCTTCTGAATTGAAATGCTATGTGTATAAGCTATACAAAGGGAGTTATAAGGGGCCTGAATCCTATGAGATTCAGTTAGTGAAACGGGGAAATCTGAAATGAGCTCAAATCTGAAATCTGATATCTGTTTTGTTCCGGATCCGATGAATTCTGTTCTGGTGCTATAAGCACATCTGTTTTGGTGCCGTGAGCACAAAGGGAGACATAAGGGGCCTGGATCCTATGAGATTCAGTCAGTGTCTGGGAAGGGAGGTATAAGGGGCCGGAATCCGTAGAGATTCCGTCAGTGTCAGGGCATTTAGCTATATGTATCTGTTCTGTTTTCTGTATCTGTTCTGTTCTGTATGAAATTGTGATTATGATATGATATGATCCGTACGATTCTGATTTCTGATTCTGACTCCGTTGATGTATCCTGTTCTGTGATCTGATCTGTGCAATTCCGTTTCTGATTTGATATCTGTCCGTATAAGTTCTGATTTCCGACTCTGTTCCGATTTCTGATCTGATTTCTGTCTGATGAGTTTGGTTTTGGTTTCTGAGAATTTAGATTGGTGGTTTGTTGCTTTGCTGAGCTGTTGAGCTCACCCTTGCTTTCTGGTGGTTTTCAGGTTCTGGGAAGGGCAAGGAAGTTCAGGACTAGAGTTCAGAGTCTGATCAGTATAGGTACTTTTGTACTTTTTGATTTTTGTACAGTCATGGCTTTCCTGTTCTGTCTTTCTTTCTGTTGAAAGCCATGTACTGTTCTGTAGATGATTATTTTTGAGGAAATGAAAAGATAGATGTTTTGTTCCGCTGCATTTGATGATTTTAGTAGCTCTGTTGTTCTGTGTGTGTCTGTTGAGTTAAGTACTTGGAAGATCAGTTCAGTAACCTAATCCAAAGCCAGATCCTGGATATGCAAGGTAAGTCTCTCGTCGCGATCCGGCTCGGGCGGGATCCGTCCCCGTCGGGTCGGGTCGTGACAAGCTTTTGTGGTATCAGAGCACTGGTTTTGGAAACAGGTTGGATTGTAAAACAGAGCTTTAGGAAGTGATCAGTAGTCTGTCTGGGAGGTAGTTTTGGGTCGTTTGGCTTTTTATTGTGTTGTTTTTGTGTTGTTTTTGTGATAGTTTTCCGAATTTTCTGGATTTTTCTGTATGGATCAGCCAGACCCAGACATGACAGACGGTCAGAGTGCCGATCAGGCAGCACCAGTGGGGAGTACAGCCCCAGTGGTCGGTGCTGATACGCTTTCACAGTTTGCGTCACTTGTTGCTCAGATGATGAGCGAGACTCAGAGCAGAGCTTCTACTGTTAGATCTGAGGACATTGATCGACACCTGCAGTTATTTTTGAGGTTGAAGCCTCCGAGATTTGAGGGCGCTGTTGAGCCCAGAGCAGCCGAGGAGTGGCTGAGGAGGTTGGAAAAGACTTTTGACGGGATGTAGTGTCCTGCAGATAGGAAGGTTCCGTTAGCTGTTTTTCTGTTGGACGGAGAGGCTGAGCACTGGTGGGATGGCCAGCAGGCAGCCAGATTTCAGGGTAGACTGAACTCTTTGATCACTTGGGAAGAGTTCACTGAAGTGTTCAGAGACTGGTTTGTTCCTCCTTCTGCACGACAGCAGATGCAGGAGAGTTTTCTGAGGCTGGTTCAGGGGAGCAAGACGGTGATGCAGTACGAGGCTGAGTTTACTGCATTAGCCAGGTACGCTCCGCAGCTGGTCAGCACTTCTGCTGAGAGGTGCTACAGATTTCTGAGAGGCTTACGAGACACTTTGAGGCAGCCTTTGATACCGTTCAGGATCATTGATTTCTCTGAGCTTGTGGAGCGAGCTCGTCTGATCGAGAATGACATGACGGCTACTCAGCAGCGGTGGACTGCGAGTAGGAAGAGATTTGGAGGTGAGACTTCTGGCAGTGGTTCCTCTGGGAAGAGGAGATTTGTTTCTGGTTCTGGATTTGGAGATTCCAGAAGGAGCGGAGGATCGTCTGGTACTGCTACCAGTACGACTAGTTCTGGATCTGTCAGTGTGGCACCTGTGTGCCAGAGTTGTGGACGGCGACACCATGGCCAGTGCTACAGGATAGCTGGTCTTTGTTTCAGATGTGGTCAGCCGGGACATAGGATTGCAGAATGTCCACAGATGAGATTTGAGCAGCGATCTGAGGGCTCCGTCAGACCTGTTGGTTCAGCAGCAGGAAGACCGAGGACTGTTCCTCCACGCCCTGAGGGATTTATTGGTAGAGGTGGTGGTTCTAGTTCTGCACCACGGAGACCACCTACGATTCAAAGGGAGCAGAGTAGTTCTGTTGCTTCAGCTCCTGTTCCAGTTCAGCCACGAGTTTACAGCTTGAGTCAGCAGGAGGCTCGAGATGCTCCGGATGTTGTGACAGGTACGGTTTACATTTCTGATCAGCCCTGTCGTGTTTTGTTTGACTCTGGAGCGAGTCATTCTTTTCTGTCCTAGCACTGTTTTGAGGCTTTACGTTTGGATTCTCTTTTACTTCCGGTTTCTTTGTCTGTGATTTTACCGGCTGGGAATCCATTGATTGCTCGACAGTTTTGTTTGTGTGAGATCGAGATTTCTGGCAAGAAGTGGAAATCGAGTTTGATTCGGTTGCCGATTTCATCGTATGATGTGATTTTGGGCATGGATTGGCTGAGTCAGTATGAGGCTCAGATTGACTGTCTGAAGAAGCAAGTGAGTTTGCTTGTGGCTGGAGAGAGAGTTGTATTTCAGGGATTACGAGGTGTTCTCTCCAGTCTGATTTCTGCGTTGGAGGTGAGCAGGATGTGGAAGAAAGGATGCCCAGTATTTTTGGCTTCGGTGCGGGATCTGAACCTGGAGGTTGGTTCTGTTTCTGAGATCCCAGTGGTACGGGAGTTTGTGGATGTTTTTCCTGAGGAGTTGGTTGGTTTACCTCCGGATAGAGATGTGGAGTTCTCTATCGATGTTTTTCCGGGTACCGCTCCGATATCGAAAGCTCCGTACAGGATGGCACCGAAAGAACTTTCTGAGTTGAAAGTTCAGCTTCAGGAGTTGGTTGACAGAGGTTTTGTGCGCCCTAGTGTTTCACCATGGGGAGCACCTGTTCTGTTTGTGAAGAAGAAGGACGGTACACTCCGTATGTGTATTGATTACAGAGATTTGAACAAGGCCACGATCAAGAACAAGTATCCTTTGCCTCGGATTGATGACTTGTTTGATCAGCTTTCCGGATCTTCGGTATTTTCGAAGATTGACTTGCGATCCGGATATTATCAGGTGAAGGTGAAGGAATCTGATGTGGTGAAGACTGCTTTCAGTACTCGGTACGGGCACTACGAGTTTTTGGTTATGCCTTTTGGGGTAACCAATGCGCCTACGATTTTCATGGATCTGATGAACCGAGTATTCAGGGAGTATTTGGATCAGTTTGTGATCGTCTTCATCGACGATATTCTGGTATATTCTGCATCTGAGGATGATCATACTAGACATTTGAGGATTGTGTTGGAGACTTTGAGGAGGAATCAGCTGTATGCCAAGTTCTCCAAGTGTGAATTCTGGCTGAAGAGCATTTCTTTTCTGGGGCATGTGATTAGCGGAGAAGGCATTTCTGTGGATCCCCAGAAGATTCAGGCAGTTGCTGATTGGCCAAGGCCGACTACGGTATTTGAGGTACGTAGTTTCTTGGGCATGGCCGGGTATTACAGGAAGTTTGTGAAAGGATTTTCACAGATTTCGACTCCTCTGACGAGACTGACTCAGAAGTCGGTTCCTTTCGTTTGGACACCGGAGTGTGAAGCTAGTTTTCAGAGACTGAAGGATTGTTTGACTTCAGCTCCAGTGTTGGCACTTCCGTCAGGTACGGAGGATTTTCAGGTGTTCAGTGATGCTTCACTGAAAGGACTGGGATGTGTCCTGATGCAGCATAGTCATGTAATTGCTTATGCTTCGAGACAGTTGAAACCACATGAGAAGAATTACCCGACGCATGATTTGGAGTTAGCTGCAGTTGTTTTTGCTTTGAAGATTTGGCGTCATTACCTGTATGGCGTCAGATGTGAGATTTTTACTGATCATAAGAGCCTGAAGTATATTTTTACTCAGAAGGATCTGAATTTGAGACAGAGGCGGTGGCTCGAGTTGATCAAGGACTATGACCTGACTATTCAGTATCAGCCTGGGAAGGCGAATGTGGTAGCAGATGCTTTGAGCAGGAAGTCTTCTGGATTATCAGGTATTCAGCTTACCTGTGATGACTTTCTGATTCGTGATTTGGAGAGATTGCAGTTGGAGGTGATTTCCTCCAGTGATTTGGAGTTGGCTCAGATGAGTATTCAGTCTTCTTTAGAAGCACGGATTCAAGAAGCCCAGAAGTCAGATTCTGATTATTCGAAGTTGATAGCTCAGATTGAATCTGGTAAGACTCCTGAACTTCGAATTTCTGATTCTGGTGCTATTTTCTGTAAGAACAGGTTGTGGGTACCTGTGTTTGGAGATTTGAGGCGGGAGATTCTGTATGAATCTCATCATTCTGGCTACACTGTTCATCCAGGCAGTGGTAAGATGTACGCTGATATGAAGCTTTTGTTCTGGTGGCCTGGGATGAAGAAGGATGTGGCGGAGTTTGTGTCGAGATGCGAAGCCTGTCAGTTGGTGAAGGCAGAGCATCAGCGACCAGGTGGACTGTTACAGTCGTTGCCTATCCCTGAGTGGAAATGGGAGGAGGTAACGATGGATTTTGCGATGGGTTTCCCTCGATCTAGACAAGGACATGATGCTATTTGGGTAGTTGTAGATCGATTGACGAAGTCAGCCCATTTTCTTCCGATCAGACAGACAGATTCAGTTGAACGCTTGGCACAGATTTATGTGAAGGAGATAGTCAGATTGCACGGTGTGCCTCGCGTGATTGTATCTGATCGAGATGGACGTTTTACTTCCAGACTTTGGAAAGGCATTCAGCAAGGCTTGGGTACGAAATTGCATTTCAGTACAGCCTTTCATCCTCAGACCGACGGACAGTCTGAGAGGACTATTCAGGTACTGGAAGATCTGTTGAGACTTTGTGTTCTGGACTTTAGCGGAAGCTGGGAAGATCATATTCCGCTGATTGAGTTTGCTTATAACAACAGTTTTCAGTCCAGTATCGGTATGGCACCGTACGAGGCTCTGTATGGCAGGAAGTGCCGTACTCCTTTGACTCTGACGGAGGTCGGAGATAGACAGGCTTTGGGGGCCACTTTTGCTGATGAAACTGCTCAGAAGATCAGTTTGATAAGAGAAAGATTGAAAGCCGCTCAAGACCGTCAGCAGAAGTATTACAATCAGAAGCACAGATTTGTTGAGTTTCAGGTTGGTGACTTTGTATATGTCAAAGTCAGCCCGATGAAAGGTGTGAGCAGATTTGGTCAGGTAAGCAAGCTTAGTCCAAGGTATGTTGGACCATTTGAGATTTTGGAAAGAATTGGAAAAGCTGCTTATCGCCTAATGCTTTCTGATTCTATGCCGGATGTGCATAATGTGTTTCATGTATCCACTCTGAGGAAGTGGGTATCCGACTCTGGGAAGAAGATATCAGCTGATGAGGTTGAGATTCAGGAGAATCTGGCGTACAAGGAAGAGCCAGAGCTTATTTTGGCGTACGACGTCCGGAAGTTAAGAAATAAAGAGATTCCGATGGTTAAAGTCCAGTTGAAGCACCGGACTGCACGAGAAGCAACGTGGGAAAAGGAGTCTGATATGAGACGGTCGTACCCGTACTTGTTTTGACTGAGTTTGGATTGGATAATGTCGAGGACGACATTTTTCTGAGTTGGGGAGATTGTAATATCACAATCTGCTCCAGGATCGTCCAGGACGATCTGGATCGTCCTGGGACGATCAGTTGAAAATCAGCTCCAGATTTGCCCAGTTTTGCTCCAGGTGATTTTCTGCATGCATCGTCCAGGCCGATTGGAGACATCGGCCAGGCCGATAGGCACTGTAGAAAATATCGTCCAGACAACAGCCCTGGGAAGAATTCAGGCCGATCCATTTGGTCGGATCGTCCCGGGACGATGCTGCGATCGGCCGGGCCGATCTGAGCATTACTTAAGGGTTTCAGCCGATTTGAAGAGAGAGAAAATCAAAAAAATAAATATCTGATTTACTGTTCTGAGGAGAGAGAAAAAGAGTTCTTGGAAAAGTTGATTTCGGGAAGACGCGGAGCCGTTTTCGAGCGAAGTGACTGTTGAGGATTTTGCTGTGCACGAGGTAAGGCACATTCCATCTTTCTCAATTTTCAGTTCCGTCGCGGTTGGCGGTATTTTCTGTCCGGATTTCGTTTTCGTTACGGTTTTTCGTCCGTATCTTTTGATTGGTTCCGTTTTTACCGCGTAAGTTTTGGTATATCGTTGCCGTGCCGGGTGTGCACGTTTTGACTATATTTTGAAGATTTTTGTCCGGGTGTTTTTGATTCGACTGTGTTTTTAGTCGACCGGATTTTTCTGTGAAATTGTAAATTATCTGTGCAGTAGAATAAATGTTCTGGAATATGCTTATCTATGTTCTGTGTGAATTCGGTAAATTTTCTTTGCAGGAATTTTTGTGTAAATTCTGTATACTGCCGTTGTGCTGCCCGATTTTTGGGTAATTTCTGAATTGTCCGTATTTCTTCTGAATTGAAATGCTATGTGTATAAGCTATACAAAGGGAGTTATAAGGGGCCTGAATCCTATGAGATTCAGTTAGTGAAACGGGGAAATCTGAAATGAGCTCAAATCTGAAATCTGATATCTGTTTTGTTCCGGATCCGATGAATTCTGTTCTGGTGCTATAAGCACATCTGTTTTGGTGCCGTGAGCACAAAGGGAGACATAAGGGGCCTGGATCCTATGAGATTCAGTCAGTGTCTGGGAAGGGAGGTATAAGGGGCCGGAATCCGTAGAGATTCCGTCAGTGTCAGGGCATTTAGCTATATGTATCTGTTCTGTTTTCTGTATCTGTTCTGTTCTGTATGAAATTGTGATTATGATATGATATGATCCGTACGATTCTGATTTCTGATTCTGACTCCGTTGATGTATCCTGTTCTGTGATCTGATCTGTGCAATTCCGTTTCTGATTTGATATCTGTCCGTATAAGTTCTGATTTCCGACTCTGTTCCGATTTCTGATCTGATTTCTGTCTGATGAGTTTGGTTTTGGTTTCTGAGAATTTAGATTGGTGGTTTGTTGCTTTGCTGAGCTGTTGAGCTCACCCTTGCTTTCTGGTGGTTTTCAGGTTCTGGGAAGGGCAAGGAAGTTCAGGACTAGAGTTCAGAGTCTGATCAGTATAGGTACTTTTGTACTTTTTGATTTTTGTACAGTCATGGCTTTCCTGTTCTGTCTTTCTTTCTGTTGAAAGCCATGTACTGTTCTGTAGATGATTATTTTTGAGGAAATGAAAAGATAGATGTTTTGTTCCGCTGCATTTGATGATTTTAGTAGCTCTGTTGTTCTGTGTGTGTCTGTTGAGTTAAGTACTTGGAAGATCAGTTCAGTAACCTAATCCAAAGCCAGATCCTGGATATGCAAGGTAAGTCTCTCGTCGCGATCCGGCTCGGGCGGGATCCGTCCCCGTCGGGTCGGGTCGTGACACATACCACTCAAAGAAATTTATAAATAAGCCCCTCATCTTTACAAGAAGGGGGACCTAGGGCTTGGACCTTAGCTTGAGAATCTATTGAGCTATGAGGCTTCAAGGATCTCAGAGCACCAATTAAGCACCACAACTGGACCACGATCTGACCTTCACTGTCTAACAACCACCTGAATGCCATTGTTGGACCATTGCTCGACACTACTGTCAAACCACCGCCATACCAACACCATTGGACAACCGTCCGATGTCATTGTCAGACGATCGCCCTATTGCTTCCATCGGAACACCACATGACATTGCCAATGCCACCCGACTATAATCCACTCAATGTCGTCGGACGATTATTGTCCCTCAACTATAATCCTCTATCATACAACCTTTTGACTATATCAGTTGGCTACACTAACACCCTCTACTTTATCACTTACCATTACTAATAAAGCCAACACATGTTAGCGCATATTGATGCACGCTGTTGACATCATTTATGCCATAACCCAACCTAATATGACTCGATATCACATATGTCATACCGTGTCCAATTCTGACAAGATTGACCCTAAGATATGGTCGGAGAAGTACTGATATAAAACTGCCAATTTATACACTACACAGAGTCATTAGTAAATTGCAACATAAAGTGAAACACTATTGAATCTCAACATGCTTGGTAACCGATACTACAATAAAATAAAAGTTAAGATTGCAAAAAATCAAAATTAACTAAAATATATCTACAAAAAAGATCAGAGCATGCTATACAAACTACTCAGCTAGGCTTCAGGGATGAGCTAAGAAGACTAAGCAGGCTATCGTAGACTAAAATAAAAATCAATGGCCAAAACTAAAAGAATTAAAAATTGATCTGAATTATAAAATGTAATTGAATATAATTAAATAAATATAAAATTAACTGAATTATAAATAAACACTTAATAATATTTATCATAATACTTATTGACCCCAAAATTTTATATATCTTCATGAACAAAATCCCACCTCGGTCGCCCACTAGCGCTAGCATCACAAAACTTTATGTAACAAAATCCAATCTCGTTCGCCCATTAGCTTCAGCATAATAGAATCCCAACTTGGTCACCCACTAGCGCCAACATAGCATAATCCAACCTCAGTCTCCCACTCGCGCCGATTTATCGGAATCCCACCTCTGTCGCTCATTGGAACCAGCATACGCCCACTAATGTCAGCATCACATCATAACACTTCACAACATATTTTTTAATGCATTTCATTAATTAAAGCATAATTGGACTCTATTCAGAAATTACGAAAATGTTGTAACAGTAGACACTGATAAAAAATTCAAATTTTTAGAGATTGTGTAAAATATTATTATAAAACTTTAATTGAATTGAAACCTTAATCGATGCTTTTTCAAAATCACTTGGCAAAATTTTTTTAGAATATTTTTAAAATATTCTTAATCACAATCTTTATAACATATAAAAAATTATGCGGTGAAAGTTTTATCAAAATAAAGTTACTCTTTTTCTGTAATGAAAATACAAATTTGATTAGAAAAATGTAAAAAAAAAAAAATATAGAAATCTGAAATAGGCAAAACGTAACCTACATCGAGATGAGCAAATTTCTCAACTGGACTAACAGACAAAAATCGCTCTAAGATCGCCAAACACTAGCTTTTCTCTTTCCTTTCCTTTCTCTTTCTTCACAAATCCTATTTCATGCCTCTGTTAACGGAATTGGGAGATTGAAATAATTTAAGTGCTTTTAGATTTTTATTTTTTTATATAAAATAAAAATATAATAATATTATTCTAATTATTTTTAGTATAAAATTTATAAAAATTCTTTTATAGATTTAAAAATTATAAAAATATAAAAAAATAGCTCATTTTATTTAGAAAAATTTGGTGAAATGGATTTGCAAAACGGATACTTGACGGTCCAAATACCCTTTATTTGTATTAACATGTGTCAAATTCTTAAGAAATTTCATCAGTGTCAAAAAATTATGAAAAAAATTGAAAAAATAAAACACAATTATAGAGATGCTATGGTGAAAGATTATTTATGATTTGGACTTATAATAACTCATGAATCAAATTTTTATTGTTGTAGGTAGAAATACAGTTTTTAAAATTTTAAGTTATAATAATCCACCCACCTTAAAAAATATCGTCCTCAACATTCTTTTATCAAAATACGTCAGAATAAATCTGGATAGAGCTGCCTCATCCATATTCCTTTTCCCAAGTAGCTTCTCTAGCAGTCCTGTGCTTCCACTACACATTGACCATCAAATCTATTTTCTCCTTCATTTCTTGACATCGTACGCCAAAATTCTATATGGATCTTCTCTGTAGTGTAGACTATGATGAATCTCCACATCATCAGTAGATTATCTCTTTTTAGAATCAAATACTCACTTTCTCAAAAAAGATACATGAAATATATTGTGTATATCAAATATATGATCAGGTAACAACAACCTGTAAGCAAAATTGCCAATCCTCTCAACAATCTCAAAAGGTCCAATGTACATTGGACTTAGCTTACAGAATCTTTTGAATTTGCTGACATGTTTCATCAGGTTGACTTTGACATAAGCAAAATCACCAACTTGAATTTCCTCTAGCTTGTATTTCTAATCATAATGCTTCTTTGGCCTATCTTGTGTAGCTCTCAATCTTTCTCTAATCAGCTGAATTTTTAATGGAGTGTCATCCACAAAGTTGATTTTATCACATGTTTTTCACCCACCTCTGTCAAAGATAAAGGGGTTCTGCACTTTATACTATACATGACTTCATAATGAGCCATATTAATGTTAGACTGATAACTGTTGTTATATGCAAACTCTATCAGTGGGATATGATCCTCCCAATTGTTGCCAAAGTCCAAAACACATGGTCTCAAAAGATCTTCTAGTACCTGAATAATCCTTTCGGACCGTCCTTCTGTCTACAGATGAATAGTTATACTGAAATACAATTTCATACATGATCCCTACTGAATGTCTCTCTATAATATGGAAGTAAATCTTCAATTACAATCATATACAATCATCTTCGGCACACCATATAATTTGATAATATCTCTAACATATATCTTTGTCAATTTTTCCATCAGATCAATTTGTCGGATCGGAATAAAATGCGTCGACATCGTCAAATGATCAACAATAACTCAAATGGCATCATGTCCATGCCTAGATATAGGTAAACTCATAACAAAGTCCATCACCACCTCCTTAGCAAAGATGTGCTCAATGTGATATCTAGGGTTCCTCGAACAATGTAATATCAAATACAACTTTCCACATAATTCTATATGTATGTATGAGATTGTGTATGTAATTTTGTTTACTCACTTTCACTTTTGTTGACCCTTTCTTGTGTGACAAAACAGCATGCATATCACTTTATTTCGTACTATTTACATATCTAACACTCAAAATATTAAAATTACAAGCCTACCATCCATAAAATAAATTTTGGTGTATAAAATGAAATATTAAAGTTTATATGATGGTATGAATGGTAGTAAAAGAATTATATGAGTGGTATATTTGATATTAAAATTGTATATAGATGATAGACATGTAATATTAATATTTTGAGTATTATATATGTAAATAGCATAAAATAAAATGATATGTATGTAAATTTCCAAAAAAAATTTGCTTGGCTGCTCTGCCATTCCACGTCGCACGTCGCTCACGATCTCCTCCCACGTCGCGCATGACCTCCTCGAGCGAATCCCACTCGCGTCGTTAAAACTTAAAAGGGAGGAGGGAAGGAAGGTGTTGGGGCTGTTGATTCATACTCTCTCTCTCGCTCCCGATCTCTCTCCCCGACGCCTTCTTCCAGTCGGATCTGAAGTTACCACATTACGATCGGAAGCAACAACGTGAGATCGTTGGTTGTGAAGTAACATTCTCCCTTTCACGCAGCTTTTCCAGAACCTTCGTGGCTGGACGACTTCACTCCGACGACGACTTTCCCTCCCTGGACGGATCGGAGGTTACGACATTTTGAGTGGAACCAGCAACGGGAGCCAGCCGATCATGATGGTCACTTTCTCCCTTCCGCCGCTTCTCCGGCTCCTCCAGTGTTGTTCGACTTCGTTCATTCGACGACTTCCCCTACCCGTCGGATCGGAAGAACGTGAGCTTTCGGGCTGTGAAGATAGCTTTTTCCTTTTCAGAGCTTCTTCGGCCAAATCCACTTTTTATTTTTCTTCCTATTTTATTTTAATTAATTAGATTTACTTATAAATTAATAATTATTAATTAATAATAATGATAATTATTATTAATTAGCTATTTAGTTATAATTAATTATCTTTAATTGTAGTTAATTATCATTAATATATAATTAACTTTAATTAATCAAAATTATTTATTTTAATTATAATTAATTAAATAACAATAATTAGTTATAATTAATTATTTAATTCTAACCAATTATCCTTCATTTTAATTAATTATTATTAGTTATAATTAATTTTAATTAATCAAAATTAATTATTTTAATTATAATTAATTACTAATAATAATAAATAGTTATAATTAATTATCCTTATTTTTTACTTAACTATTATTAGTTATAATTAATCATAATTAATTAAAATTAGTAATAAAAAAATCCTCTCTTATCTTAGCATGCGTGTCGGTCCTGCAAACCATTTATGCACGTTTTTCTCTACCGTGGTGGGAGGGAACTCAATGCGACACCTACGACGAGGTAGGTGAGCGACCCATCGGCTCCAAAATCTTGTTCTCGGCGTTCATGTCGAGCCGGCAAACCCTTTATGCATGCTTTTCTCTAACGTGATGGGAAGGAACCCGATGCGATACCTACGACGAGGTAGGTAAGTCCGGTGCACATTTTTCTTAGCTTGACCCGAACAATTTTTAAGTATCTGTACACGGCTCTGTACCTGCGGGGAAATAACTGTTTTTATTGTAACAGGTACCGAAGACCCATTCACGCATTTCTCTGGCGAGGTGGGGATAAAGACTTTACGGCCGCGCTGCCTTAGTTCGAGGGCACCTGCCATGCACGCTTTTCTCTAGCGTGGCGGGAGGCCTAGTTTTATATAGTTTTCCTATAAACGGGGGAGACGTTAGGAGGCTGTCGAAATTTCGGGTAAATATATGACTGCACTCGGACTTGACTTGAGCTTTAAAGAACAAGAACCTAGACTCAAATATGAATGAACAATAGACTTGTGGACTTGAACACGAACAAAATCTAAACGATTAATCAAGGTTCAAATCCAAATAAAATAAAATCAAATTGAAACCAAATTCATATCAAGTGAACATGAAATTGAACTTTCAAGGACTTCAGAAAACCCTGAACAAGTACTTGAACATATACTTTAAACTCAAACTGGATTAAATACAAGGATCTGTGAACTTGAGCACTTGAACTTGTGCATCTGAACCTGGACTCAAACATATGCAAAGAACAAAGTTTGACTCAAAATCTTAGTGAACTCAATGTGATTGATTTAGGCTACTTTGGTCTTATTAAACTAATTTTGGTCTTGTTGGATAACATTTGTGTTTGGCTTAATAATTACTTTATTATTTTACCACAAAATTATTAAATTAATCAAATATAGCTTGCTCATATATATATATATATATATATATATATATATATATATATATATATATATATATATATATATATATATAAATTATAAATATATTTTATATTCACTAACAGCACATTATACTCCATAAAAATCAAGTCAAAATAAATTATTGGACTGACTCAAATTTAGCTTATTTATAAACTTAAAAATAAATAAAAAGTGCCATTGAATGATGGTGACTAGGCAAGACTAATGCCATATCATTTACAATAAGATTTCAAATTTGATTTTGATTTCTCAAAACTAGCAAAAAAATCCTCAGCTTCATCAATTTTGACCAGTCCTTTAGTTTTACATATAAATTTGATTGTTTTTTTATATTAAATATTATAAAAAAATATATTTAATATATAAACTAAAATAATTTTCAATTGTGATTTTCATTATAATATATGTAAAATTTAATAAAATTCCAACAACAACACAATGTAACAAAAAGACTCTTTAATATTACTTAGGCTTCGTTTGTGACGGCTTTTTTATTGCTTTCTAAAACGGAGTTTTAATACAAATTCGTTTTATTTTGTACTAAAACTCCGTTTTAGAAAGCAGTAAAAAAGCCGTCCCAAACGAAGCCTTAGGCTCCATTTTGAACATTTTTCTTATTATTTTCTACAAAAGATTTTTAACACAAAAATTTCTTGAAAGCTTAAAAACAAACAATAGCCATAAAGAGGGATTTCTTAGTCCAAGAAGGCATCAGGGCTTCTATAGGGAAAGTTGGTCCACTTTCTCTATAAGAGAAATATCTTCAATATTATATAGAGAGGTTCTTTTTAAAAAATATAATCTGATACATAATCTTTTATGAAATACAGAGAGTACAATAAGAGATAAACTGCACTTATTCTCCCACTTTTCTCTTAAAAAATGACATTAAATCTACACACTTAGGATTCATTTGAAATAAATTTCTTACTGTTTTGTTTTTCATATCAAAATCATAATTTTTGTTTGGTCACTATTTTTTTGTTGCTTTCAAAATATTTTTATACTAAGAATCTGCTTCATACAACAGTTTCAAAAAGCTGCAACAACTTTACAAAACAGTAACAAAGCCATCCCAAACAAAGCTTTTTTTATATGTATTTGTATGTATGATGAAAATTTTTAGTCATCAAGAAAAGGATAATCTGTATACCCAACAACTGGATCTGGAGTATAGAAAGTGAACCTATTGTATTTATTGAGAGGAGAATTAAGCTCAAATCTTCTTGGCAAATCTGGATTAGCTAAGAACAACCGCCCATATGCTACTAAGTCAGTATAACCCTCAGCCACCATCTTATTACCTTCATCTCTATCATATCCTCCTGCAGCAATAAAAGTACCATTGAATGCCTTTCTCATAGGAAGCAAACGGTGGGGAATTTGCATTCTACCATCAACAATTGACATTCTTGGCTCAACCATATGGCAATATAGAATTCCATACTTGTTTAATGATTGTACCATGTAAAAACCCAATTGTTCTGGATTTGAGTCCCCACATTCCATGTAATCCACAAAAGGAGAGAGTCTAATGCCCACACGCTCGGCGCCAATCTCATTTACGACTGCCTCGACGATTTCAAGGGCGAACCGGCACCGATTTTCTATGCTTCCACCATATTCGTCAGTTCTATCATTTGCACCATCCTTCATAAATTGTTCTATTAAGTACCCATGGGCAGCATGGATCTCTACCCCATCAAAGCCTGGGAATAACATCAAACATATAGATATAAGAAAATATATGCTTGTGCTTTTAAAGAAACTAATAAAGTAATAGCACTTGTTGTATGTTATATGTTTGCATACCAGCTTCAATTGCATTCCTTGCTGCAAGTCTAAAATCATTAACAATTAGAGGGATCTCTTCAGCCGTGAGGCGCCGTGGAGAAGAATACTCCGCCACGGTGTCATCATGTTGTTTTTGGGGAGGGATAGACTTGTCGGTACTCGATATAGGTGCTTGTCCGTTTGGCTGGTAACCTATAACAACACAGTGCATATCAAATTGAGCTTATCTTAGAAAATTCTCTCCTACATGTACTTAGTTTGTATGGCATGTTTTTTACCAAGAGAAATTATTGCTAAAAAATTACTCTTTTACACTAATTAGTTCTGCATGCTGCAAACTGATGTTTTCATTGGGAATTTTTTAGTAAAAATTTCATTCTATCTAATCTAACTTCATCTTTATGAAACAAGAGAACTAAATTACTCCCAATCCAAGAGGATATCCATTTCAAATGATAACTCGATATACTTCTTCCTTCATTTTTCTGTCAACTCTCAATCAATTATAGAAAATTATTTTATATTCTTTCTTAAAACTGAGATAATAATCTACATTATTTCCTTCCTCTTCATTTCTCTCATTCAAAATCCTTTATTTTCTTCCCCCCAACTCCCAATCAGATTGTATATAGAGAAGAATCATATTAAAGAATCATAAACTATTATCAACTGAGAATTATTTCCTTTACAAGGTTCACGTAAGTACCATAATTGGAGACTCTTCCAGTGTGCCATATTTGGCAGAAGAAGATGCCACCCTTGTCATGCACTGCCTTAACAATAGGTTTCCAGGCATCCACCTGTTCTTTGGTCCATATTCCTGGAGTGTTTGGGTACCTAAATTCATGCAAAATTATAAAAGTTAGGGCATCTTTGGTAACAATTAAGATTTAAGTCTTTTTTTTTTGGACATTTAGATCAATTAAGACAAACTCGTATACACCTCCAATACTTGATACTCGAACCCAAGAGCTCTTGGTTGATAATCAAAGTTCTCAACCAATAGATCAAGGTGAGCTGCATAGATTCAAGTCCATATAGTAAATACTACAAATTCAAATTTAGCAAAATTTGAAAGGATTATAATCTAAATATTATTTGGCATGATAATTATTAAATCTTGCTAAACTTTAATGCCTTGGTTGTCTATTTTCTTCAGGATTTAAGCTAAACTTTGCTTAAATCCTTCCTAAAATAGGATATCAAACAGCCCCTTAGAAAAATATGTTCAAACAAATTGGGGGTAAAAAAAATCAAATTAAATAACAGCAAATAAAATTTTGCCAACTACCCTGTAGCAGTATCAGAAATCCCAGTTGCTTCAGCAATTAGAAAACCTCCCTTTGTTGTCCTCTGAGAGTAATAAAGGATGGCATGAGGTTGCGGGATATTTCCATAGGATCTTGACCTTGTTAGTGGTGCCAGTACTATTCTGAAAATACTTACAAATAAGGCAATTAATTTCATCTAATTTTTAGACATTAATTTTTCTGATAACAACAGACGATCTGATCAAAAAGCAAAGCTCTAACTATAAAAAAGCATGTAAAGATTGAATAGGAAGAAAAGTGATCTAAATCTGTCTCCTTGAATGGAGGTAAACTAACACAAGCAAAATTAAATTTTCAAGTGGACATAGGGCTGACCTGTGAGAGAGATGAAATTTGCCCATTTTGTAGGGTTTGAGAAGTGGTATTTTCTCTTCTTCTGCCATAGCTATACTAAGCGTGCTCTGCTCCTGGAAAGAAACCGAACAGCTAAAGCTTTGATGATGTTAGAATTCAATAGAGATTTATAGAAGAGAAACTCATGTGGTCTATATGGTGCCTGCCCCCATTCACTATTGACGTATAACTTTTCTTTTCGTCCAAGAAATTATGATATAAGTTTGCGTCCGGCAGAATAATTGATTTAATTTGTTTTATTTTTATAAATCTATTTATTTAATAATCCATATATTAATATGATTTTATTTGATTATATATATATATATATATATATATATATATATATATATATATATATATATATATATATATATATATATATATATATATATATATATATTGCACCGATACACCTATTTATGAAGGCGTGCTGTATCCGATATACGGATACGCCACCGATATGTGTTGGATACACCAAAGCCGTATTCAAGTAAAATAATATTTAATTTCAAAAGGACACGCGTGTCCGTTGAAAAACAAAAAGAAATAAAAAAAAAGACGGTGCTACGAGCAAGGTTCTCTCCTTTCCGAGATGGATTTGAGTCTCTTGATGATATGGGAATATTAGAAATTTCTAATATTTCACTTGATGAGCTTGAATTAGAAGCTATGATATTTATTGAAGATGATATAGAAGTTCAAAGACAAACCAATGAAGAAGCTAATCATATCATTCCTTCTATTGAATAGTTGAAACTTCATGTGCTAGATAATTTATGTTTATGCTTGATACGTCATCATGAAATTATCTTGATCAGGCACGAATCTCGAGGAAAAACTCAAACCGAAAACTTCAAAAATTAAATCCGGGAGCACGTGAACTCCGATTTCAGCAAGCTTACAGTTAAACTGAGCGTCTCAGAAATATGAATCCAACGACACCAAATTCAACCCAATCCGAGCCCAAATTGGGTCCGAATCTTGGACCCGAAGCGCTGTTGGAAAGTTCAAACCGCAATTTGAGTTACCAAACGGTCTTCGATTTTAACGAGCTTATACTCGAATCGAAAGGCTCGACGAGACGAGTCTAACGAGCCCAAGATCACAGAATTTCGACATCATTAAGGCCTTCAAATGTCCAACGAACGGTGCACAATTGTAGGATTCAATATCAGCCGTCCATTCGACCACTCCCTATTCGCCCTTGATCTCAAACCTATTTACGGACCATGCCACTCCAGAAAATCTATAAATAGAGCCTTCATTTCTCATGAGAGGGGGTCCAAGCAAGAAGAGAAGAGGAGAAGAGAAGGAAGAAGCTCCTCCTCGACTACCGCCGGAACTTCGCCGAAACACCACCGGAGCATCGCCGGACCACCGTCGGAACTTCGCCGAAACACCACCAAAGCATCGCCGGACCACCACCGGAACTTCGTCGGACCACCGCCGGAGCCTCGCCGGACCACCGCCTGAGGCCCTCACCTTCGCCTGAGGCCTTCACATTCGTCAAATGCCCTTACCAACACCTGAGGCCCTCACCATCACCTGAGGCCCTCTCCTCCGCCGGACTACCACCTGATGTCGTTGCTTTGTCGGAACACCACCTGAGGCCTGGACTTCTGCTGGGCCACTACCTGACGTCCAGAGTTCTACCAAAGTACCGCCCTACTACAACGGTCTTTCAGACCTAGTGTCCTACCGACTACGGTCCTTCAGGCCTTCGTCGCCTACTATGGTCCTTTCGACCTCCATCAACAGACAACAGTCTTTCTGAACCCGGTCTCCTGCCGACTACAATCCTTCGAACCAGACAAACATGTATATGTATCTCCTACCATGTAATGCAATCTATATGATGTACATTTGCTACATCAATCCAAGGCCTTCTCCCAAGGAAGGGCCTCATTTGTAATCGACTACAAATACTAGTGGATTCATTCAAACTGGGCAAGGCCCTATGGTTTTAACCCCCTTTTCAGGGGTTTTCCACGTAAAAACTCTGGTGTCTTCTTATCTGATTGCGTGCTGGATTTTCGTACAATGCTAAGACGATAAATATGATATTTCTCTACCACCGCGAATACTTCTGGACGCAACAGTTTGGCGCCGTCTGTGGGAACCTATGTAATATCAAAATCTGCTCCAGGATCGTCCGGGACGATCTGGGATCGTCCGGGGACGATCAGTTGAGAATTTGTTCCAAAATTTGCCCAAATTTGCTCCAGGTGTTTTTCTGTAAGCATCGTCCAGGCCGATCGAGTATCCGGCCAGGCCGATTGGCACTGTTCAAAATATCGGCCGGAAAATAGTTCTGGGAACCGTCCAGGACGATCAAAATTGGTCTGATCGTCCCGGGACGATCTGGCGATCGGCCGGACCGATCTGTGGATTATAAAGCTGAAATCAGTCGTTTTGAAGAGAGAGAAAATTAAAATAAAAATAAAAATATCAGCCGAGGAGAGAGAAAGTCGAGGTGAAATTTGCAAAAGTTGATTTTCGGACGACGCGGAGCTGTTTTCGTCCGACGAGATTGTTCAGGAAATTGCTGTACGCAAGGTAAGGCACATTCCGCCTTTCTCAATTTTCAGAACCGTCGTGTTTGGCGGTATTTTCTGTCCGGATTTTGTTTCTGTTAGCGATTTTCGTCCGTATCTTTTGATTGGTTCAGTTTTTACCGCGTAACTTTTTATATATTGTTGCCGTGCCGGGTGTGCACGTTTTGACTATATTTTGAAGATTTTTGTCCGGGTATTTTTGATTCGACAGAGTTTTTAGTAGACTGGATTTTTCTGTGTAAGTGAAAATTGTCTGTGCAGTAGAATAAATGTTCTGAAATGTTGTTATCTATATTCTGTGCAAATTTGGTGAATTTTGATTTTCAGGAAAAATTGTGTAAATTCTGTATACTGCTGTTGTGCTGCCCGATTTTTATCTGATTTCTGATTTTTGTCTGTATTTTTCTGAATTGATATGCTATTTTTATATGCTATAAAAAGGGAGTTATAAGGGGTCTGGATCCTATGAGATTCAGTTAGTGTCTGGGAAATCTGAAATGAGCTCAATCTGAATTCTGTTCTGTTCCGGATCCGAGGAAATATGTTTAGGTGCTATAAGCACTATATATGTATTCTGGTGCTATATGCACATCTATTCTGGTGCCGTGAGCACAAAGGGAGGCATAAGGAGCCTGGATCCTATGAGATTCAGTCAGTGTCAGGGAATTTAGCTATTAATTATATATCTGATATCTGATATCTGATTTGATACGATTTCTGATTTCTGAACAGTTCTGATCTGATTTTGATTTGAGATGCCAGTATCTGTTCTGATTTGATCTATTTTGTTATGAACTGTTCGATTATGATTTCTGTACGAAAATTCCGATATCTGTCTGATTCTGTTTTGGTTTCTGATTTGGATTTGGGTCTGATGTGTTTGGTTTTGGATTCTGAGAATTTTGATTGGAGGTTTGTTGCTTTGCTGAGCTGTTGATCTCACTCTCGTGTTCTGGTGGTTTTCAGATTCTGGGAAAGGGAAGGAAGTCCAGGACTAGAGTTCAGAGTCCGATCTGTGATAGGTACTTTTGTACTTTTGATTTTTATACGATCATGGCTTTTCTTCTGTATTTCTTCTGTTCGTCATGTACCGTATTTGTAGATGATTGTTTTGAGGAAAAGAAAGAAAATATAGATGATTTGTTTCGCTGCATTTGATGATTCATAGTAGCTCTGGTCTGTTCTGTGTGTTGGTATTTGTGTTGAAATAATTTGGAATATTTAGTTCAGTAAGCAAATTCCAAAGCCAGATCCTGGTAAGTCAGTCTGTTCGTTCCGTGTCGCGACCCGGTGCGAGCGGGATCCGTCCCGGATCGGGTCGGGTCGTGACAATTCCAGTGGTATCAGAGCAATGGTTTTGGAATTTGGATTGTGTACGACAGAGCTATAGGAAGTGATCGGTAGTGAGTCTGTCTGGGGTAGTTTTGGTTTGTTTGGCTTTTTATTGTGTTGTTTTTGTGATAGTTTTCCGGATTTTCTGGATTTTTCTGTATGTATCAGCCAGACCCAGACATGACAGACAGGCAGAGTTCTAGTCAGGCAGCACCAGTGGGGAGTACAGCCCCAGTGGTCGGTGCTGACACGCTTTCACAATTTACTACACTTGTTGCTCAGATGATGAGCGAGACTCAGAGCAGAGCTTCTACCGTCCGATCTGATGATTTTGACAGACATTTGCAGTTGTTTCTGAGGTTGAAACCTCCGAGGTTTGAGGGCGCTGTTGAGCCCAGAGCTGCTGAGGAGTGGCTGAGGAGGCTGGAATAGACTTTTGATGGGATGCAGTGTCCTGCGGATAAGAAGGTCCCGTTAGCAGTGTTTTTGCTAGATGGAGAGGCTGAGCACTGGTGGGTTGGCCAGCAGAAAGCCAAGATTCAGGGCAGACTGAACTCTTTGATCACTTGGGAAGAGTTCACTGAGGTGTTTCGGGATTGATTCGTTCCCCCTTCTGCACGACAGCAGATGCAGGAGACTTTTCTGAGGCTGGTTCAGGGGAGCAAGACGGTGATGCAGTATAAGGCTGAGTTTACTACATTAGCCAGGTACGCTCCGCAGCTGGTTAGCACTTCTGCTGAGAGGTGCTACAGATTTCTGAGGGGACTACGAGACACTCTGAGACAGCCCCTGATACCGTTCCGGTTCACTGATTTTTCTGAGCTTGTGGAGCGAGCTCGTCTGATAGAGAATGATATGACAACTACTCAGCAACGGTGGACTGCGAGTAGGAAGAGATTTGGAGGCGAGACTTCTGGCAGTGGTTCCTCTGGGAAGAGGAGATTTGTAGCTGGTTCTGGATCGGTTGACTCCAGGAGGAGCGGAGGGTCGTCTGGTACTGCTACCAGTACGATGAGTTCTGGTTCTGTCAGTATGGCATCTGTGTGCCAGAATTGTGGACGGCGACACTTTGGACAGTGCTACAAGATGGCTGGTCTGTGCTTCCGATGTGGTCAGCCAGGACATCGGATTGCTGAGTGTCCACATATGGGATTTGATCGGCGATCTGAGTTCCGATCTGAGGGTTCTGTTAGACCTGCTGGTTCAGCAGCAGGGAGATCAAGGACTGTTCCTCCACACTCTGAGGGATTTTCTGGGAGAGGTGGTAGTTCTAGTTCTGGATCACGGAGACCACATACTATTCAGAGGGAGCCCAGTAGTTCTGTTGCTTCAGCTCCTGCTCCAGTTCAGCCACGAGTTTACAGTCTGAGTCAGCAGGAGGCTCGTGATGCTCCGGATGTTGTGACAGGTACGATTTACATTTCTGATCAGCCCTGTCGTGTTTTGTTCGACTCTGGAGCTAGTCATTCTTTTCTATCCGAGCGATGTTTTGAGACTTTACATTCGGATTCGATGATTTTACCTGTTTTTTTGTCTGTGATTTTAACGGCTGGGAGTCCTTTAATTGCTCGGAAGTTTTGTTTGTGTGAGATTGACATTTCTAGCAAGAGGTGAAAATCGAGTCTGATTCTGTTGCCGATTTCATCGTATGATGTGATTCTAGGCATGGATTGGCTGAGTCAGTATGAGGCCCAGATAGACTGTCTGAAGAAGAAAGTGAGTTTGCTTATGGATGGAGAGAGATTTGTATTTCAGGGCTTACGAGGTGTTCTCTCCAGTCTGATTTCTGTTTTGGAAGTAAGCAGGATGTGGAAGAAGGGATGCCCAGTGTTTTTGGCTTCGAAGCGGGATCTGAACCTGGAGGTTGGTTCTGTTTCTGAGATCCCTGTGGTACGGGAGTTTGCTGATGTTTTTTCTGAGGAGTTGGTTGGTTTACCTCCGGATAGAGATGTGGAGTTCTCTATTGATATTTTTTTGGGTACCGCTCATATATCAAAAGCTCCGTACAGGATGGCACCGAAAGAACTTTCTGAGCTGAAAGTTCAACTTCAGGAGTTGGTTGACAGAGGTTTTGTCCGTCCTAGTGTTTCGCCCTAGGGAGCACCTGTTTTGTTTGTGAAAAAGAAGGACGGTACACTCCGTATGTGTATTGATTACAGAGATTTGAACAAGGTCACAATCAAGAACAAGTATCATTTGCCTCGGATTGATAATTTGTTTGATCAGCTTTCCGGATCTTCTGTGTTTTCAAAGATTGATTTGAGATCCGGATATTATCAGGTAAAGGTGAAGGAAGCTGATGTGGTGAAGACTGCTTTCAGTACTCGGTACGGGCACTACGAGTTCTTGGTTATGTCTTTTGGGGTAACCAATGCGCCCGCGATTTTCATGGATCTGATGAACCGAGTATTCAGGGAGTATTTGGATCAGTTCGTGATCGTCTTCATTGACGATATTCTGGTATATTCTGCTTCTGAGGATGATCATGCCATACATTTGAGGATTGTATTGGAGACTTTGAGGAGGCATCAGCTGTATGCTAAGTTCTCCAAGTGTGAATTCTGGCTGAAGAGCATTTCTTTTCTGGGGCATGTGGTGAGCGGAGAAGGCAATTCTGTTGATCCCCAGAAGATTCAGGCGGTTGCTGATTGGCCAAGGCCGGCTACGGTATTTGAGGTACGTAGTTTCTTGGGCATGGCCGGGTATTACAGGAAATTTGTGAAAGGATTTTCATAGATTTCGACTCCTCTGACGAGACTGACTCAGAAGTCAGTACCTTTTGTTTGGACACAGGAGTGTGAAGCTAGTTTTCAGAGATTGAAGGATTGTCTGACTTCAGCTCCAGTGTTAGCACTTCCGTCAGGTACGGAAGGTTTTCAGGTGTTCAGTGATGCTTCACTGAAAGGACTGGGATGTGTCCTGATGCAGCATGGTCAGGTAATTTCTTATGCTTCGAGACAGTTGAAATCACATGAGAAGAATTACCCGACGCATGATTTGGAGTTAGCTGCTGTTCTGTTTGCTTTGAAGATTTGGCGTCATTATCTGTATGGCGTCAGATGTGAGATTTTCACTGATCATAAGAGCCTGAAGTACATTTTCACTCAGAAAGATTTGAATCTGAGACAGAGAAGGTGGCTCGAGTTGATCAAGGACTATGATTTGATCATTTAGTATCAGCCTGGTAAGGCGAATGTGGTAGCGGATGCTCTGAGCAGAAAGTCTTCTGGATTATCAGGTTTGCAGCTTATTTGTGATGACTTTCTGATTCGAGACATGGAGCGATTGCAGTTGGAGGTGATTTTCTCCAGTAATTTGGATTTGGCTCAGATGAGTATTCAGTCTACTTTGAAAACAAGGATTCAAGAAGCCCAGAAGTCAGATTCAGATTATTCGAAGTTGATTGCTCAGATTGCTTCAGGTAAGATTCCTGAACTTCGAATTTCTGATTATGGTGCTATTTCCTGCAAGAACAGGTTGTGGGTACCTGTGTCTGGAGATTTGAGGCAGGAGATTCTGTACGAATCTCACCATTCAGGCTACACTGTTCATCCAGGCAGTGGTAAGATGTATGCTGATATGAAGCTTTTGTTCTGGTGGCCTGGGATGAAGGATGTGGAGTTTGTGTCGAGATGCGAGGCATGTCAGTTGGTGAAGGCAGAGCATCAGCGACCAGGTGGACTGTTGCAGTCGTTGCCTATCCCTGAGTGGAAGTGGGAGGAGGTGACGATGGACTTTGCTATGGGATTTCCTCGATCTAGACAATGACACGACGCTATTTGGGTGGTAATAGATCGACAGACGAAGTCCGCCCATTTTCTTCCGATCAGACAGACTGATCCGGTGGATCGTTTGGCACAGATATATGTGAAGGAGATAGTCAGATTGCACGGTGTGCCTCGCGTGATCGTATCTGATCGAGATGGACGCTTTACTTCCAGACTTTGGAAAGGCATTCAGCAAGGCTTGGGTACGAAACTGCATTTCAGTACAGCCTTTCATCCTCAGACCGACGGACAGTCTGAGAGGACCATTCAGGTACTGGAAGATCTGTTGAGACTTTGTGTTTTGGATTTTGGCGGAAGCTGGGAAGATCATATCCCTTTGATTGAGTTTGCTTATAACAACAGTTTCCAGTCCAGTATCGGTATGGCACCGTACGAGGCTTTGTATGGCAGGAAGTGCCGTACTCCTTTGACTCTGACGGAGGTCAGAGATAAACAGGCTTTGGGTGACACTTTTGCTGATGAAACTGCTCAGAAGATCAGTTTGATTAAAGAAAGATTGAAAGCGGCTCAGGACCGTCAACAGAAGTATTACAATCAGAAGCACAGGTTTGTTGAGTTTTAAGTTGGTGACTTTGTGTATGTCAAAGTCAGCCCGATGAAGGGTGTGAGCAGATTTGATCAGGTGAGCAAGCTAAGTCCAATGTATGTTGGACTTTTTGAAATCCTGGAAATGATTGGAAAATCTGCTTACCGACTGTTGCTTTCTGATTCGATGCCTGAAGTGCATAATGTGTTTCACGTGTCCACTTTGAGGAAGTGGGTATCCGACTCTGGAAAGAAGGTATCAACTGATGAAGTTGAGATTCAGGAGAATCTGGCGTACAAGGAAGAGCCAGAGTTGATTTTGGCATATGACGTCCGAAAGTTAAGAAATAAACAGATTCCGATGGTTAAAGTCCAGTGGAAGCACCGGACTGCATGGGAAGCGACTTGGGAGAAAGAGTCTGACATGAGACAGTCGTACCCGTACTTGTTCTGACTGAGTTTGGATTGGATAATGTCGAGGACGACATTTTTCTGAAGTTGGGGAGATTGTAATATCAAAATCTGCTCCAGGATCGTCCGGGACGATCTGGGATCGTCCGGGACGATCTGGGATCGTCCGGGACGATCTGGGATCGTCCGGGGACGATTAGTTGAGAATCTGTTCCAGAATTTGCCCAGATTTGCTCCAGGTGTTTTTCTGTAAGCATCGTCCAGGCCGATCGAGTATTCGGCCAGGCCGATTGGCACTGTTCAAAATATCGGCCGGAAAATAGTTCTGGGAACCATCCAAGACGATCAAAATTGGTCTGATCATCCCGGGACGATCTGGCGATCGGCTTATAAAGCTGAAATCAGTCGTTTTGAAGAGAGAGAAAATCAAAATAAAAATAAAAATATCAGCCGAGGAGAAAGAAAGTCGATGTGAAATTTGCAAAAGTTGATTTTCGGACGACGCGGAGCTATTTTCGTCCGACGAGATTGTTCAGAAAATTGCTGTACGCAAGGTAAGGCACATTCCGCCTTTCTCAATTTTCAGAACCGTCGTGTTTGGCAGTATTTTATGTCCGGATTTTGTTTCCGTTAGCGATTTTCGTCCACATCTTTTGATTGGTTCAGTTTTTACCGCGTAACTTTTTATATATTGTTGCCGTGTCGGGTGTGCACGTTTTGACTATATTTTGAAGATTTTTGTCAGGGTATTTTTGATTCGACGGAGTTTTTAGTCAACTGGATTTTTCTGTGTAAGTGAAAATTGTCTGTGCAGTAGAATAAATGTTCTGAAATGTTGTTATCTATATTCTGTGCAAATTTGGTGAATTTTGATTTTAAGGAAAAATTGTGTAAATTCCGTATACTGCTGTTGTGCTGCCCGATTTTTGTCTGATTTCTGATTTTTGTCTGGATTTTTTTGAATTGATATGCTATTTTTATATGCTATAAAAATGGAGTTATAAGGGGCCTGGATCCTATGAGATTCAATTAGTGTTTGGTTAATCTGAAATGAGCTCAATCTGAATTCTGTTCTGTTCCGGATCCGAGGAAATATGTTTAGGTGCTATAAGCACTATATATGTATTCTGGTGCTATATGCATATCTGTTCTGGTGCCGTGAGCACAAAGGGAGGCATAAGGGGCCTGGATCCTATGAGATTCAGTCAGTATCAGGGAATTTAGCTATTAATTTTATATCTGATATCTGATATCTGATTTGATACGATTTCTGATTTCTGAACAGTTCTGATCTGATTCTGATTTGAGATGTCAGTATCTGTTCTGATTTGATCTATTTTGTTATGAACTGTTCGATTATGATTTCTGTACGAAAATTCTGATATCTGTCTGATTCTGTTTTGGTTTCTGATTTGGATTTGGGTCTGATGTGTTTGGTTTTGGATTCTGAGAATTTTGATTGGAGGTTTGTTGCTTTGCTGAGATGTTGAGCTCACTCTCGTGTTCTGGTGGTTTTCAGGTTCTGGGAAAGGGAAGGAAGTCCAGGACTAGAGTTCAGAGTCCGATCTGTGATAGGTACTTTTGTACTTTTGATTTTTGTACGGTCATGGCTTTTCTTCTGTATTTCTTCTGTTCGCCATGTACCGTATTTGTAGATGATTGTTTTGAAAAAAAGAAAGAAAATATAGATGATTTATTCCGCTGTATTTGATGATTCATAGTAGCTCTAGTCTGTTCTGTGTATTGGTATTTGTGTTGAAATAATTTGGAAGATTTAGTTCAGTAAGCAAATTCCAAAGCCAGATCCTGGTAAGTCAGTTTGTTCGTTCCGTGTCGCGACCCGGTGCGAGCGGGATCCGTCCCGGATCGTGTCGGGTCGTGACAACCTAGTTTCCGACTGGGGGGCAATTATTGCTCCAACCTCTAAAGGCTATTCGACTACTATTGATGCATTGATTTCATGGAATCAGATTCAGATCGACTGGGGGGCAACCTTGACTACAATTTTAGTCATGAAGATCCCTCCAAGGCTTCTAAAATCAAGATGATATGTCAGAAAAATCCCAACAAATGCAAGGACACTTCCAATCAGTTATATGCTTTATACAATCCATTACTGGACTTCTACTCCTTGGACAAGGTCTTAATCTCGACCTTAAAAATGCAGTAACGGTCTAAAGATAGACCATTATTTACCCTTGATTCAGGATACACATGGCGTTCGCCCCCTCCCAATCAAGGAAAAATTGATCCCAGGGAGATCCGACTCGACCTCTTCCACACAGTTTAACGTCGTCGAGCAAAGACTCCGAACATCGGAAAGGTCCTACATCCTTGGTGGATTCTCTCGACCTCTTCCACACAGGTTAACGTCGTCGAGCAAAGGCTCCGACATACAACCTCGGAAAGGTCCTACATCCTTGGTGGATTCTCTCGACCTCTTCCACACAGGTTAAAGTCATCGAGCAAATGTATTTTTAAGAATTGACGTGTCCTGTATCCGTATCGTGTCGTATCCGTGTCGCCGTATCCGTATTGGTGCAACATTATATTTATATAATCAACACTACAAATGCCAGGTCTCACACTTATACAATTACAACATTATAATTATGAAAATACATTAAAAACACATAAAAATGTTATATGTAAATCTTCATGATTTATTCATGACTTGAGCTTCATGTGCTTTTGCTTTTGCTTTAGTGATAGAACCACATCCATGTGCTATCATTCTCCTTAATGAGAGATGGCAGGATTACAATATCTAGATAGCTTGCTTGAACTCTTCTAAATGTAGTGAAATTTTTTTGAGAAACAGTGACAGATGACTGACATTTGTGTTGCTTCACGGTTAGGAGATGAAAGTCAGGCAAGAGCAGTGAGTAATGATAATCGGGCAATGAAGATAGGATAACCATAGTTGAGCACTGCCAGCTAGGCGACGACAATCGGGTGTTGGCAATTGTGATGGTGATTGCCGATGTCCATGGGCAGGCAAAGTTTTAGGATTCTACAAATCTCTAAACTTTCCAATTTTAAGTCCCCTTTATGTGAATAAATGAGGTTTATTTTTTAGTGATATTTTGATCATTTTAGTAAAAATTTTCAAACACTTCATCAGACAATTTGCATTGATTTCTTTGATCATAGATCATTTTTAGACATTTAAATATCATAATGACATTGAAATTGATAGATCTAGGACTCTTTGGATTCCTTTCGTTGAGAAACTCATTTTGATTATCAACATATAAAATTCAGATATAATTTTGGCCCCTTAAATATTAGCCTAAAACTTTCAAATAAGCTTCAAGTGCTTGATTTAGGCTATTTTTGATGTCGTTGGATTCATCTCATCGAAATTTTCATTTTAGCTATTAGTTTACTTAAGAAGGTATAGTCAATTCTAAAGATACTTAATTCACACATTTGCATAAAGATCTGTGATTGATTGATGATACTTAATTTTAAACAAACTTCCAGACACCCCTATAAAGAACAAACAATAATCATATTTCTCTAATTTCTACTTTATGGGGCATATAAAATCAAGTTATCCCATATATAAAGGGCTATGAAAAAACTTTTGTTTTTTGTTTTGGCTTAATAATCAGTTACAATGTATCAAAAAGTCTTTTCAATGTTACTTGAACTTCGTTTGGAACAGTTTTTTAACTGCTTTATACAACAATTTTCTATTACAAATATTTATTGAAAGCAATAAAAAATGATGACTAAAAGCTATCCAAAACAAAGCCTCAGTCAAAGAAGGCACCAGGGTTTCTTGGTCTCATGACTGAATAGGGCATCAAGCAGTTGGTCCCCTTTCTCCATAAGAGAAATATCTTCAATATTATATAAAGAGGGACTACTTTTTAACAAATATTGATCAAGAATATTAAAAATATAATCTGATACATAATCTTTTATGAAATACAAAGGGTGCAATCAGAGATAAATTGCATGTACTCTCCCACTTTTCTCTTCAACAATGACATTCAATCTACTCACTTGTAGCCTTGTAGGTATAAAGAAAATTTTAGTCATCAAGAAAAGCATAGTCTGTATACCCAACAACTGGATCTGGAGTATAGAAAGTGAACCTATTGTAGTTATTGAGAGGAGAATTTAGCTCAAATCTTCGTGGCAAATCTGGATTAGCTAAGAACAACCGTCCATACGCTACTAAATCAGTATAACCCTCAGCCACCATCTTATTACCTTCATCTCTATCATATCCTCCTGCAGCAATAAAAGTACCATTGAATGCCTTTCTCATAGGAAGCAAACAATGGGGAATCTGCATTCTACCATCAACAAGTGACATTCTTGGCTCAACCATGTGGCAATATAGAATTCCATACTTGTTTAATGATTGTACCATGTAAAGCCCCAATTGTTCCGGATTTGAGTCCCAGCATTCCATGTAATCTGCAAAAGGAGAGAGTCGAATGCCCACTTGTTTCGCACCGATCTCATTGACGATTGCCTCGATGATTTCAAGGGCGAATCGGCACCGATTTTCTATGCTTCCACCGTATTCATCAGTTCTATCATTTACACTATCCTTCATAAATTGTTCTATTAAGAAACCATGTGAACCATGGATCTCTACCCCATCAAAGCCTGGACATAGCATCAAACATATAGCTTTTACAGAAGTTAATACAATAATAGCATGTGTTGTATTTTATATATTTACATACCAGCTTCAATTGCATTCATTGCTGCAAGTCTAAAATCATTAACAATTAGAGGGATCTCTTCAGCCGCCAGACGCCGTGGAGGAGAATACTCCACCGTGGTGTCATCGTCTTGTTTTTGGGGAGGAATAGGCTTATCAGTACTTGATATAGGTGCTTGTCCATTTGGCTGGTAATCTACAATAACACAGTGCATATCAAATTGACCTGATCTTAGAAAATTCTCTCCAGTACATGCTTTGCCAAAAGAAATTATTACTTAAAAATCTGTCTTGTGCACTAGTTAGTTCTGCAGGAGTTTAAAGTTAAAAATTTCATTATATCAAATCTAACTTCATCTTTATGAATCAAGAGAGTTAAATTACTCCCAATCCAAGGGAAAGGATCTCATGCGTCAGGAGGATATCCATGTCTAATAATAACTCAATATACTTTTCCCTTAATTTTCTTTCAACTCTCAATCAATTATAGAAAAATCATTTTCTTTTCTTTCTTAGAACTGAGATCACAATCTACATTATTTCCTTTCTCTTCATTTCTCTCATTCGAAGTCTTTTATTTTCTTCTCCCAGTCCCAGTCAGAGTGTAAATATATAGAACAATCACATAAAAAAGAATCATTAGCTATTATCAATTGAGTTATTTCCTTTGCAATGGTCAGGTGAGTACCATAAGTGGAGGCTCTTCCAGTGTGCCATATTTGGCAAAAGAAGATGCCACCCTTGTCATGCACTGCCTTAACAATGGGTTTCCAGGCATCCACCTGTTCTTTGGTCCATATTCCTGGAATGCTTGAGTACCTAAATTCATGCAAAATTATAAAATTTAGGTCCAAGCAGTACTTAATAAATACTATAAATCCAAATTTACTAAAAAAATGAAAGGATTATAATCTGAATATTATTTGGCATGATAATTGTTAAATCTTGTTAAATTTTGATAAATTGGTTTTCTATTTGCTTCAGGATTTAAGCCAAACATTGCTTAAATCCTTCCTAAAATAGGATATCAAACAGTCCCTTAGAAATATAAGTTCAAACAAATTGAAAAAAAAAACATATCAAATTAAATAACAGCAAATAAAATCACCAAGTACCCTGTAGCAGTATCAGAAATTCCAGTTGCTTCAGCAATTAGAAACCCTCCCTTAGTTGTCCTCTGAGAGTAATAGAGGATGGCATGAGGTTGCGGGACATTTTCATAGGATCTTGACCTTGTGAGTGGTGCCAATACTATTCTGAAAATTATTTACAAACAAAGACATTAATCTCATCGAATTTGTATACTTATTAAAGTTCTGATGTCAACAGATCATTTAATCGAGAAGCTAAGCTCCAGCAATAAAAACCATGTAACATAGAAAGAAAATGTCTCTCAAATCTCTACTTGAATGCAGGTGAAGTAAAAGAAAAAGAACAAATTAAAAATTAGAGTGGAACTAGGACTGACCTGTGAGAGAGATGAAATTTGCCCATTCTGTAGGGAGTGAGCAGGGGGGTCTTCTCTTCCTCTGCCATAGCTTACTGTGCAAGCTCTGCGTGTATGTGTGTGTGTTGTCCGGAGATCTCCTTCTTAAATCAATTCAAACAACTGAATTGATGAAGATGTTAGAATTCAATAGAGATTCATAGAAGGGAAGTGTATGTTGCACGCCAAGGAGCCACCAGCCAAGATTGACAAGTGAGGATTACCTACCTATTTGACAATTACTTCAATCATGGCCAAAATAGATGGCTTACCTTTTTTTTTTCAGTAAAGTAGATGGCAAACTTTTGTCCACGTAAGTTGGGCTATTAAAAACAAGTTTAATTTAAAATATTTTAATAATTGCATACAATTTTTTTTTAATTTGTATGATTAAAAAATAAAAAAATTTGTAATATTCATAAATTATAAATATTTTAAATTCATTATTTTAAAAAAAAAATACTAGAATTTTCATAATAAAGATATTTGAACTATATCATCAAGTAGTATATTTGAGCAACATATTTGTAGTGTATACGAGCTCCTGAGAAGCATTGTAGGAGATTTGTCCTTCATACAATACCTCGCTTATGCGTAGAAGGATTGTAGTACAAATGTCACAATTCATCAAAGGGTAGGAGCAATAGAGGTATGATGGAGATATAAATGTCACCATACAACCATAAGCAACACTCTTCTGCGAATCCCGAGGGACTATTAAGACATGTTCGACCAATTGTTCACAAGATGATGATGACAGACATGTAAGTTAAGAGAAAACATACACAACGCAATATATAATGAAAGAAAGCCTTTGCATATTATGACGACATATATAAAGTGGGTATAACGAGCTTCTGCAGTCAACACAAATCAAAATGGCCCCTCACAAATATGCCCCATATAGTATACAACAAATGCAAAATGTTACACTGAAACTAAATAGCACGCAAATACAAGACGCATCATGTGTACATGTGAATATACAAGTATAAATATAAACTCCTATGAATCACTATAGGAGACCTATCACATACACAAGCTATTATCTAAGGCCGCCAGCAAATGTGACCATTCACTTGCACAAGGCAACCAATAGTCCACAGCATGACGTTGCACCACCGGATCCGCAATATGAATACAAGCGGACATAAGGTGTCTACCCGTGCCAATACACAAAATATTAGCAAATAAACATAATGTGACGTCATGTCGCCATTTCCACAATATTCATACAAGCGGACAAAAGGTGTGTATAAGCTCTCAAATGGAATGATGCACACACTCAAACGAGGGCCACCTGCACAGCTGATCGGCGCCAGATGATTGCTAAAATGCTCTCACATGCATATTGTAACATGTATACATACAAATATGAAAGCACACACACAAGTACATTAACCTGTATACATGTAAGAATATACACCTGCATGGGCGCCGGCAAGCGTGTTACGAGTACACACATGACGTCTGAGGATACTGCTAGGGTGAAATGATAAATCCAAGTTCGAGCCCAATCTTTTTATGCGAGTAGATAAGAGTCGACATGGCTCGAACTATCAAACAAAACTACGGTCATGGCATCAACCGAGACATTTATTTTATACGAATATATTAGGTCTTCAAGGCCTATAATAAAAAAAATCACCAATAACGGCATAAAGCCAATGAAGAACCCGACCCTCTGTCAGCTAGTAGACAGGATCAACAAGATTTGACCCATAAAAATGAAATTGCCAATGAATACCCCGATGATGGCTGTGTTGAACGTAGTTCTCAACCGGAGGGGTTAATTCCAAGCATTCAAAACACTCCCAAATTCCTGAATGCCCATAAAATTTAAGACCAAAAAAATCCCAAAATCCAAATGTTTAAAATTGAAATTAACTATTAAAACACTTAAAGCAAAACTCATCCATCCTCCGCAATAGTTTGTCGAGGTTAACAAATTCATATATCACTTCAGTTTATAAAGAGCTAATATCTCATCGAGTATATCACTAGGATTTATTCTCAAACAGCCTCTTGTCAACAGAGTCTTGTCAACAGAGACGTGACAATATCTTCTAACTGATGGTTTTGCTGGCAAATGACACCGCAGATAAATAGTTATGATCGGGACCCTCTAAACTGGGTGGTCTGCCACCAAATGACACCTCTAAATTATGGTAATGGCCAGAGCCCATATGTTTCCCAATGACACTAAATTCTTGAGACATGAATAAATAGAATATAATTGATAGGGCACAAAGCCCATCGTTAGCTAAGGTGGATTAAAATTTGTCTCATTAGACAAACATCCACCTGGGGTCTACAAGTTACCCTTGGACGATGCAACCCATGGCTGCCGACAATGATCCTTATGTTAGGTTGGGTCAACTACCTCCTCTAACTAAGTACACTAGGGATCATGACGGCCCGGGACGACGGAACCATGAGATCTTGATCTGGCTCATCATCACCCCCCACCACCATCTGATTTAAGTGCAAGATGGTGAAATTTCAAATTTTAAATATAAAAAATTCAAACACTTAAACTCATACTGCTACTATATGCCAGATACGTGCACATCTAATTGATGACTAGCCTTAATCAAAAGTTCTCTTTCGCTATCGAGATTAACTATAGGGGCTTGCACCTATAGGAAATCAGAACTCATATATAAAGTCCTCGCAAAATGAGGGTGAAATCTCTGGGTAGTGACTTATCTACAAACCTAATATGCCTTCTGAAAATTTATCCCAGAACTTATTCCTTAAAACTTTCCCGAAGCAAAGAAGGACAGCGCGAATTTTCGAAGCCCACAAAGCTATAAGAAATTAGTGTGGCGTTGGTGATAAAATTGTCTAAATGCATATTCCTACATATTTTGGCAATTTGTCTTACACTTATATTTTAAATATTTCATATAAGTTTGAATGAATTTCTTCTAAATTAATACATGTCATAGAATTATGCTTGAACTTACACAATTAGCATCAGGAGAGAGGCTTCAAATAACACCTTCCAGTTGTATCACTTCGATCAAATAGCAAGTATTTAATTTCTATTGATAGGTTTTTTTCTCACTATATATTCTCCAAGCCAACAATCATTAACAGACATTGAACAAGATTTAACACCTATGTTCTGACACTTAACCAACACTGAAAAAAAAAAGAGAACAATTGGAGATACATTTATTCGCTCAAATTTCATCTTCAACAATCACATTAACTCTACTTTCTCATATAAATATTGAGAATAACTTTAGTCATCAAGAAAAGGATAGTCTGTATAGCCAACAATTGGATCTGGAGTATAGAAGGTGAACCTATTGTACTTATTGAGAGGAGAATTCAGCTCAAATCTTCTTGGCAAATCAGGATTAGCTAAGAACAGCCTCCCATATGTAACTAAATCAGTGTAACCCTCAGCCACCACCTTATTGCCTTCATCTCTATCATATCCTCCTGCAGCAATAAAAGTACCCTTGAAAGCCTTTCTGATAGGCAGCAAGCGGTGAGGAATCTGCCTTCTACCATCAATAATTGACATTCTTGGCTCGATCATATGGCAATATAGAATGTCATATTTATTCAATGATTGTACCATGTAAAGTCCCAATTGTTCGGGATTTGAGTCCCAACATTCCATGTAATCAGCAAAAGGAGAGAGTCGAATGCCCACACGTTCAGCACCAATCTCATTAACGACTGCCTCGACGACTTCGAGGGCGAATCGGCATCGATTTTCTATGCTTCCACCATATTCATCAGTCCTATCATTTACACTATCCTTCATGAATTGTTCTATTATGTATCCATGTGCACCATGGATCTCTACCCCATCAAAACCTAAGAATAACAACACCATAGAGATAGATATAAGCAAATTTATGCAAATGCTTTTAAAAAGCTAGCACAAGAATAATGTGTTATATATAAATAGATACCAGCTTCAATCGCATTTCTTGCCGCAAGTTTGAAATCATTAACAATTAGAGGGATCTCTTCGATTGTCAGGCGCCGTGGAGGAGAATACTCTTCCACGGTGTCATCATGTTGTTTTTGGGGAGGGACTGCTCTATCAGTACTCGATATAGGTGCTTGTCCGTTTGGTTGGTAACCTATAAAAACACAATCCATATCAAATTAAGCTGTCCTAAAAATTCTCCCCATTAATAAATGTATAGCATGTGCTTCACAAATAAAAGCTATGAGGTTGGAGTTCCTGAAAAATCTCTGTTTTCCACAATTTTTGTTTAATACAAACTAAACATTTGATTGTTAGCATAGAAAAAGATAGAAGAGAATGAATTTAGAAGAAAGTTTTACTTTCTCTTGATCGAGAGATCGAGATGAGGAGATGGAAAAAGAATATAGAGAAATACTTTCTTCTATTTTCTTCTATAACTCAAAAATGTATTTCTCTTCTAATTAGAAGGAAAAGTAGAGAGAGAAGGAATTTTTTAAAGCAAAATTTTCACAGCATCTAAACTAACTTTATGCTTATCAAAACAACATAATTACATTTTCCTAACCCTAACTTAGAAACTAATTCACATCACTTCCTTTCTCTTCATCTCCCTCATTCAAAATCCTTTCTTTTATTCCCCTTACCCCCAATCAGAGTGTAAATATATACAACAATCGCACAAAAGAATCATCAGCTACTATCAACTGAGTGTCTTAGAATAATTCCTTTTACCATTATTTGAGACTCTTCCAACATGCCATATTTGGCAGAAGAAGATACCACCCTTGTCATGCACAGCCTTAACAATAGGTTTCCAGGCTTCCACTTGTTCTTGGGTCCATATTCCTGGAGTGCTTGGGTACCTAAATTCATCCAATAATATAAAATTAAGAACAGTATTCAATTTATATTGCTGCAACAAATTGAAAAAAAATAAATAAAAATTCAATTAAATTAATTAAATAGAAACAAATTAAACTGAAAATTACCCTTGAGCAGTATCAGAAACCCCTGTAGCTTCAGCTATTAAAAGACCTCCCTTTGTTGCTCTCTGAGAGTAATAGAGGATGGCATGAGGTTGTGGGACATTTCCGTAAGATCTGGATCTTGTCAGTGGTGCCAATACTATTCTGAAAACAAACAAAGATATTAATCTCTTCCAGTTCCTAAACATATTACAGATCTGATCGCAACAGAACTGTGAGAGAAGGGCTCACCTGTGAGAGAGATTAAATTTGCCCATTTTGTAGGGTTTCAGAAGTGGTATTTTCTCTTCTTCAGCCATAGCTCTCTCTCTCTCTCTCTCTTCCACAGATCTGCTTAAAACAAAATCGAATAGCTCAAGTGATGAAGCTCTTAGAACTGAATAGAGATTTATAGCAGAAAAGCTAACGTTGGTCTTCGCCGCACCTTCCTCGATTGAGAAATGGGGTTTAGCAGTACGAAAAATAATTTATCGATAAAATTAGAGGGCTTTCTCTCGTTCAAATTAATCGGCTGTAAAGTAATAAAAAATTAATTAAAATAAAAATAAAAAATTTCGTTGACAGTGTGTTCTTCTTGTGCTCCACCATGTTCAGTTTCGCAATTTAATCAAATTATTATTATTATTATATTGAATATTTAGGCTAATTATATCAAACTCACGCAATGAAATATTTCTTTACTGATGATAAAATGTCTTTTCTTAATTAGTCAGATGATTGTATTAGAAGGGAAACTTAAGAATGTGGGTTTAATCCAAGAGTTTATTAGTATGTTTATGTTGAGCAGTGAGTATGAGTCTTTTGGACAAGCATTATTTGCATTTATTAAGTTTACACGCATTCTTCATTTCTCGCTAGATTTTTTTAGCATCGCAATGTTGAAGTTCTATTAAGTGTGCCTAGCTAACTTGATAGATTCGATGTCATGAAGCTTCTCCACTTCCTCACCGGAGTGATTGTGTTTTTTTTAATGATTTAAATTGCCTTTCAGTTGGAAATGAAGATGATGGTAGGTGAAATTTATATTAATGTCACACATCTCAAAGGGCTCTCATGAAAAGACATATTGGTTAGTTCTAAACAAGTTTATTACATTTAAAAGATAAGTGCCTTCATAAGAATTATTGATTTTGAAAATGCACCTAAACTCTTCAATAAGTTTTTAGGAACTTAGTAGGCTTCTTTAAACACTTGTTATCAATGACATTTTGTTCTTGGCATGCCTTAATCATAGGTCCAAGATCTTCAGCATTGTGTTGAGATAATACCTCATGAAAGTGACCAAGTTGCTTTACTCCATTATAAGGTTGTCCATAGTTGAGAACTTAATGAAAGAGTTGTAAGTTGACATCATTATTTGGAAAACTAATTTAGAAAACTAATGAGAGACTGTCTCAGCATGAACATTGTATTGTACACGAATGGTGCCCAAAGCACCATGAAGTCCTCATTATTAATCACAAAGTACTTGCCATCTTCTAGCGTGACCTCAAGGTTGACCGGTTCACATCCAACCTCATTCAACCCATCAAGCGTCAAAAAATGGTATGACTAAGATGCCCAAATCAATAAGGTCACACAACACCTTGCTAGTATTCATCATTTCCAGGATGATGATAACATCATTAAAGATGTTTAAGATGGAGAAGAGGTCAACAACTATAAAATAATCATTAGTTTTTGTGAAGATTTACCTCAAATGAGCCAAATTGTCATCGACTTTGACTCTAAGTAGCTTTAGGTCCACTCAACCAGTGATCACTTCAACTTGCTCATTGATGCTAATTATATCTCAATTATGTCACTCCACATAAATAGCACTATTTGTCATCCTTTTACTTGTGTTGGTTAGCCAATATTGTTGATTGTGAGAGGAGGCATGATTAATATCACCAATTATTGTTGAAATTGCCCATCATCAAGTTGCATATTAAACATAGCTTTTAAGACCGGATAATTATTAACCTCATGGTCGATCTCATCATGATACATAACACTAGCTAATCAAAGAATTATTTATCTTAAATTATCACATTAAAGTTGTCAATATTTATCAGCATGTGACATATAGATGCTGACAAGTTAAAGCACTCTGAATTATCATAGAGGTTTTTTTTTTTCAATCTCATGGTCAAATAAAAGGAGTGGTCTCTTTAGGCCTTTAGCATAAGAAAGTTCTAAATCCTCCCAACCAAGAGGAATATGGCATTGATCTAATTGATGGTTTTGGTTAACCTAAAAACCTCTTAAAGCTTCTTGCTATTAATCCCTATCATGATGATTGTTATGATGTCTATCAAATCTTTCAAGACAATTAGATAATTTTTGTTAGTTGAGTTATAAAAACAAAAAAGCAGCCTCATTTATTGGAGAGTTGATTGGTCATTTTCAAGAGCGTATCAAGCATCATAGCTCAAAGCTTTTTTGTGATAAAGTAATAAGGTGAGTCTAATAAACCTTAATCATTAACTAATTTTCAAGAAGCATCTTGGAAATGATTACTTCTAGTGTTACCTTGGCGAATCTTGCCATGTAATCTATGAGGGATTCTCGTTCCTTTTGTCATGTAATTTTTTAATTTTTTATATTTTATATTTTATGATGACTATCACTCAATTCATCGAAAGAAAATATGTTGTCAAACATGAAGTATGTGAACCGCCTTCACGTTGCACAATTCAAATATTATAAGAACTTAAAAATGGATTTTTTTCTATTGCAGACCTTTGCATCATTAAAGTTACCCAAGTATTCGATTAAATCGCTCTAACCCTTTCACCAATCCATCAACTAAGCCTCAAACTTTATTTGGAGAGGATTGTACGGGCTCTGCTAAAAAAATGAATGGAACCAGTCTCATACTTGATTGTTTAGCGGTTTAAATCGGATTCCACCATGAGCGGAGTGCATACCTTATTATCCAACTATCAAAGTGACATGAATATAAAAAATAATCTATCTTTAACTTCACCAAATTATTCTTAAAATGGCCATTTTGATATGGTTAGACTAAGCAAAATATGTTCTCTAGTTAGATATATACCACAACAAATTTGAAACCCTAATTGTATTATGACCACCACTAATTACATAGTAACCCCTATATTAAAAAATTAATTAATTATATTTAAAATTATTATTTTTATTCTATAAATATTAAATTAAAAAAATAAAGGAATCATGCGTTGCTCCTTTGACTAAGGAAGCATCAATTGTCGGCCGCATATGTGACAACTAAAAATTAATTCCAATAAAATAAATAGAAATCATTACATCACTGATTACTTAATGAAAAAATGATAATAATCACTGATGCAACGTTTTGCACTTTTATATAAATAAAAAAATAGATTATTTGCAATATAAATAAATAAATATATATTATTAATCGATAGTTAAATTCTATTTATTTTATAATTTAATATATTTTAAAAATTATTTTATATTAAAAATCAATTGAAATAATAATTCATCTAAATTAAAAAAATTAAATTTATTTTTATTTAATTATGTCTTTATGATTCAACTAGTGGAGGTCTAATTCAATGAATGTGGACCGTTTTATGATTAAAAAAAGTGTGTGGCTGAAGAGGTTTAAAGTCTTCAAATTAAATAAATAAATAATTATTTAAAATTTAAAGTTGTGACGTCATTGATGACATAGCACCAAAAGTGAAGTACCGTATAAGATAAAATATTGAGGTGAGTGTGCGAAAGTATGGCGAATTATTATGTCCCGGATGTCCGGACATTCAATTCAGACGCACCACGTCACCCAAATATACTGGATCCCGTTATATTTTGGTGGTGTGACACGTCTGAATTAGTGTCTGGACGTACTAATTTACTCCGAAAGTATAAGTTGTTGCATCATAATAGATCACATGTTTATCAAATTTATATTTAAATTCAGAATTTTCATATTAATTTTTTAAAAATAGGCTTCACTTGAGGCAATTTTTTATCAATATTTTTTGGTTATTTTCATTTAATATTATACTTAAAACTATTGTACATATAATAATAAAAAAGTCGTCCCAAATCAAGTCAAAGTTTTATCCTTTGGTTCGTTTAGAACAGACTTTATTTCTACTTCTTAAAATAACTTTCTAATACAAAAATTAAGATACGGCTTTCTTACTGCTTCTTAAAACAGCTTTTAAATACCAAAATTAAATATCTGTACAAGAAAGCTGCTTTAAGATGCAGTAAGAAAACTATCCCAATTAAAATCTAAAATTTTTGCACTAAAAAATTGATGTAAAAAATAACAAAAAATCTTCCCAAACGAAAACGAAGCCTCTATTTGGTATGACTTTCTTACTGTTTTTTAAAACAAATTTTTAATATAAATTTTTTTACCTATAAATTTTTATCTAGAAAATTGTTTTAAAAAGCAATAAGAACTATAATGGAATTCTCGAGCTATGATGATTATTATCTAGAAAATTGTTTTAAAAAACCCTAATCTCTCAATTTATAATGGAATTCTCGAGCTCTTGAATTGATCAAACATTTTATAATAAAATTATTGTTTCAATTTTTATGTAGAGCTATGATGATTATAAGAAGCCTCATTGATCTATGTGTGACACCCAATAATGCATCTATTATAAGAGCAATACAATACATTGAACTTATCAATAAAAATTCATTCAATAATTAAAGTTTTATGAAGAACAATAGAAATATTTCTGAAGAACATTATAAGAGCAACTGATTTTATAATGCAACACTCTCTATCTAAGAAATAAAGTGATTGCATTATTATATAGCTTTAAAAATTTATGGGCAATACTTGAGCACTAACTTTATTATTTTTAGAATATTTCACATTTAACAATATGAAATAAATAAACATTCAAGTACTATTATTTATAACAACATGACTTCAAATTTAGGCTTCATTTGGTATGGCGGCTTCATTGTATCTTCTTAAAGCAGCTTTTTAGAAAACTGTTTTAAGAAGCAGTAAGAAAGTCATCCCAAAAAAGCCTATAAAGTCCAGTAAATAAGGTGATTACTGGTTCCCATGCTTTGGCCCTCCCTCCAGACCTCTCTTGTCATCCCAGCCTCTCACCCAAGGCTGGCCTGGTTCTGCACGAGTTGCAGGAGCAGCATAGTTGTTGAGATTTTCCAGCACTTTAGCTTGGATAGAACTGAAGACCTGAAATGGTAGCAAAAGGCTGCAAATGAGATGAATTTAATAAGATATCTGGAGATGATTTTTCAAACTCGTCAGTACTCAACAGTATTGCTGTTTATTGCATCAGGTGGTGGTTCTTGGCCGGAAAGCCACTTCCACAGATCTGGATTTTCCTGGAGAATTGACCACACATCATTATAAGGCTAAGTAGATGAAGAAGTATCAGAATTCAGAAAAGAAACTGATACACCATCAGATTCTCAATACAATCTTATTGAATTTAGTCTGGAATACATTATGATCTAGAGAAGAAAGTTTCAATCTTTTGCATTTGTGTAAAACATTCCTGATGAATTTTTGATCTGAAAACCCTAAGCTGGATAAGCTTAGGACAAGGTTGTTTTATGCATCTTTACCTTTTTATTGCCGAGAGGTTGTTTCAAGTTAGATTAAGGAGAAAAAAATATGAGTCATAAATGGCATGCATTCAGAATCTATATTAAACTTTAATTTGCTTATATCATAAAAAAAACTGTCATCCAATACAAATATGGATCATACAACTAGGGTATGCTTCAAAGAAATAGTTCTATAGGGATGATATCAAATTGAGTATGATCGATCGAGCTCACGTAAACTCGAAATTAAAATTCCATGTCAACCTGGACCAAGTTCAAGTCAAATCAACAGTGCTTATAACCATTATATCTTATACTATACTTTATCAACACCAGTATGAGCACACTACAGGAAAAAATGGCTATTACCGGCGGTTCAAACCGGCGGTTTATGGACCGCCGGTAGCCGGTACAGCCGGCGGTTTAACCGCCGGCTTTTAACGGCGGCCTAACTGGTGTTTTTTGTACGTTAAGCCGCCGGTACTAACGGCGGTCCAAAAACCGCCGGATATCAATATGAACCGGCGGTTTAACGGCGGCCTGGACCGCCGTTGATAAGTTATTTTGTACCGCCGTTGATAAGTTATTTTGATAAGTTCTATGAACGACGCCCGCTCTAACCGCCGGTAATATGACCGCTGGTTAGCCGTCGGTCAATTAACCGGCGGCGTAATGGCCGGAAAACCGCCGGTAAAAAATCCGGCTGTAACCGGCGGTATAAGCCGCCGGAAAACCGCCGCCTAAGTAAACCACCGGTAAAAGACCGCCGGCAAAAGTTTCCTACGCGATTTTTACCGGCGGCTTCAATGCCGCCACCAAGCCGCCGGTAAACAGAAACACCGCCGGTATAGCCATGTTTATGAATATTAAATTCATACATCTCCTTGAGCATATTCAATTTCAGTTCTTCTATCAAGAACAGTTCTATCAGATGTTGGGCCAATTCTAATATATGATCTCACCTTAGGGTTTTCAGATGATATATATAATTTATCTATTAGACTATTAGTGATATTGATCACCTTCTGATGAATTTTGATTGATATGATAAGTTACATCACCAATCACCAGCCAACTTATTGGGTACTCTATGGTATTCCTTGGATGAGGGTTATTGTTTCCAAAGGTGGAACCAGGAAGAGCTCCTGATGAACAATTGTTCACCCTGAAATCTTTCTTTTTTTCTTAAGAGAATAGGTAATTGCCCACTCAAAAATCTTTTTTTCTTAAAAAAATAAACATTTTAGCCATTTTTTTCCACTTTCAATAAATACAGTTGCTCAGATGCTAAGAAAGAAGTTTATTTTTTATTTCATATGTAATATTATATATTTCACAATTCTATTTTGTCCACCCTCAAAAGAGAAGCTTGTTCCGCCCATGATTGTTTCCCAATGAAATGAATGGCACTAATAAGAAGACCCTTAAGATTTATATGCACATCAACATTGTGGCTTGATTGATGGCTTGATCTATTGATTAAATTCACATCATTACTCTATTTAATTAGGTATGTAGCATGACTAGAATGACTTTCATTCATTTATTTAATTTTTAGTCTCCTTTTCCTTAGGACAATATAATAACTAGGATCCAAGGAACATCATATCTAACGATCCTTAGATGAATAATCAATCTTCAGAGTTACTTTCTACCACAAACCAGACAGACAAAAAGAGCAGGAGAGATGATGAAGTTCAAACTCTATCTATCGATGCCTTAAGCAAACTCAATCTTTAAGATTTTCATACACACAAAAAACACTACTGCATAACTTAAGAGAGGAAGATATCTTCCAACAGACCATACGGCTTTTAAATAGCTGGGGGATACTTCATTACAAAGCAAAGCCAAGCAGCAGGACTGTGTGTCACGATTAGAACAAACGTCCTACTTTTTCTTAAGTGTTGTTTTTTTTTCTTTTGAAAACTAAATTCCTTTGTTGATTTATTCTTCCATCTCCATCAATGGCTGGTTAGCTTTGTACTAATGCTCATTTTGGCATGCTATAACGCTCCATTAGAGCATCACGCTTGTCATCAATTGTGCCTTCTATAGTGGCTTGGCCCATTTGAACAATTTTTTGACATAGAAATTCAACGGGAGGAATAAATTACCCTAAAAATTTCTCTCAATAAGCTTCAAACCAACAAACCATAATTTGATCCCAGAATTAATATGGATTACTTTAATAAAATTGTTTCTTAACTAATTAAGAGAAACCTCTTTGAGGGTTCAGCGATTAGCCCATAAATAAATTTTTGTATTGGCAATTAACATCTTGATTTCTTTTTATTTTTCTTTGATTTTTATTTATTTCCACCATTTGAACAATAATTATCATCAAACAGAAATCTCGTGGAGATGGTCTTCTAAGTGGAATGTTACACAGACCAGATTTAAAGAATTTGATATTCCATAAAGAAACATAGTTAACATTGTCCTTTAAATAGATTTTCTAAGGAATATGCAAGATTTTTTGGGTTTGATTCAATCTATTTTTAGAGGAATGCCATAATGAAACTTAAAAACATTCAAATGCAAAAGTAACTAGCACGTCAACCAACTTTCACATAATCAATAATCAATGAATAGAGCAGAATAAACAAGGAAAGAATTCTACTTATATATTTAATGCGTTCGCAGAATTTTAAGTCAAGCGCATCAAAAGTGCAGCCAAAGTGCAAGTAAACTGCAGGTAAATCGCAGTCAAAGCACAATAAAAAAAACGGAACAAAAGAGCAATCAAAGCGCAACTAAAGTGCAACTAAAGCACAAGTAAAGTGCAACAAAAAAAGTGCACTCCACATGTCAAATTTTAAGTGGATGTCCGGACATATCTCTACGCCCAGTCTCCGCACCTAATAATTTCTCCTATTTGTAAGGGTTAAGTTTACCGAAGGTAACTACAAATAGAATGTGACCTTCATATTCTCTCCCTCTTCTCTCCTTTCCATTTATGATTGAGGGATCACATGCACTCATATAAATAATGCAAGCCGTCTATTTAATAAAACTTTTCATTTTCAATAGAACTTTTGATTCTTATTGTTTCCCATCTCCCTTCTCCTTCCAAATTCTCTACTAATCCCTTACAATAAGCTTCCATCAAATTCTTTCGAGCGGATTGTAGAAATCTGAAGTGTACATCCAGATTAATGTCCTAAGCCAATTGTAATGAAAAAAGTGGTTTACTAGAAGAATAAATATAAGCTCAATTATATCATAAAAAGTCCAATACCATACAAGAGATCTAATTACCAGGTCTAGCACGTCAACAAGAGATCTAATTTTCGCTTCATCCAAAGAGCGTATGTTCTCCTCCACCCATTTCCCCAAAATCAAATCCAGTTCAAGAAAACCTCTCTGTCTGCTCCTGTACAACAATCTGAATGAAACAAATAAGCATAGTCGGTGCAACAGACAAATCACTAATTGCGAATGCCAAAACAAACAAAGAAAAGGAACTGTATCAATTCACCAAAAAAAAAAAAAAAAAACCTGTTGTGTAGACGGCGTCTGCTCTCCTCATCTGAGATGTTAATCTCAATTGAACCACTCCCAGATGAAAAGCAAGACACGGATCCAATGCTGTGCCTGTGAATGAGACAGAGAGATTTGTGAGAATCAGCCACCATGATTATAATCCAATCTTTCGACGTGAACGATCGAAGACCTATTGAGTGGAGAAAGGGTTTGCCGGAGGCGGAGGATCAGAGGAAGCCGAAGGAACGCCATCAACGCCGAAAAAGAGAAGAACTCCTCCCTTCTCACTTCCCTTGCATATTAGTTCATGAAATTTGAAAGATCGAATCAAGAATCACTAAAAAAGGTCAGCTTTGCATTTTGAGAAAAGAAAAACGGGGAAATTTTTAAAGCCACGCAGACGCAGTCGTGTCACGTCGCTAGGCCGCAAAAAGCATGAACTAGAAAAAAAAAATGACACACAACTCTCCTTGGCCTTGGCCTATTGGTTGAGAGCTTAGGCTTCAAACTAAGAGGTCCAAGATTCGAGTCCATGTGTATGCGTTGTGTGTGTGAATTTGCCTTAAATGGCCTAAATGTCCCAAAAAAAAATGACTTTTTTTCAAAAAAAAAAATCTCAAAATATTTGTACATGAAAAAAATGTATTTTTCTTTAACAATATATGATAAAAAAAAAATTTTTTATCAAAATTATTTCTACAATATAAAAAGGAGCCATTGTTTCTTATAACATTAATAAAAAAGCTACCTTTTTCTTTGCAATTTCTTATAGCATCTCTTCATCATAATTCATCTTTTTAATATCTTGTGAAATTTTAATATTGATATTTTTTTCATTATCTAAATTAGAATGCATTCATCGTCAATTCTTATTCTCATAGGTTATAATAAGAAAGAGACGAAAACAAAACCCTATGTTCTAAAACTAACAACGTTGGAACCCCGGGTTTAACTTTTGATCCTTATTTGAACATATACTTTGTATTTAATTTTTATTTGATAGCATGCTCAATGCTCGATCCTTGTTCTAAAAGGATTGAACAAGTATTCGAACATTAGATTCGAATTAGACACAAAGAATGTTTAAATAAGGAAAGCACTTGTAGCAAGAGTTTTAAACGTAGTGTTCGACTAATAACTTTTTATAAATCCTAAATCCTAAATTGTAACTAAATAAAATTCAAATGAGATTCATATATAGTTCGAATAATATTCCAACAATGCATGAATTTTATATGAGCATAGTTTGACTATTTTCCTCGTTATCTTGCAAAAATTGTTTAATTTCATTGGTTTTGCTATATATGCAAATGTCCTAACTAAACATCTATATGGAGGAAAACCCATCTCCCAAAAGCCTTTGGCTTATAAAAGATCTACTTTTCTTCATGGTTGTAAATCATCAACTTCACTAATATTTATGTATGCCTTCTTAATTTAATTGTGATCTATGCTTCATATGGTTGATGCAACTATCAATCCTATCAATTATTAAAAGTCAAGAGACATTAGTTATTTATTAGGGAACTTTTATGGAGGTATTTAATTTCACCAACCATAAGAACCAAATAATTTTTCATATAAATCTTTTTTATTACTAAAACATCAATTTATGGTGCTAATCTTATGTGAGTTTTCTAGATGAGTGAAGCATTGTAAAAAACATTACACAAGATCAGCAACACAAATTGATCTTTTTTATTTGTAATAATGATATGTATATATATATATATATATATATATTGTGTGTGTGAAGTTGTCTATTCAAATTTATAATATCAATTAAAATAAGAAAATCCGGTATATACTAAACCTTAATTTGGGACAACTTTCTTATTGCTTTATAAGACTATCGTAGAAAAAACTTTTTTAAAAATTGAAATGACAAGCATTTAAAAAGTTTACAAACACTTTTTTTTTGAAAGCAGAGAAATAAAAGCCAAAAAAATGATAATTGTGATATAAAAAATAAAACAATAAAAAAAATTATCTCAAACAAAACCATAATCTATAATGTGACAATGGCAAGCATTATAGCATATAATAGAACCAATCATTTATATAACATAGATTTACATTGCTCCAAGAATTGTTATAACACTGAATTATAATGCCCATTAAGCCATCAGAAACTCAAAATAAATCAAGTCAGATACTCTTACTGTAAATTTGCCTCAAATAAGTCCAACTTTTCTTTTATTCAACTAAAAATTTAATGGATTTTTTCATTAATTTCATTTAAAAAATACATTATATTTTAAATTAGTCTAAATTAAACTAATCTTAATTAATAACTCATCATAAATCTGAATCTTAATTGCCTCAAAACAAAAATCAAAATCAAAACCAATATGCTCTGATCAATATATGATAGATGAAGGAAACTATGGTGTTGAAAATTCTTCAAATCAATCAACAAAAACTTTCTAACTGATTAAAAAATCAGCAGTAGAATGTTTACAATTCAATGTTAATGTAATCTTTTATACAAATATACAGACTATTCTCTCTTTCTGAGTACCAAAAGGACAAATTCTACACATAAATGCTTTGATTATATCAATACTGGTACTCAAGACCTCTGAATGGGAAGCTATTCTCCCTTCCACTCATGTCAAGTAAAACAATAAAAATAAATGGCTGTAACTATCAATTCTGCTACCTTCCTGACATGAGATTAAGCATGGATTGGTTGGCATATAAGGCACCAAGATCCCATTCATCAGTGGAGGAAGATAAAGTCATCAGAGCTACTACAATGGACCTCATGCTGGGTCTTAGATGGGGGTTCTCTTGGGTACAGGCCATGGCTAGTTGAGACAACTGGTACAGTACAGAAATCAAATAGAAGAGCAAATGTTAGTACATTAAGGGGAATTTTTTGAGTTCACAAAGCTAGAAGAACAGAAATACATTTTATTTTGATGTGTTAGATTTGGTGTAAAGGTGAGTGTTGGTTGCGTTTTACATGAATAAGGCTTCGTTTGAGATGACTTTTTTATGGCTTTTTAAAACAACTTTTTAGTTTAAAAATTAAAATTTTTATACTAGAAAGCTATTTTAAGAAGCATTAAGAAAGCTATTTTTAAAAACAACACTAAATAATTTTAATTTAAATTTTAATAAATTAAAAGGCATAATTTTTTATTCAAATGAAATTTTTGTACTAAAAAGCTATTTTAGAAAGCAACAAAAAAGCTGTCCCAAATGAAATCTAAATTTGAATAAAACTATATCACAAATTAATTGTAAGAAATCTATTTAAACTGCAGAATTGATATCAAACCAAACATTACAAGTAGGAGTATGTACCTTAAGGACTGACTCAATAGGGTAGTCATCTCCAAGCCTTGGATCAACTAGTTTCCTCAGATGTTCCCTTGCATCAGGTTGGCTAAGGGCATCCTCAAACTGTGAGGAAGAGGAGATTAATAAAAGAATAAGTTAACAACAGGCTAGAGAAATTCATTTCTTTTTTTCATTTAAATCCATACTTTATAAACTGAGCATTTTAGTTAAAAATGACAGAACTGAGCGAGTGGTAATTAATATTGATCTTAAATGGACAGTTCATATTCTTTCTAACAAAAAATAATAATAATAAAGATTTGAAGTAATAATGGCAAACATTGCTATTGTCAAAGGAAATATTCAAATGTGTTTTTTAACTTATAGAGAGACCAAA